>JAJHSJ010000007.1:8090995-8421839 GCA_021015155.1 Magnolia officinalis
AAATATGTCCTTAAAGACGCATGATCTGAGAGACATGCTATCACAAATTTTCTCTATTATGAAAAAGACATATAATAAACCCATTACAAACCAGATTCGTGATTATCAGAATCTGGTATATGAACTGATGATTGAGGGAATAAAAATAGACTAGGTATTTCCATCCGGAACACTGATTGAAAAACTATCTCCTTTCTGAAAAGAATACAAAAATCAAATGAAAGATTAAAAAAATGACAGTTTCTTTAGAAAATATTATCATACATAAGGATAGAGAAGACTAACAGAAATATATATTAAATTGAAAATGTAAATAGGTCAGTATCAAAGGCTTTAGATAAAAAGAATTATATCACAACTTTGATACCCATGCTCTTGTAAATAAAATTGCAATGATCAGAGTATTAGTTGCAATAGCATTCATATATAAGCCAGTAGTACATCAAATGGATGTTAAAATAAAAAGAAGAAATTTTCATGCAGCAACCTAAGGGTTATATAATTTTAGGAAAAGAAAACAAATTGTGCAAGTTAATTATGAATCTATATGACTCGAAACAAGCTTATAAGCAGTGGAATGAGAAATTTGACAATGTTTTAAAATTAAATAGATATCTAATGAATAATATAAATAAATGCTTATATAACAAAATTTCTAGTAACAATGGTGTTATAATCTACTTATATGTAAATGATATGCTTATCTTCAGAATTAATATTAAGTTAGTCAATTTGACTAAGAAACTTATGTCTTCTAATTTTGATATGAAAGACAGAAAAAGCAAGTTTGATAGGTATTTAGATAATCAGAAAACATGATAGCATTACTCTATATTAATCTTATTACATTGAGAAATATTAAAAATGTTGATCACTTTAACTACTTACCTATTAGTATATGATCATATGATCATACTATGCATCTTAGGAAGAATACATGAAATAATGTATCTAAGTTTAAGTATTCTCAAGTAATTGGTAGCTAATAAATGTATCTGATGAACTATACTAAAGTTAATATTGCATTTGTAGTCCATAGGCTAAATAGATATACACATAATCTTGGATATAATCCTTAGAATTCCCTGAATAGAATATTAAAATAATTGAAAGCACTACTACATATGATATTCGTTATATAGGTTATCCTCTTGTGTTAGAAGGATACAATGATGCCAATTAGATCATTGATTCAAGTGAAATAAAATTCATAAGTGGATATATTTTCACTTTTGATTGATGTACAATATCTTAAAAGTCTACTAAACAGACTTGTATTGCTTTGGTCTACTATGGAATCTAAGTTCACTGCCTATAAATGACAATATTAGAAATTGAATGATTTAAAAATATGTTAATAGATATACCTTTGTGGTCAAAACTTGTGTTTGGTTTATTTATTTACTGTGACTGTCAAGTGGTATTGCTATGGCTAAAAGTAAAATATACACTAGTAAAAGAAAAGGTATTGGAATTTGACACAATATTTTGAGACACATGTCGAATGATGGAGTTGTAGTTATTAATTTCGTAAGATTAAAAAAGAATTGACAGATTCTTTGACCAAATGACTATCTAAAGGATTAGTCATGAAAACATCAAAGGAAATTGAGCTAAGCCTAAACGAATGAGCTACCAATGTCGGCAACCCAACCTTGTAAGTGCAATGTTTGTCAATTAGAATGAGTCGAGTGTCATTAATTGAGTCCAGAAAGCCCCAAATGTTGACGATTAAAAACTTGAAGATCATTGGTTTTCAAGGCATTGAAGAAACATAAAAACGATGAAGTGCTTTAGCCTTCTCAAATCCTATGACCATGAAAAATCCAAAATCATGCCTCTCTAGCTAGCCCAAACTCAATAGGAATATTCCTTTTTGGCTAGAAGAAGACTAGGGAGAAATTACGGTAAAACAAACACATTTGAAGCAAGGGCTGTCAAGCGGCCAGGCTTGGGTTGGTCTTGGCCTGAATTTTGAACTGTTTTGGGCAAAGCCTAGTAAAAAAATTGATTTTAATAGGCCCAAGCCTAGTATTCAGCCCAGCAATTCTGGGGAAGACTGGGATGCCCATGCCTATGGATGAACTAATCCAATGGCGTTGTTTTGCCTCTGTCATCACTCAAGATTCCAGCCATGTCAACCCATTGGGGCCCACACCTTGGAAGGTCTGATGACAAGAAATGTTCATCTTTCAAAAAGATGATTCTGGCCTTCACAAAGTGTAGATGAACTTAATTTTCAATGGCCCTAGATCAACTCCAAAAATTAATGGGTGGGTTTTATTAGATATCCATGTTAGAGATATGGGGGAGACGCCACACGTGTTAGAGATCCAAACCACTCAGTGTAACCAGTGTGATCATGATATATACAGGCGTTGGGTATTGTGGGAGGCGGTGGCGAGATTTCAAACCGGATCAGGTACTTCTGAATTTGGACTGTTGGGCTTTATTTTCTTTCTGTTTTTTCCATGCGGATTCGATGCGCCTGATCAGCAGTCTAACATCATTGTGGGAGCACGGCATATTCACAGTGTAATCTCTGACACGTGTGACATCTAATCAGATCTATGACACGCATATCCATTGCAACATTAATTTTGGGGATGAGTAAAATAAAATAAAATAAATAAATAAATAAATAAAGCATGAAGGAGATCTAAAGGTAAACCACACCATAAAAAGCAATTTGAATGACTATCATTGAAAACTTTTAGAGGCAACTTGAAAGGATTAAATTGATATTTTTGTTTTCCCTTTCCTTAAGAAGGGAAAACGTAAGAAGGTTTCAGCAGCAGAGTAATTACTGTCGCATTGCTTTCTGTTGGGTGGTCCACTTGAGATTTGGAACTGCCTCATTTTTTTTTTTTAGCTCCTGCTCTAAAATGATCTGGTAAATGAAGGTGTGGATATAACACAGATCATGGTGGAGTCCATGAAACTTTGCCACATCAACACACCACCAAGGTTGGTTGGGGGCCCCTCACAGAAGAGGCTCATTGAATCCCAATTCAATAATGAAGAAGAACGTACAAGCGAAAACTGCAGCGTGTAGCAATTTTACGACGGGTATCGATACACGGAGGAAATTAGGAGGGTCCAACACAGCCGGAAGAGAATATATGCCTCTGCTCTTGAAAGAGGAAGGAAAGAGGGTCAGCAAATGAAGGGCTGTTATTCCACGCTCGTCTCTGCTTAATGCCATCCCTGGAAACATCTCCACGATCTCCAATGCTACATCTGCTTAATTAAAGGAAAATGTCAACAAAATGATGAGAAATATAATTATAGGCATGCACAGTTAGTATGTCATGAAAACATCACTGCTGGATCCCACACATTGATTTGTATGTTAATCCTGAATGATCCAGACCATTAATCAGCTGGTCCCTAACCCTGCTTGATGGGAACGTCCCAACCATATATCAACGCTGTGCCTGTTCAGTTGAATATTAGGGTCATCCCATTGAAGAGATTTTCGGCATCCCAAGGGAGTGCAACAGCCGAATGGTTCAGATCACTGAACAATGGTCCCCACTAGTAGAAATAAAAACCAGAGCATGATGTGGTGAGGCATGAACAATACAATTTTTACAGTGGTTCCGCAGAGTTTGAACGTACCGTAAAATTTGCCAAGAATAGCTACATGAAGGATAGTAGATCCATCGCTCCTCCTCAACGTCTCCTCACCAACTTTCCTAGGATCAGAAACAAGGAAGAGCAGCATCTCCTTATTCCCGTGCATGACAGCCCAAAATACAGGCGTCTCACCGTGCTTGTTTCGGCTTGAAACCAGGGATGCATCCTTCTTCAATATTGCTCTTGCAGTCTTGATCAACATTCCGGTCCTGGCAGCTTCATGGAGTGAAGTGTTCCCTACGTTGTTCTTCGCCACACGGACATGTTCTGGCAGTAAGTCTAGCAGCTCTGCCACTGCTTCGGCTTGACCGGATTGAACCGCAATGTGAATGAGTGTGTCCCCTGTAATGTTGGTGATTGGAGTGTCATTGCATAAGGCAGGCTGCTCTCTGTAGCGGGTGGTGATTGCTTCCCAGTCCCCTTTGAGTGCAGCTTTTAAAAAGAATTGAGCCATGGCCATGGGAAGGAGTTGCCTTAGTTAGCTCAGGCACTTTGATCACAATCGTCGATTACACCAATAAGAGATAAGAGCACAAGTAATTATGGAAAAGACTAACATGCATATGCCTTCCACTAATGAACCTTTTAAAGACAAGGGTAAGGTGGCAATACCTGGGAGAGGAAGACTAAAAGAGGGGGTAAGGTACATCCTTCCCATTCACATGCTTGGTTCTTTCGTAATAAATTTAGTGGTTTTTGAAAGTTAAGAATGTTTTATAAAAAAAGAAAAAGAAAGAAAAGGAAAGCAAGGTCAAAAGTAAAAGATGGGGGGTAAAACCATCACATCCAGTTTTACTGATGCCAGTCACTACACCAAAATTGCGAATTTGCGACGGATCAGATCCGTCACAAAACCAAATTAACGACGAATTTGGTCCGTCGCTGTTTGATGCGTCATAAAAATTAAACGACGGAAAATTAAAAGACGCGGATTGCGTATTACCCCCGCCCGTCCCTAGCTTCGAACGGGCAGTTCTGTGAGCGGGCCCACCGTGATGTATCTGTACATCCAAGCCATCAATCCCTTTTCTCAGATTATTTTAAGGCATCAAAATAAAAATGAAGCAGATCCAACGCTCAAGTGGACCACACCAAATAATAAGCTTGGTTGCATTAAAATGCACAAAGCATTAAATGTCAATTGCATTAAATGCAAGTGTCATCTGTGGTGTGGTCCACTTGAGCGTTGGATCTAGTCATTTTTGTTTTGATGCCTTAAAATAATCTGAAAAAAGGGGTAGACGGCTTGGATGTACAGATACATCACGGTGGGCCCGCCCATAGAACTGCCTGTTCGGAGCTAGGGACGGGCAGGGTAGTATGCAATCCACGTCCAAATTAAAAAACCATAGTTGAACTGGGAAAACCCTTGAATTATTCATCATTATAAAATCTGGTAATAGATACGGTCCGTCTCTAATCTTAGGATAAGCAATGAACCTCAAATTGGCCATTGATTTTCACCTTGTTCAGAAATTAACAACGGATTTGGTCCGTCGCTAAAGTTTCAATATATATATTTGATTCAGTTGCACCTAATAGTCTTCCAAAAAAATTTCACACGATGGTTTAATAAGATCCCATTCACAAAATTCAAAATATAAGGCTTAATAGGCTCAATATGAAGCGACTAAATATCATTGTTGGTGTGTTTGGATGCTTAGTTGGCTTGAATAGCAAATTGAACTAAATATATAGTAAATAGCCAAAATTGGCTTAGCTACTGATGAAGGTAATGTAAAGAATATCATTTTCCCTAAAAACTAACCGAATAATCATCATAATTATTTCCCATCAATTAAAATACAAATCCAAGAGACTTTTATTCTCAATATTTCTACAAACATCTAAATGAAACATAACACAATTGAAACAAGAGAACTGGTAAAGATGATAATAATAGTTCTTGATTTTCACTTGTCCTTCCTGGGCTTCTCATCCAGAAACAAATGCCAATGCTGGTCACTAGCTATAATAATAGTTTTTTATTTTCACTTGTCCCACCTAGTTTTCTTGTCTAGAAAGAAATGCCAATGTTGGTCACTAGCGATATTAATAGTTCTCGATATACTCTTCATCTCTTATCAACAAGAGACTTTGAATTTAGAAGCACCTATTTGTAGTATTAAAAAATAAAATTAAAAAAAAAATATGAACGACATCTACTTTTACATTCTTTGGTATGAATAATTGAAAAAATAAGGGGCATCCAAACCTTGTGAATATAGCCCAAACACCTATTTGCCAATGACCATTTTTATTTTTCCGCTTGAAGAATTTCAATTTCCTTGTTCAAGACAGATTCATTTGCCTGACCCTACCAATATATATAAATAAAAATGGTAGAAATAACAAAGGTGAGATGTGTTATATGAGGGATCAATATATTTGGCACAACAAAATAAAATGCAAAGGTTCCCATGAAAAGAGTAGAGAGAACAGTTGGATATCTGACCAACAGATTAGTTCACACAAGAAGAATGCCAACTACACTGGAAATGAGACACGTATAAGTTAAACTGTAGAGGCCTTAATAGTGATTCGCCATGAGAGATTTTATATAGTTGAAGAACAAAAAAATGCCAGGATTTTTATAAGGTTGCGGCAAGCAGATGGCCACATTATGCCCACTAACATTATTTGCAATAGTCTGATGGCATCCCAATTGCAAAAACAAAAGTGCAGGTGGTTGGTAGATAGTGGATCAATTGGATATCACTTTGAAATGCTAATTGATTATTAGTAACAGAGAGAGAATCAGAGAACAATGCAGACATTTAGTGATACGTATATAGCACTCCTTGTAGCAGAACTTCCAAAGCCAATCTCTATAAAGATCCTCCTAATTAGCTCCTACAAACTCTTTGTGCACTAAATCCCATGAAAGAACTCTCCCATTAGCTTTTTCCATCACTCTCACTCACTCAGATTTATCATAGAACATTCTATTATTGCACTGTTTTCGAATAGACCACACACATACACATACCACACAAAAAGCATGGTACCTGGACATTGACCAGTCACTGATCAATGCACTAAAAAGTGATTGAGCTCTAGCCATGAACGAACATCAAGCAGAGACTGAGATCTGGCTGTGAGCGGACATTGTTTGGAGATTAGATCAGCAATGAAGCTAGATTTGGACAGATCAAGTCTCACAGCTAGATTTGAAAGCAAGGACTGCTACCATTTTCCATGATCAGGGGTTGTTGATCTAGTATGATAGTGTGGATGGGCTATTTGGTTGAGAATCACATGATTGGACAACTATTAGTCCTTGTTTCATTTGCAGGGCTGAGATTACATGGGTGGTTTTTTGTGCATCAAAATCATAAGCAGATATGATCATTCAAATGAGTGGATTGTAAAAACTCATAGAATACACATCAAAATCATAATATAAATGCAAGAAAGCATATCTAAATCATGTGTATAGCTGTACACTTTGGCAGAGAAGACATGAGAAATAGATGATGCCACATAAAGTGACCTTGAAAGAAGAGGAACTTCCAATGGGCCAACCATCATGTCAATATAGAAATCATGGTTTCACTGTTCTGCAATTTAAAGAACAATACATTGTATCAACAATTTAAAGACCACTATTTAGATCTTTCGAATATCAAATCATTTCCTAACTACTTATAAGTAAAATGCTTTGTTCCTTTGATACATAGTATTGTTGAGAAGTGGAGCCAATCGCGGATTTCATGTCGCAAGTCCTTTTGTAACTGGGATGCGGAAAGGAGTTTCGCAAATTTTGTGTCACAAGTCCTTTCGCAACTGGGATGCGGAAATGAGTTTTGCGGATTTCGTGTCGCAAGTCCTTTCGCAACTGGGATGCGAAAAGGGAAGCTGCCAAAACTATAAATTGGGGTCCCTAGGGCTATTATAGGGTTAAGGTGAATACTGAAAAATATTTATAAGGTGTGGGCAAGGGATTTTCTCTGTACTTCCAAGGGAGAGGTTAGTTTATTGCCTGTAATCTTCATTCTTCATAGTAGAAGTTTGCATCCATGGTTTTTTTAACCCTAGATTGGATTTTTTCCACGTATATCTTGTCTTGTGGTTTGTTTTGGATTACTTTGATCTGTTTCTAGTTTATATTTCTTCCTGTTTATTATTTATGGGTGAGGCCTGAGATCGGATCTAGGCTCACTGCGTTGTTGGCGTACTACGCAACAACTGATATCAAAGCTATTGGTTTAGTTCTATTGAGAGCGATGACAGAAGATGAGAAAACTAAAATTGAGAAGTTTGATGGTTCAAACTTTGCCTTCTGGAAGATGCAGATGGAAGATTATCTGTATCAGAAGGACCTCTATATTCCTCTAGGAGGAAAAGAGAAGAAACCAGAAAAGATGACAGATGATGAATGCTTTTACTGGATAGGAAGGCTTTAGGAACGATCCGACTCTCTTTGTCTAAGAGCGTCTCTTTCAATATGTGCAAGGTAAAAACGACAAAAGAATTAATGGAAACCCTAGCCACCATGTATGAAAAACCCTCAGCATCCAACAAGGTTCATCTTATGAAATAACTATTCAACATGAAGATGTCAGATGGTGGGAGCGTGGCTGAACATCTAAACGAGTTCAATACAGTTATGAGCCAGTTGGAATCCGTTAGCATTGTTTTTAGGATGAGGTTAGAGTGATATTGATCTTATCCAGTTTGCCAGACAGATGGGATGGTTTGGTGATTGCTGTGAGCAATTCTTTAGGGTCGACAAAGTTGAAATTTGATGATGTGGCTGGTCTAATTTTCAGCGAAGAATATAGAAGAAAGGCATCAGGAGTTTCAGGGGATTCAGGAAATGTTCTAAACGTTGAAGGAATAGGAAGATCACTGAACAAAGGAGACAATAAACACGGGCGTTCTAAGTCGAGGAAGAAGTCCAAGGGACCGAAAGACAAAGATGGGTGTTGGCATTGCGGTAAGAAGGGGCACATGAAACGTGATTGCAGGACGCTTAAGAAACAAGAAGGAAACTCTCAAGGCGGGAAAGATTCAGTGAATCTATCTGAGGAGAGTGACACAGAGGCGTTGATCTTGTCTCTTGATGCGAGGAATGAGTTTTGGGTTATAGACTCGGGTACTTCGTTTCATGCCACTTAATGTAAGGAAGTTTTGCGTAACTATGTATCAGGTGACTTCGGGAGAGTCTACCTGGGTGATGATGAGCCGTGCAGTATTGTTGGAAATGGAACGTTCATATAATTCAGAAAGACGGAACAACGTTGAAATTGAAGGATGTCATACATGTACCGAGTTTGAGAAGAAATCTGATCTCAGTAGGGCAGTTGGCCGATATCAGTTATGTGACGACATTCACCAGTGATTCCTGGAAGATCACAAAAGGTGCCTTGGTGATATCTCGAGGCAAGAAAGAAGGTACTTTGTACGTGACTTCAGGATCGTATAGTTCACTCGCAGTCACATCAACTGGAGTGAATGAGCAGTTATGACATCAGAGGTTGGGACATATGAGTGAGAAATGGATGAAAGTGCTATTGTCAAAAGGGAAACTACCAGGGCTGAAATCTATTAACTTGGGATTCTGCGAGGACTGCGTGTTTGACAATCAGAAGAGGGTACGTTTCAAGAAGATGGAACGCGCTCCAAAGACGCATCTATTGGACCTTGTACACACTGATGTGTGGGGACCGACACAGGTATCATTTCTTGGTGGCTCACATTATTTTGTTTCCTTTATTGATGATACTAGTAGAAAACTGTGGATTTATTTCTTAAAGCACAAATCTGATGTATTTGATGTATTTAAGAAGTGAAAAGTTATGGTAAAAAATGAGACAGGTAAAACAATAAAATGTCTCAGATCTGATAATGGGAGAGAGTATTGTGACAAGAGGTTTGAGGAGTATTGTGCAACAAGTGGAATCAAACATAAAAAATGATTCCAGGTACACCGCAGCAGAATGGTGTGGCTGAGCACATTAACAGGACCATCCTTGAGCGTGCCAGGAGCATGAAGTTACATACAGGGTTGCCCAAGACATTTTGGGTAGATGCTGTGAATACCGCCGCATATCTCATCAATAGAAGTCCCTCAGCACCATTGGATGGTGGGCTACCAGAAGAAGTGTGAACTGAGAAAGAAGTGAACCTTGCACATCTTAGTATGTTCGGTTGCACTTCATATATTCACATTGATGCAGAGCACAGAAACAAGCTAGATGCGAAGTCCAGGAGGTGCACGTTTATAGGCTACGGGCAACATGATTTTGGCTACAGGTTTTGGGATGCAGAAAATAAGAAAATCATCAGAAGTAAGGACGTAGTCTTCAATGAAAAAGTGATGCATAAGGACAGTGTGTAGGAAAATAAGGTCGAAGAAAATGAATTCGTAGAGTTGGAAGAGTTACCGGACACGGGTGTTACAACTTCACAGGGTGATCATGCACAAGAGCATTATGAGGCAGAGCCACATACACCGGTTGTGAGGAAGTCTACTCGGGAGAGGAGACCCACGGTCTGATATTCACCCTCCTTATATTATCTACTGCTGACAGATAATGGTGAGCCAGAGTGTTTTGAAGAGGCATTACAGTTAGATACACGGGTTAAGTGGGAGCAGTCCATGGATGAGGAGATGGACTCTCTTGAGTCTAATCGTACATGGGAGCTAGTCACTCTACCTAAGGGTAAGAAAACTCTTCATAACAAGTGAGTTTACAAATTGAAAGAGGAGCACGATGGTTTGAAACGGTACAAGGCTAGACTGGTTGTGAAAGGGTTTCAACAAAAGGCAGGTATCGATTGCACTGAAATATTTTCACCTATGGTGAAAATGTCTACGATTCGCATGGTCTTGAGTATAGTGGCTACAGAGGACTTACATCTAGAGCAGCTAGATGTGAAGACAACCTTTCTTCATGGGGACCTTGAAGAAGAGATATATATGAATCAACCGACAGGATATGTGGCACCAGGAAAGGAGAACAAGGTATGCAGACTGAAAAAGAGTTTATATGGCCTGAAGCAGGCCCCGAGGCAATGGTACAAGAAGTTCGACAATTTCATGTCGGAAAACGGCTTTAGGAGATGTCATGCAGACCACTGTTGTTACTTGAAGAAGTTTGATACCTCATACATCATTCTTCTTCTGTACGTTGATGATATGCTTGTGGCCGGTTCAAGCAAGAAGGACATCTCAGATCTCAAAAGACAACTGTCTAGAGAATTTGCCATGAAGGATTTAGGAGCTGTAAAACAAATCCTAAGCATGAGGATAAAGTGTGACAGGAAAACAAGAAACTAGTTTTGTCACAGGCAGAGTACATAGCCAAGGTACTTGATCGATTCAATATAGGAGGTGCTAAGCCGGTTAACACTCCATTAGCCAACCACTTCAACCTATCTAAGGAGCAAGGGGCAAAGACGCAGGAGGAATGAGACTACATGGCTAAAGTCCCATACGCGTCAGCTATTGAGAGTCTCATGTATGCTATGGTGAGCACGAGGCCAGACATTGCTCAAGCAGTGAGAGTTGTTAGCAGGTTCATGAACAACCCCGGGAAGGAACATTGGGAAGCTGTGAAGTGGATCCTTAGATATTTGGTAGGTACTAAGGATGTAGGGCTGTGTTATAGTGGATCGAAAATCAAGCTACAAGGCTACGTGGATTCAGATTTGGCAGGAGATATTGACAGCAGGAGAAGCACTACAGGTTATGTCTTTACTCTAGGTAGTGCTGCAGTCAGTTGGGTCTCTCAGTTACAGAAGATAGTATCTATCAGTACGACAGAAGCAGAATATGTTGCAGCTACAGAAGCAAGTAAGGAGATGGTGTGGATGCAAGGTTTCATGGAAGAGTTGGGTAAGAAGCAAGCAGATTGCAAACTGTACAGTGACAGTCAGAGTGCAATACACTTGTCCAAGAATTCAGCCTTTCATTCAAGGACCAAGCATATTGCCATCAGATATCACTTCATACGTTCATTACTGGAAGATAGATCGATTGCTCTAGAGAAGATTCATACAAGTGAGAATCCTGCGGATATGTTGACCAAGGAGGTCACACGAGAGAAGCTGAAGCTCTGTTCAGCTTTGATTGGTCTTCAGGCTTGAAGACGGGAAGGTGGTGCACTCCGGATGAAGAAGACAAAGGTTTATGGCGATGTGTCTCCAAGTGGAAGATTGTTGAGAAGTGGAGCCACATGCGCGGATTTCGTGTCGCAAGTCCTTTCGTAACTGGGATGCGGAAAAGAGTTTCGCGGATTTCGTGTTGCAAGTCCTTTCGCAACTGGGATGCGGAAATGAGTTTCGCGGATTTCGTGTCGCAAGTCCTTTCGCAACTGGGATGCGGAAAGGGAAGCTGCCAAAACTATAAATTGGGGTCCCTAGGGCTATTCTAGGGTTAAGGTGAATATTGAAAAATATTTATAAGGTGTGGGCAAGGGATTTTCTCTGTACTTCCAAGGGAGAGGTTAGTATATTGCCTTGTAATCTTTATTCTTCATAGTGGAAGTTTGCATCCGTGGTTTTTTACCCTAGATTGGGGTTTTTCCACGTATATCTTGTCTTGTGGTTTGTTTTGGATTACTTTGATCTGTTTCTAGTTTATATTTCTTCCTGTTTATCGTTTGTGGGTGAGTCCTGAGATTAGATATATGCTCACTGCATTGTTGGCGTGCTGCGCAACATAGTATAACTTTCTTTACCACTTGCTGACGAGGTATTCCTGATGTACCGTGGAATTTGCGTATGAAACCTACATCTTATGACATATTTGCTCTCATCTAAAGCTTGGAATACCTGATGCTTTCCATTGTTTCAAGCATATGGTTTTCTTTGCTTTACAAACTTTTCTTCAGTCATTGGACGCATCATTGAAACAACTGAAGTTTCTACAAATAGGAATATTAATTGTGTTTATCGCCCAATTTGTCATGTGCCTGACCATGCTTTATTTGCATAAGAACATTAGATGCCAAAGGAAGAGGATTGCTTCATGGTAAACTAGGTGAGGGAATTTAATAAGAACATTAGATGCCCGACCATTTTATGACAGGGCACACTCATTGAATCGTATTCTTGACATTCTCAAAACTCAAAATATCAGGCCAGCACCAAAGGAATCTAATCCCAAACCCAAATGGTTATATGGAATGAGCTAAATGAAATACCTGATTAATGTTGAATTAATCTCTAATTGTTTTCAGGGGCTTCGAAAAAATATATATTTTTTTAATAACATAAGAAACAATTTTAAGGTGGAAAAAACCAGTAAGATCATCAATGGACTTCTGAAAAAATAATAAAAAAGGAGTCACTACTAGTAAAAAAAATATGTATTGGATCTATTAAGGGCTAGAATATATAGAGCCAAGTAGCTCGAAGGTAAAAGTTTAACTAGTTTGACTTAAATGACTTCAAAATTAAGTAATATTTTTGAATTCCTGAAATACCTATTGGACGGGGCAAAAGCCAAATTCGAACCCTTCAACTGGAATTTTTTAGTTTCTGGAATATTACTTGGACCCAAACACGCATCCCATCCATTTATCAAGTGGCCACACATGATAGAAAAATGATGCCAATGATCTGTATTGTACATGTGTTGCACCAGTCTGCTATGTTTGCATGTGAGGTTCGTTGCCATTTGGAGCTTGAAAACGTACTTCCGAAATTATTTTCCTCAATGTGCTTTTCTTTTCCCCAAAGTAGGAATAACTGAGTCTGAAGGCAATGATCGAAGCAAGTGATTCTAATTTCTGAAGTTTGAAAAGTAAATAAGTTTTAGGTGAGTTATACTCTGGTAGAGTATGATGCTTGATCCACATGCGTTCAAAAATTGTACACATGGCACACATTAACTGAAATTAAACCGACTAAACTGTAGAATGTGTTGCTAAGTAACAGTCCCAATATAAGATTGGTTGAACAATTCCATACTCTTATCCATGGGCACTCCTTTGCTTAAATAGGACAGTTGGATGTTTTTCTGTTTTGAGTAAACTATTTCTTTTCCTCTGAAGAGTCCAGATTTTATAATTGTTAGGGGCTTTAACACTGGTTTGATATCTACCATTTTTTCCCCATCATCTGGGCATCAGATTAACACACATATCCTCATAGATTAGGAGTACGATAGGTTAGGAGTACGATCCTAAAACGTTGACACGCGTCACATTATGGATAAGGAGTCTTGCTGTTTTATGGGAAAGGATAAACCACATAATTAAATTAGGGTTAATTACTAATAATGATTAAGGGCTTTAAAGAAGTATTTTCCTATATTCTCTCACCTGCCTTTAAGAGCCAATATATTTCAACTTAACTAGCTGCATGCTATCATGGTTTGCAAAAACTTTCTCGACAAAGATTTAGTGAATGGATTTCCAAACATTTCAGAAGTGGGGATATATGATATTGTAGTCTTGCCATTTTTTGGAAACATTTTTTATAATAATATTTTATATCAATACATTTCAATCTAAAATAGAAGCTCAGATATAGTTCACCAAAGTAATAATAACTCAGTCGTACTCTACTTCTTGAGCAGCATCATATTGGGGTATATATAAACTCTGCTTCCATGCACAGTGATAAGGCAATGAAGGTCTACTTGTTGCTTGACGACATTTTATTTTATTTTATTTTATTGATGACATAACAATACCTCTTAAGGCTTCTCCAACGTTGAAGTTGAATCTGATTCGAAGACTATAATCAACGCCACGGCGACCCCTTTTGGGCCCTGTCCTTGGAGTATTTGGTACCGTATGGGGGCTATCCACGACCTTAGCCGCTCCCTTAACGTCTCCTTCAACCACATATTCCGTGAGGAAAACGCTGTGGCGGATGCGCTCGCTAGAGAGGCTTCTGATGGCTGCCCCAACTCTTTCTTTCGCCTCTCTTCGGATCTGCCCAGGCATATCAGGGGCTCCCTCCTCCTTGATAAGGTAGGCTTGGGAACTCTCCGAGTTTGAGTCTGCTTTTTTTTCATGCTGTCCCCTGTTTCTGTCCGTGTCTTGTCCAGTGGGCAGTCTGGTTTATGATAGGGTGGGCTCCGTGTCTTTTTGTTGGAGCCTGCCCGAAGGCCTGTATAGCTCCTTTTGTTCTCAATAAAGATTTTGTTTATTGAAAAAAAAAAAAAAAAAAACCTCTTAAGGGTGAAAATATAATGGATGCTTCTTAAAAAAAAAAAACTTGGGCACCACTTCAATCTACGTCTTTAGATATTTGGAAAATCAAATTATTTCCTAACTATTTATAAGGAAAAATGCTTTGTTCCTTTGATATATAGTATAATTCTCTTTACCATTTGCTAACTAGGCATTCCTGATTTACTGTGGAATTTGCTCGCCAGAGCCACATGATAAGACATATTTGGTGTCACCTAGAGCAATTGGAATATATGATGCTTCCGATTGCTTCAAGGAAGCGGATTGGCTGGTGTACCACACACCACCAATGTGGTTGGTGTATTGACCACCCCAAGTTTTGTGGTCCCATCATGAGGTATGGGTTATATCCAAACCGTCCTTCCACTAATTGGTGAGCTTGTCGTAAGTCTAGAGACGAAAAATAAGACAGATCCAAAAATCAAGTGGACCACACTGTACAAAGCAGTGGAGGATTGAATGCCTGCCATTGAAACCCTTTTGGGGTTACAGAAATTTTGGATCAATATGATATTTGTTTTTTCTCTTTATCATATCCGTGTGACCTTATGAACAGATTGGATGGATAGTAAATGGTACGGTGGGCCCTATGAATGTTTTAATGGTGAGAATCATTGTCCCCACTGCTATTTGTAGTATGGTCCACTTGAGCCTTGGAAATTACTCATTTTTGGGGTCAAGTTCTAAAATGATCTCTCCAAATGGATGAACGGTGTAGATATGATAAATACATCATTGTGGGGCCATGTAACTTTGATCTCCTTTGAACCGTTGGTACAACTCGGAGCTCAAGGAGCGCTAGCACTCATCTTCGTAGGACCGTACCTACACCAGCTAGGTTGTTGGTGTGTGGCACACCATCCAATCCACTTCCTTGCTTTAAGTGCATGGTTTTCTGTAATGTCTCGAAAAAATCCATACAAAGACCCGAGTACTACCTCAAGCAGAAAGCACTCAGGGTCAAATCCTTTAGAAATTAGACGAGGATTAACTAGTGTTAAACTAGATTACATGCGAAATCAGCACTAATCACTTTAAATACGATCTGCAAGACCCAAAACTTGTAGAATCATTGACGCTAGGTTACCCTAAAATCTAGGATCAAACTCTATTCTCGGTTGCTCTTGGGAGCACATTGAAACTCCGTATCAGATCTGGACCGCACGTCGAAAGTATGATTACTAAGAAACCATACGATTACGACCGCCTTACTGGGCTTGACAACCACGTCAAAAATCAAGTCTAGATAGTATTCCGAAACTATTCGCTTGAGCCCGGAGTGAAGTGTGTGAGAAATGTGGATATCTTTAGAAATAAAAGTAATCTGAGACTTGTCGCTTGCGGGCCAAATATAAGGATTCAGACCGTCAGAATCTGACCAAAATACACCTTCGGATCAGGAGAAATTTCCCATACATGGTAGTGTACTTGTAACCCTGATCGAGCTTCGGTGACCGTTGAACTGAAACTAGTCCGCCACATGCGATCTGGAAACCTGACTGAAACGAAAACTTAACTCGACCTAGATCCAATGTTAGTAAGCTTAAGTCCGACCGCACGCAGAAAAGGGGGCTCCGGAAGTGCTCCATTGAGCTGAAACAGACGCTCTTTGGACATAACCTAAGTATACCTTGGCCCTGGGGTCATTCCCATCAATTCTGGGCCTATATAAGGATCTTAAACCCTCTCCCTCTCACTTCACATGAATTTCCTAAACCCTAAGAAAGAGAAGAAAGAAAAGAGAGAGAAAGAGAGAGAGAGAGAAGTGGGGATTCTTCATGGGATTCGATTTCGCTACTCCACGTGCCTTACCATCACTTCTGTATCGCTCTATCGGCGATACCGATTCCGTTTTTAGGTAAGAAAACCTAACCCTAATCCGTTCTAGGGTTTCAAATAGTTGAAATGATGAAATAGCTAACCTAGTTCATGCTATAGGTAGCAAATCCGTCGTTGACAAAGACTTAACGTCTAAAACGACTTCGTTACGCGTTTATCGACATAAGGTGCGGATTATAGACGTATAGGTTATGGTTTTTAAGGCTTTCAATGTCGGTTAATGATTTATTCTTGATGTGGGTGCTATTTCATATGTAAAATGTGTCGTTTGTTTCACTTTACGATTATATATGAGTTATGTGGCATATAGTATATTTTATGTACGTATTGAAATGTTTGAATACGTATGGAATTTGGATTTGTGTCTAACATGATTATTTGCCGTGACTATATGCTTGTTATGTATGTGACAACTCCCTAGCGAAAGGACTTGCCCTAAATCACGCCACGACCAATATACGCTATATATGTTAAAGCGTGTAGCCCACGTGTTTGTGGAAATGATTAAATGAGTATGGAACCCGGATTCGTGCATGCCATGATTATCCGCCTTGGGTATATGCGTGTGGTATACGGGGAAACTCCCTAGTAAAAGGATTTGGCCTAATACATGTATAACCACATACAACATGTATGAAGATGTGTGTAGTCTAAGTGATTGTAGAAATGTCTGAATAAGCTAGTTGTTACTAAGGAATACCTTGTATGAGGATTGAGATATGCTTCTCAGTTACCTTAATTTGTGTATGATTTCCTCCATGTATGTTTACATTATGATATCTATTTTATTTATGGAATGAATGTGTGTGAAATCATGTTTGTGTTGCACTTCACAACATGCTCATATGATTGCAAGAATAGAATTATTCGGTCATTACTGTCGTGACTGTCTCTTATGATTACCTGTTGAAATGGAATGAGGTTGGGACTATGATATAGTCCAGGCAATCGGTAATCGACCTGATTTGGTGGTTGAGGTTGTTTCACCACACGAGACGTGCTTAGCGAATCCGGGCCGTACTTCGGTTGGCGACTGTGGTTAGGCTACGCGGAGTGCTTACGTACTTCATGTCGTTCAACTTATCGTGCGCTCGGGCTAGTCGAGCTCGTCAAGTAACTCGATTGACCCGATGTATGTTCACCATGTATGGACGCCACTGCCTGAACCTAAGGTACTAAACTCACCAGTGAAATCCCGTTTAACCTTGGTACCTCGATCCGCTACGACTTATGAGCTGGACATGGTGGTATGGGACACCGTGGTTGAGCTGTCGGCCTACGCTGGGGCGATGAACCTCCCTGTAGTGACTAGTGAGCAACCCTGACTCGTGAGCCGAATACGGTGGTATGGGACACTGTATTCGAGCTGTCGGCCTACACTGATTAGGTGACGAGCCCTTTGTAGTGACCTCGAGAGTACTCTGAGTCTACATGGAGGCGACGACCTTCCGTAGCAACAAGAGTATAAACTAGGCCTGCACTGATCAGGCGACGAGCCCATTACATCGACCTAGAACCGCAACATCGTATGAGATTTACTAAGATTGACGACCCTAAAATGGATCCTTGTTTGGGAATGATATAAGGGAAGCACCTTAGTTTCTCAATCCTGCTGTATGAAAAGGACTAATAAAAACTTGGTAATCACGCTCATAATATCGCACTGCATGTGCCCCAGGTTGAAGAGCACAGAGGGAAGAAAGCATGCCGCGACCGTAAGATGGTGTCGCACGAGGGAGTATAGGCGAGGGCATGCATCATGAATACATTTCATCCTTGCATTAATAAGAGTATCTAGGAATGTCTGATATGTCTGCTTTATCATTACTGCTTGAATGAGTTGATAACATGTTAACCTTTGCTCTATGATTCCACTGAGTTGATCACTCACTCCCACGTTCTGGGACAGTGTTTTGAACACCCACCAGACCCTGTCTTAGTTGCAGATGACGATGTGATTCAGGAGGCGGAGCCTGATTACTATGACGATCAGGACGAGTTCTCGTATATGCAGTTCTCCGGCGGTTTCGCTTAGGCCGTCCGGATCGACGGGGCTACAGGGCTTATCATTGTAGTTGAACTCTTGTTGACATTTTGATTTTTGAACTATTACATGTATATGATGACTCAGTGATGTATTCATACTCTGGAGACCAATCGTGAACTTTTGGCTCATACACATATATATATACATCTTTCAGTCTTCCACTTGCGTTATATTAATTGATCTGGAGTATGAACTACTGTTTTGGTATAATCCCACTCATGATTAATGCACTAACACGGACAACATTCAATCATAAGCATATATGTTGCATAAGTGATGTTTTGGAACTCGGGTGTTGAGTTGCTGCTCGACCCCAATTTTCAGGGCGTTACATTTTCTTTGCCTTTTCATACATTCCGAGGCAAAGGGAGGAGGTAAGGGCTGAATCCTCCCGCAGAGAGGCAATGCAACAGGAGCCGTCGGCTTTTCAGGCGGTTGTGGCGGGGATGGTTCCCTGGGCTTTGGCTCATGGGGGCGAAAAAGATTTCGCCAGCCTCTATAACGCTCTCATGACTCAGACCGTCGGACATGCGGTGAAGGTGCTATTTGAACTGGCGCCCTGCCTGGTCAAAGCCTGTAAAGAGTTGGCCTCAGCTCATAAGCTGCAGACTCTTTTGGCCGAAGCTGAAGGACGTCGCGAAATCGCCGAGATCCGAGTCGGTGTTTTGACTGGCGAGGCGGCCCTTGCTCGAAGGCCGCTGAAGATGCCAAGGAGGAAGCTGCTTCTGCTAAGAGAGACGCTGAGAACGTCGAGGCCGACGCCACGTTTGCCAGGAGAACTCTCGAGGATTCACGGGCCGAAGTTGCTCGGATATCAGCCGAAAATAAGCGGATCCTTGAAGTTTATGCTTCCTGCGAGGATAGTCTGGCTCGAGCCAAACTCGAAGCGTCAAAACTTATCCAACAGGCCCAAGAAGAGGCCCGAGAGGCTGAGAAGGCCAGGGATCAGGCGGTCCAGGGTTTCCTCGAGTCGAAGGAGTTCGAGGATGAGAGAGATCGCTTGTTTCAAAGCGGATATTTAGAATGCCTCGATGACGTGAAGAAAGCTTTCCCCAACCTTGATCTTTCTGGACTTGAAGGAGAAGGAGCCTCGGGTTCCGAGAATCCTGACGTTAGTCCCGCTAGCGTTGCTGCAGATCCAATCGTTGGGAACGAGACCGGTATCGCTGGGACTGCTTCGGAAGTTACTCCCGCCGAGGGACATTAATCGGACTCCATTTTTTTTTTTATTTTTCTTTTTGCTTTATTTCTTGTTGCATCTATACATGAAACGCAATTTTGATGTGAACACTTCAACAGATGAAAGAATGCACTTAGTTTTTATTTATACGACTCGGCTAAAAAAAAAACAATTTTTTTATATTCGGAATTTCCAAGTGTTGAATATCGGACTGCGAATGCTGGGCTAAGGATAGTAATCTTGAGATGCTCTGCGTTCCAAGGATGAGGCAATAGCCGTCCGTTTAGATCTTCCATCGATACGTCCCCGGTCGGATGGTGCTTGAGACGATATAGGTCCTTCCCAGTTAGGTCCCAATGTACCCGAACCAGGCTCCTTTGTATTGGGAAATATTTTTCGGAGAACCATATCTCCCGCTCGAAACCGTCTGACCTTAACTCGGGCATTGTAGAACCGGGCCACCTGTTGTTGCCGAGCTGTTGTACGTATTCGTGCCACTTCTCTTGCTCGTCCAGAAGATCGAGTCCGAATGCCAACAGTTCTTCATTATCCTCCGCATTGAATGAGCTGACTCGAGCCGAAGGTAACCCAATCTCTACGGGAGTGACGGCTTCTGAACCATAGGCAAGGGAAAATGGGGTTTCGCCTGTGGCGGTCCGGGCTGTAGTTCGATACGCCCATAGGATTTTCGGGAGTTCCTCGGCCCACGCCCCTTTGGCGCGATCAAGCTTGGTTCGGAGATGTTGCTTGATAATCTTGTTGACCGCCTCAACCTGTCCGTTCGTCTGAGGATGATGAGGTGAGGAGTACACGTTTCTAATTCCGAGGTTATCACACATCTCGCGGAAGCTTCTATTGTCAAACTGCCTTCCGTTGTCAGTGACGATGGTATGAGGTACTCCGAACCGCAGATAATGTTTTTCCACACAAAGTCGGTTATCTGTTGCTCGTTTATTTTAGTTAATGGCGCGGCCTCGGCCCACTTTGTGAAATAGTCGACAGCTATCACAGCGAACTTGGTCTGACCTTTTCCAATGGGGAGTGGACCGACGATGTCGATCCCCCACTGTGCGAAAGGCCAGGGACCCGTCATAGGCGTCAACGTCTCGGGAGCTTGTCTAGGGATAGTCGCGAACCTCTGACATTTGTCGCACCTTTGGGCGAGCCTGCGAGCGTCGTGTTGGATAGTCGGCCAGTAATACCCTTGTCGTAGGACCTTGTGGGCGAGTGATCTTCCTCCAGAATGATTTCCGCAGATCCCTTCGTGAATTTCGCGTAACACATAATCGGCTTCGCTGGGGTTTAAACATCGCAGCAGCGGAGCATAGTAACCTTTCTCATATAGGGTGTCGTTGAGCATGGTGCATCGGGAGGCTCGGATTTTCATTCGTCGGGCCTCAGCACGATCTTCGGGTAGCTTGCCCTTGTCGAGATATTGGATGATTGGATCAAGCCAGGTAGGTTCCGCGTCCGAGTCAATTGCGTGGACGGCCGAGCGAAGTGGTTCATTAATACTCGGTCTTGCGACGTACTCGATAAGAACGGACCTGGGTATGTCATCTTCATCAGCAGAGGCGAGCTTTGCTAATAGGTCGGCTTTGCTGTTCTCGGTTCGAGGGATCCGAATGACCTTACAAAACTGAAACTCGCGGATCATTTCTTTTACTTTTTCCATGTAGGCTTTTAGCTGCTCTTTCCGTGTTTGATACACACTGGTGACTTGGTTGACGACTAACTGAGAATCACTGAAAACATTTAGGTGTGTAACTCCCATACTGGCTGCTAGTTGGAGACCGAGCAAGAGTGCTTCATACTCGGCTGTATTGTTCGAAGCTTGAAATCCAAGTCGAAAGGCATATTGCATGTAAGTATGATCAGGGGTCTCCAGTACTACTCCGGCCCCGCTTGCCTTTGAGTTGGAAGAGCCGTCGACATATAGCTTCCAGGGGATAGGGGATGTATCAGGCGTCGACTCGTCGCCGTTTCCGGTCGTTTCAGCATCTGGAGGCTCCTTCGGCGGTGTTGCCTCGACGATGAAATCAGCCACTGCTTGCCCTTTGATTGCAGCTTTAGGCTTGTAGTGAACATCAAATTCACTGAGTTCGATCGCCCACTTCGTGAGTCGCCCGGAAACCTCAGGTTTCTGTAAGATCTGGCGCAGCGGATGATCGGTCATGACTATGATGGTATGAGCTTGGAAATATGGCCTGAGTCAGCGTGAAGAAATTATCAGGGCTAACGCAACTTTTTCCAAGTGTGGATATCTCGTTTCCGCTGGCAATAGCGCTTTGCTGACGTAATAGACCGGCAATTGTTTTCCTTCGCATTCTCGTATCAAGGCCGAGCTAACGGCTGCCGCGGAGACCGCCAGATATAGTAATAGAGGCTCCCCTGATTCGGGCTTTGACAGGATAGGCGGAGAACCGAGATGTGATTTTAGCTGCTGGAAGGCCGCCTCACATTCTTCTGTCTAATCTAGGATCTGTCGTCCTTTCAACTGTTGAAAAAAGGGCAGACATTTATCCGTGGCTCGGGATGTGAAACGATTAAGTGCTGCGACTCGCCCGGTCAGTCTTTGAATATCTTTGATTGTTTTCGGGGATTCCATGTCAAGCAGAACCTTTATTTTTTCTGGATTTGCTTCTATTCCTCGCTGACTAACCAGGAATCCGAGGAACTTTCCAGAGCTTACTCCAAATGCGCATTTATTCGGATTCAACTTCATCCGATATTTGCGTAGTACGAGGAACATTTCTTCCAAATCTGCTATATGATCTGTCGCGTGTATACTTTTGACGAGCATGTCGTCAATGTATACCTCCATGGTTCGACCTATGAGCCGAGCAAAGATTTTATTGACTAATCTTTGATAAGTCGCGCCTGCATTTTTCAAACCAAACGACATCACTCGGTAACAATAAAGGCTTTTGTCAGTGACAAAGGTCGTTTTCGATTTATCTGATTGATGCATTACAATTTGATTATATCCTGAATATGCATCCATGAAGCTAAGAAGTTCATGCCCCGCCGTACTATCTACTAACTGATCTATCCTCGGAAGAGGGAAGCTATCCTTCGGGCAGGCTTTGTTCAAGTCGGTATAGTCAATACAGACGCGCCACTTCCCGTTGGATTTCTTCACAAGTACGACATTTGCGACCCAGTCTGGATAATATATTTCCTCTATAAAATTTTCCTGGAAAAGCTTGCTAACCTCTTCTTCGATGATAGTGTAACGCTCGGGGCCGAGTGGACGTCGCTTCTATCGGATTGGTCGGTAGGTCGGATCGATGTTGAGTTGGTGAGTGATCACAGACGAATCAATCCCAGGCATATCTGAATGGCTCCAAGCAAAAACATCAGCATATCGGCGGAGCAGGGCGACCAACTTTTCTTTTAAAGGAGATTGTAGAGACGAGCTAATTTTTATCGTTCTGGATTCTTCCGTTCCCACTAAGGAAACCAGGATAAGATTCTCGACTGGCCGACCTCTTTCATGCATCTCGCCTCGGGGATCCAGCGATTCAATTGTTGCTATCTCGGCGGTTACTTTGTCGGTCGGGCCTTTTACGGCTATCATATAACATCGCCTTGCATCTTGCTGATCCCCTTTGACAATCCCTACTCCCGACTCAGTCGGGAATTTCATTGAGAGATGGTATGTGGATACCACGGCTTGGAGGAGACTCAGAGATGGTCGGCCGATTATTGCGTTATATACTGACGGCTGGTCGACGATCAGGAATTCGACCATCACCGTTGTTTGATGCGGAGAACTTCCAGCTGTGAGGGTGTAGACACCCCACCCAGGCTAATATCTTGATTTTGTTAAGACAATCCGAGAACCATGATCATATCCCTAACCCTAACCTGAGCCATCATTCAATCCAGACCACGTCCAAAACCGATCCATTTCTCGGGTCATTTTTGGGTAACAATTGAGTCAATTTCGAGCCATTTTGAGCCGAATATCCAAAGCGGACTTTGTTTCACTCTAAGAACCCAAAAAGGACCCACCGGATGAATTTCGGGGAAAGTTGTACCGAAGCGGTAGTTTGACTACCGCCGGCGGTAGTCAAACTACCACCTCCTCTCAAAAAGTGTGCGCTGAGTCAGCCACACGAGTTTCGGACTCAGCCAGGTCCGGGCGGTACTCGGACTACCGCCGGCGGTACTCGGAGTACCGCCGCGTGCGGTCTGAGCAGGGACAGCTGTCCCAGCGTCCAAAGTCAACTTTCCTATACATTTACCCTCCCCATCCTCACTATTTACCGTTTTACCAGCCCCTTTAGCCAATGGGAGCATGCCATGTGGCATCTCTCTCCTCTCCACCAATCACCATATGCCACATCAGCATTTGCCCTCCCCTTATCCTCTATTTACCAAACAACCATTGGAAAGGGCTATAAATAGCCCTCTCCCCTTTCATTTTCAACATACATGGAGGAGAGAGTGAGAGGGAGAGAGTGAGAGAGAAAGAGTGAGAGAAAGAAAGAGAGAGAAAGAGAGTGAGAGGAAGAGAGTGAAGGAAGGGAAGGAGCTCCCAAGCCTTCAAGCCCAAGTTTTTCAGCTACCCCCTAGCCTTCATCTCAACCCTTCCAACCTATAAGCCTAGCCCAAAATGATCATGGTTCAATCAACATCTTAGCCTACTCAAGAATCAAGCCAAAGATCCATTTACATACAAGCATTCATCATGACATCTACTCCCTTCTCAACCCCCCTGCTTCTCTAGATCTCTAGCGGACGTATGCTCTGTGACTTGCCGTACATCGGATCCTGTCACATCAGAAATTCCTAGTGATCTAGTCCACTTTTCTTATCTCTTTGCATAAGCATCATCATATCCATCCTCTAGACACATTGTCGGACGTATGCTCTGTAGCCTGCCGAAATTTTGGATCTTGCTACATCAGAAATCCACGTGTGACTAGTCCCATCATGACCGTAGCATCATCATCATCCCTTGAGATTATTTTACCACACTAAGTCGAGACCGTACACTTGTACGGGCAGAGAGGGTGCCTAACACCTTCCCTCTTTGTAACCGAGGTCCCTTACCCGAATCCCGGATCGTAGACCAGGAGTCAATCTAAGGTCGGAGAATCTTCGGATTTCTCCAACCTTACGTATTCCGTGGTTCTAGCCGACCGCGGGATTCTGAGATCATTCGGCTAGTGGCGACTCCAACAAACATAAGTCAGCTTAATCACCCCCAGCATCACCATAACACAACATTTTATAGCAACAACGCCAACAACGTGGACGCCGATTTTTCAGTGTCTACAGAATGGCGACTCCACTGGGGAGTGTGTCTAGAACGCCCTAGCTGAGACCCGACTCGACAACGTGTGGTATACTAATCTCAAGGGACATACATCATTGCATTCATACAAAAACAAAAAAAAAAATCTCTTTGGCTTACACTTGCTTAGGCAAAGATCGAACCATGACCACTCGGTCCCGTGCAGCCATGACTTCTCAAGCGACCCATGAAGAAGAGCCGCACCCCAACCAGCTCCCGAAATATCCGCACCCGCACCTGCACCCGCACCCGCACCCATGCCTACACCCGTACCCTTACCAATAGCTCCGACAGAGTTGCCAGCCAATGTCACCACACAAGAGCTATTACTTCGAACAATGCAAGAGCTACTGCTTCGCCTAGTGCCAGGTGCCACACCAAATACACAAATGACCCAACCTAGTGTGCAGAACAGCTCACTCCCTCAAACTCCTTTTGCCTTCTCTCTCATTCCTCCAGCAAATCCTGTGCTCCCTCTCCCAGAAGAATCAGCACAAGACCAACAACAGCAAGCAATCGGGAGCAACCCTCCCCCACATCTTTACTCAACACATCACAACAATCCGGTCACAGCACATGCAAATCACAGACAAGAACTGGCGGATGCCCATGAAGGGGGCCAGTTTCGAGTCCAACTCACTCCCCCTAACGGGAGTAACATCCCGGAATTGGCAGATACCCCAGGCGGGAGCCATTTCCGAACATCCCACCCTCCTCCGAAAGGGAGTGGTGTTCAATTCCAGCTACCTCCCACCACCGGGAGTCCACCTTCTTTCCATCAAACCCCCATTCTGGATCCATATGAAGAAGAAGCAGCACAAGCCCTACAGCAAGGGGCAAGATACCCACAGCAAAGTAAGTCAGAGATTGAGGAGTTACGAGAGCAGCTACAAATGATGCAAAACCAGCTTCAAAGACAACAAGGAGTGGATCACCCATCCACCAAGTTCAGGGACCTCTGTCCCTTCCCAGACGCCCGGGTACCTCCAAATTTTGAGGTACCAAAGTTCAAAAGGTATGACGGTAGTGGGTGCCCCACAGCACATCTAAAAGCCTTTTGTGGGGAGCTTAATGCGATAGCAGGGAATGATGGAGCGTTGATAAGACTTTTCCAGAAATCCCTTAAGGGTGACGCTTTGGATTGGTACACCTCATTAGATAGCCACCAAATCAGAACCTGGGAAAAACTTTCCCAAGCATTCATTGACAGGTTCTCATACAACCTGAACATGGCTCCAAGGAGAGCCGACTTGGCTGCCCTGAGGCAAAAAGCGATGAATCTTTATCAGCATACGTAGGACGATGGCGAGCCATGGCAGCTTGAATGAGAAACCCCATCGACGACGAAGAGCAGATATCCATGATTGTGCATTCAGCACACCCCAGCATTTCAGGATATCTGATCTCGTATCCATACGTAAACTTCTCCCAACTCATCCGAGCCGGAGAACAAGTAGAAGCTGGGATCAGAGCTGGAACCATCTCCCCATGGCCACATCAGACCCCCTCAATCAAAAGAAACAAAGTCGAGGGGAAACCTGTTGGATACGGGAATGGAAGCAGCACTGCTCCCGTGCAGCGTACTTCTGAAGTTAACAACATCATCGCTAACACTCAAGGCAACCAGTATGCTCCACCACCAGAGCCACGGCAGGACAGGCAATACCAGCCACAACAGAATAGGCAGTACCAACCCCAGCAAACCCAGCAAGGATATCAGGCACAGTCATCTCAACAGCAATCACAACAGCCTAGGGGAAATGTGCAAGGACCATACAAGCAAGGAATGTTAGGGAGGAAGTTCACTCCGTTAGCACAATCATACAGCCAAGTGCTAACAATGCTCATGCAAAAGCAACTGTTAACACCTCTCCAGCCTCGACTTCCACCTAATCCCTTGCCACCTGGTTACAATGAAAATCAGTACTGTGCATATCATCAGGCTCCTGGCCATCTAACGGACCGCTGCTTCGCTCTGAAACATGCGGTCCAAGATTTGATCGAAAGCCAGAAGATTGCAATCACCCCACAGGCCAGCAATACAGTTCAAGCCAACATTCTCCAAAATCCCCTGCCCTCGCATCAGGCAGGACCCAGCACATCCAGCACCTCTACCGTCAATCACATTGAAGGAGGTCAACCCACACATGCTTATCCACATCATTCCATCCAAGCAATCATGCCCGACACAGCCAATCGGACATGGGGACACCAACAAGCACCATCGCCTGGGCCACAGGTATCCTTTGAAGCAGCACCAGCTGCTCAACCTCTCATATTTCTCGAAGCAGCACCAACATTTCAGTCTCTCGTAACTTTGGAAGCAGCACCCAACAGGTCATACCCTCAGAACCTCGCCCTCCAAGGGACACACTCAACTCCATCCTCGGCATATCCAAAAAGGTTGAATTCTGAACCTGTCATTCTCCCGATAGGTCTCCCTGACCTAACTCTGCCAACCTTGCAAGGGGCACCCTCAGTTCAGGCCCCGCAATTTTTGATGCCTCACCAACTGGCACACGCCCAAAGGATCCCTCCCCCGCATCCGAGGAAAGAAGAAAATTCCATGGCCACAACTAATCAAAACTTGGTGGCACCTCAAGAGATATCACTGAGCCTACCACAAACTGCTCCAGTAATGACCCCTCAGCCTCAAGAACCATTAGTATACTTGGAAGGAAGAGCGGTTCCTTCCTATAACCCGAAAGCAGTCCCATGGCACTACCCAGAATGTGATGAGGTGGGTAACAATGGGAGATACCTCAGGAGAGATAGTCAGAACTCAAAAGAAACTCGGGGAGTTTCATCGGGAACCACTAGCAAAACTGACGCTGCTTATGACATAGCAGCCCAACTCAAAACCATTCCCGCACAAATATCTATCTGGGAACTCCTATGCACGTCAAGGTCTCATCGAGAAATCTTTGCAAAGACCTTGAATGATGCCCATATCTCTCCTGACGTACCCCCCGAAATGGTGGCAAGTATGATTGGTCAACTTCTCGCACCACAAGCCATCACCTTCTCTGACGATGAGCTACCACCCGAGGGCCGTGAGCACAGGCGTTCACTAAACATAGTGGCTCACCACAAGAATTTCAAGATCCCACTTGTGCTCATCGATAATGGATCCAGTCTCAACGTTTGCCCTTTAAGGACTGTTGAACGGTTGGGGATAGAACCATCCTCCTTCAGACCCAGTACCATGAGCGTTAGAGCTTTCGATAATTCCCGAAGGCAAGTGGAGGCGGAAATCGACCTAGAATTACAAATTGGACCAGACATGACCCTTGTCACATTTCAGGTCATCGATATCCCTGCCTCATTTAACCTTCTCTTGGGGCGGCCATGGCTCCATGCTGTTGGAGCCATCCCATCTACCCTCCACCAAAGGGTTAAATTCCCCTCGGGAAATCGAATCATTTCAATACTGGCTGAGCCAGAAACCATCCTTCCCGGTGACGGTCAGTATCCCAGAAACTGACATTCCAGTGATTGACATTCAGCATACAGAAGGCGATATTCCATATCACAGTTTCGAATTCGAAAAAGTAAACGCGATCGCTAACCCTCGCCCTCTAGCTGCTGAATATGTCATTCCCCCGGCTGAACGATTGGTCTTAAATTACCGTACCAAGTTCCATGAAAAAGGTATGGTAGTAAAACCAGCACATGCCAATGTACAGAGACAGGGACTGGGATATCAGCCGACATTGGAAGATCAGGCTGAAAAGCCAAAAAGGGGCCAACTGTTTAAATGCACACCCATCGAGTTTGTCAAAGCTGGGATAGTTCACGAGAACAAAATGATATCTCTTGAGGACCAATTTCAAGCACTTAGACTCGCAAAACAGACTAGACAAGAGTCTATTTGGCCACCAATAAGGTGGGATCGGATCCTCAGGACATCAGAGGAGCACACAAGGCCAGGGGCAGAACCCCCAGATCCACCGCATGAGACTAGGGGCATGGAAACAGGTCCATCCGCAAGTGACCCAAAACTGGGAGTGTCCTTTGCAGGCAAGGTGGACCAGAATAGGGAGACACCCATTCAGGGGAACACAGGGCAGAAGCAACCCATCCATTGGGTTGACAAAGGTAAGTGGCTTGCTCTGGATTGGACGGATGTCCAAATCCCGTCCCAGGAATCCGAGAAACAAGAGGAATTTCAGCTCCTGGGCACAGAGGTCGAATCAGATTCTGACTCTGAGCCCAGCCCGGCAGACATCATGGTCATCGAGACAGGTGACCCACAGGAACAGACAGGGCAGATCAGCAAGATCGAAAGGGGAAAAGAGCCAGGATGGTCAGCCATCCCCCAAACAATCGAATCAGCTAGCAAACCACTCGCTAGCACCAGCCTTAAAAAAAAAACGCCAATGTAAATAGCAATTGGTATCCTGAACCAGGACAAGACCAATCATGGTTTGCGACACCGTCCTGTTCAGGATATCTTGGCGACACAAAAAAATCAAAAAATCTTTCAAACACAAAAACATCAAAAAATCTTTCAAATACAAAAACATCACATATTCCTCAAAATCACAAAACAGCAAAAAATCTTTCAAATACAAAAACATCATATATTCCTCAAAATCACAAAACAGCAAAAAATCTTTCAAATACAAAAACATCATATATTCCTCAAAATCACAAAACATCAAAAAACTTCCAAAATACAAAAACAATAGAAAATTTTTCAAAAATCACTGTGCCAAACACTTCTCATGACAAGCACGAGTTTGAAGTCGACTCATATGATTTCGATCTAGAATTAGACTTCGAACTCATGGGTTTGGATGAAGCCCCGGATGAGGGAAATGATGATACCGCTCTCGAATTCGAGGATTCCCTCGAAAAATTCGAAACAAAGCCAATGTTGTGGCAGATGACTTTCGAAATTGTGAACTTAGGGACAATGGAATCCCCCAGGGAAGTGCGTATCGGGAAATCGCTTCCCCCAGAATACAAGCAGAAGATGATGGAGTTTCTGAAACCGAGGTTGTCCAACTTTGCCTTCTCTTACGAGGACATGCCAGGGCTCGATGAAGAGTTGGTGGTGCATCATCTGCCAACAAAGCCAGAAATGAAGCCAGTCAAGCAAAAGCTGCGAAGGATGAAGCCAGAATGGGCCCTGAAAATCCGTGATGAAGTCATCAAGCAATACAACGCGGGATTTCTGGTAGTCTCCAACTACCCGGAATGGCTCGCAAATATCGTACCAGTTCCAAAAAAAGATGGGAAAGTCAGAATGTGCATCGACTTTAGGGACCTCAACAAAGCAAGCCCTAAAGATGACTTCCCACTGCCTCATATCGACACACTGGTGGATAATACTGCTGGACACAAGATCTTCTCCTTCATGGACGGCTTCTCCGGTTACAATCAAATCAAGATGGCCATCGAAGATCGTGAGAAGACTTCCTTCATCACGCCATGGGGAACTTTCTGCTATCGGGTCATGCCCTTTGGATTGAAAAATGCAGGAGCTACGTATCAGCGAGCCATGACTGCCTTGTTTCATGACATGATAAACAAGGAGATGGAAGTTTATGTGGACGACATGATTGTCAAATCTCGCACGATCGAAGGACACTTTGAAGATCTCAAAAAGCTCTTCGACAGGCTGGAAAAGTTCAAGCTCCGCCTCAATCCGCAAAAATGCGTCTTCGGTGCAACCGGAGGCAAGCTGTTAGGCTTCATTGTTGGCGAAGAAGGTATCAGGGTGGATGAAACCAAAACCAAAGCTATCATCGAGATGCCACCCCCAAGACTGAGAAAGAAATTCGGGGTTTCCTCGGGCGAATCCAATATATCAGCCGATTCATCGCACAACTCACTCCGGTCTGCGAACCCATATTCAAACTGTTACGAAAGAACTCTCCAAAAGAATGGAATGATGACTGCCAGGCGGCCTTCGATAAAATCAAAAGATATTTGCTAAATCCTCCAGTGCTCGTGCCGCCTACCCCAGGTAGGCCACTTCTGTTGTATATCTCTGTCGCAGCAGAAGCAATCGGATGCGTCCTCGGCCAACACGATGATACGGGAAGAAAGGAGCAAGCGATCTACTATCTAAGCCGACGGTTTACAAGCTACGAAGCCAAATATTCCAGCTTAGAAAAGACATGCCTCGCCCTAGTTTGGGCAACACAACGGCTAAGGCAGTACATGATCGCTCACCCGATACTTCTGCTCGCTCGCATGGACCCGTTGAAATACTTGTTCGAAAAACCGGCACTGACGGGCAGAATCGCAAAATGGCAGTTACTGCTTTCTGAGTTTGACATCACATATGTCACCCAGAAGGCAATCAAGGGGCAAGCACTGGCCGATCATTTAGCAGCACACTCCCTGCCCAACTACCAACCTCTGAAGACCTTCTTCCCCGACGAGGACATCCTCCAGATCGAGGGAGAAGAGGAAAGAAAGGCAGGAGAGTGGACACTCTTCTTCGACGGAGCTGCAAACTCGAAGGGAAGTGGAGTAGGCGCCATACTCTACTCCCCCGAAGACGTCCCAGTTCCTATATCCAGAAGACTAGCATTCCAGTGCACCAACAATGTAGCTGAATATGAGGCATGCATCGCCGGTCTAAGAGAAGCCATCATCCTCAACGTAAAGAAGTTACGAGTCTTCGGAGATTCGCAACTCATCATCAATCAGATAAATGGCGATTGGAAGACCAAAGATGAGAAACTGATTCCTTATCATGTCTATCTGGAAATTTGATCGAGGAGTTCGAAGAGATCACATTCTCTTACATGCCTCGGGTCAAGAATCAGTTTGCGGACGCTCTAGCTACCCTCGCTTCAATGCTGGAAATCCCAAAAGGAGTAGCTGAATGGGAACTCACTGTCGAACTCCAGGAGGAACCTGCATTCTGCCTACAAATCGAAGAAGCTGAACCTGCCCCAAATGATCAGCCATGGTACACAGACATCAAAGAATACCTCGAACATCAGAAGTACCCGGAAGGAGCAGCTCTGACTGATCGACGCACTATACAAAGACTAGCAGCTCAGTTCGTGATCATCGGGGGTATCCTCTACAAGCGATCCTTCAACCAAGTCCTTCTCCGTTGTGTGGATGAGACAGAGGCGGCCCACATCATGTCAGAAATCCACGAAGGACTATGTGGTCCGCATATGAATGGACACATGATGGCAAAGAAGATCCTACGACTCGGCTACTACTGGCTTACAATGGAAACAGATTGCTGCAAGTACGTCAGGAGATGCTTCAAGTGTCAGGAGCACGCAAACCAATCATGCACCTGCCTCCGAACTCTACAACTTGACGGCACCATGGCCCTTCTCTGTATGGGGACTCGACATCATAGGCAAGATCAATCCTAAAGCTTCAAATGGGCATGAATATATCCTGGTGGCAGTAGATTACTTCACTAAATGGATAGAAGCAGCATCCTATACCACTATTGCAGCATCTCATGTGGTCAAATTCATAAAGAACAACATCATCAGCCGATATGGGGTCCCTCACGCCACATTATCACTGACAATGGAACTCCGTTCGTCAACAAAAGGATGAACGATTTCCTCGACAAGTTTAAAGTTCAACGCCATCGATCGAGCCCCTACCGCCCTCAGATGAATGGTGGGGTGGAAGCCGCAAACAAGACTATCATCCGCATACTCGAAAAGATGGTGAAGACATATCGTGACTGGTCAGAAATGCTTCCTTATGCACTCTGGGCTTATCGCACGTCTGTACGGTCTGCTACAGGCACAACTCCATATGAGCTCGTTTACGGAATGGAAGCAGTACTACCAGTCGAAATCGAAATCCCCTCACTGCGGATACTGCTGGAAAGTGAAGTCGAGGAAGGCGAGTGGCAACAAGCAAGGTACGATCAACTGCATCTGGCAGATGAAAAGCGCATGCGAGCGCTAAGCCACTCCCAATGCTATCAAAGAAGGATCGCTCGAGCTTACAACAAGAGAGTCCGGAAGAGAAGTTTCAAAGTCGGTGACATGGTCATGAAACGTATCCTGCCGCCTCATTTGCCAGACCCCAGAGGAAAATTCAAACCATTGTGGGATGGACCACTGATCATTCGGGAAGTACTCCCAGGAGGTGCTCTGCGGCTCACCAATCTGAAAGGCGAGGATCTTCCCGAGCCCATCAACGCCGACAATGTGAAAATCTATCACGGGTAACCTTACCTAATCTTGTCAATGATTACAATCGAAAGGCTGCATTCCTCACCTCCTTACCAGAAATAAAGCTGTATGTATCCACCAATTACCCTTTCCAGAAATACCCATCATGCTCCCAACAAAAAAAAGAAAAAAGAAAAAAAAAGAGAAAGAAAGAAAACAAAACAAAAAGAACAAAAAAAAGAAGAGGAAAAGACAAAAAGAAAACTCAAAAAGAAGACCCACAAAAAAAATGAAAAAAACCATCCCTAGTAATCTATCCCCAAATAATTTCAAGCAGCTTACGATTGTGATTAAAGACAAGGACAGGTAGGCAGCCAATCGGCCGGCTATGAAGGAAGTTCTCCATCACTCCTAGCACTCCAACAAAACCAAAAAAAAATAAAAGGCATGCCTAAGCAAAAGGGCGAGTTGAAAACCTGAAAAGGCGGCTCGAGTAAAAACAGCGGCATGTAGCGGACTTGGTGAAAACCTGAAAGGGCGCCAAGGGTAAAAATAGCACAAGCTGCCAAGGGGCAGGCAAGATCAAAGACCCGGGACGTAGTGAAAATCCGAGAAGGACACTACGGGCAAAAATGACGGGAAGAACCGGACGTAGTGAAAACCTGAGAAGGCGCTACGGGTAAAATGGCAAAAAAAAAAAAAAAAAACTAAAATAAAAGTGCAGGAACAGAAGAAGCCGAGGCAGTAAACGTCACAAAAAAAATCAACTTCAGATCAGTGCTCTATCAGATACTGCTCAAATCTAGGGGATGCAATCCCGGACACCGTCTCAGGGAATCAAGACCCCAAGGAACACAGTCTAGAATACTGTACACAACGTGGGCTGAGCCCAAAATTCTGATCCCAATCATCCAAAGCACAAATCCAAAAGCAAACAAATTTGGCACAAATAAAATTTTATTTTCTGTGAAAATCTTTTTACAAGTACTTTGTTTTCTTTCTTCATAAAAACAAAAACAAAATAAAATTTTCTCATGCATACGGGACAAGCAGATGATCAACATCGGAACTACAGGTAAGCCCCAACCTCTCATGTAGCAATAATCTCTGCCTGAGCCCCTCTACCTTCATGCGCAGATAGAAGATCTCATCCTTCTCCAGACGGTGTGCCGTGAACATGCTATCATCATACCGCCGACGAGCCATATCCTCACAAGTATGGCAAAGGACAGTGATCTTGGAGATCAGGTGACCATGTGTGGTCAGCAAGAAGGATGGATCGACGAAAGGGCGCTCCCAAAGGCCTCAAAAGAATCGATAAACAAGAGGAAGACGAAGCAGTGCCACCCACCCAAATTTGATCCATAACCATCCCACCATCCATAGCCATCCTCCCATCCATCAAGCCATCCACACCATCCATAGCCATCCTCCCATCCATCAAGCATCCACACCATCAGCCACCCACCCATCCATAGCCATCCTCCATCCATCAGCCATCCACACCATCCATAGCCATCCTCCATCCATCAAGCCATCCACACCATCCATAGCCATCCTCCATCCATCAAAGCATCCACATCATCCATAGCCATCCTCCCATCCATCAAGCCATCCACACCACCTATAGCCATCCTCCATCAATCAAGCCATCCACACACATATATGACCATCCCTCCATCAATCAAACCATCCACACCATCCATCGCCATCCTTCCGTCGGTCGCCATCACACCATCCTCACCATTCAAACCATCCACCACCATGTTAACATCCACAATACCCGGTGGCCCACCCGGAATAAACTCATCAAATCCATCCAACCCATCTAACCCAATCCCATGTTCCCCATTGAAGGAAGAAGAATCCAAGCCATAAATAACATTTACCTCTTCAAAGGGAGACATCCCTCCTCCACCTACCTCCATCAACCCATCCATAAAAGGATCCCCTCCATCATTTGTGGGCTCACCCACCTTTTCACCATCAATAAACACACCTAACTCATCATCATGATTGGCCATGATGAATCAGAAAAGAAAAAAGGAACAATGGATGGATGAGACAAAGAAGAAAGGACAAAATGGAGACAAAGGGACGATCAAGAGCAGACGGACGAGAATATCGGAGGAAGGGACAAAGAGAATGAACAGAGAAGAACATGGCTTGCTGGAAGAAAAGATGGACGGGGGCGGTAATCGGATTACCGCCAGCGGTACTCGGAGTACCGTTTCAGAACAGAGGTGTCATCACTGAATCACTGCAGCACCTGACAGAGTGGCAGAACGGGCAAATGTCAACGGCGGTACTCCAACTACCGCCGGCGGCAGTCCGATTACCGCCGGCGGCAGTCCGATTACCACCCCGGCCCAGTTTCAGATGCAATTTAGGACAGATCCACTCCGGAGGGTAGAAAACAAGTAATTTGCTCCTATATGCACGATGGGATAAAAGCGACTGTGAGAGCATAAGACAATGCTGAACAAACTGAAATATCAAATGAAGGAGATCATACAGCCGATGAACTAATCGTCACCCGGAAAATAGTACACTATCCTTGCTATGAAAATGAGGTCCCAAATCCCTCCAGCAAAGCAGGCACCACCGCAGGAGCATAACCAGGCTGAAGAATCGGACCCATGCCATACTGCTCACTCCAAGAGCTGTACTCTCTGTCGGGTCGACAAAGGCGCTGGCTTTGTAGCCCTCCAAGCAGCAGCCAACTCTCTCTGTGCAAGATCTCCAATCAGATGGTCCAAGAAGGCAAAGCCAACATCTTCCAAGACCCATTCCCAAGTCCACTTCAAAAGCCATCTCAAAGCCCAAGCCCATCCAAGGCCCAGGCTCATTTCCAACCCGTGTCAAAAGCCTATCAAGGCTCAAGTCAATCCTAAGCTCATTTCAAAAGTCCAGGCCCATCTTCCAAGGCCCATTTCAAAAATTCCCAAAAATTCCAAAAAAAGCCCAAAAAAAAATTCCAAAAAAATCCCCAAATCCAAAAAAAAACCAAAAATTCCAAAAAATCCAAAATTCCAAAAATTCCCAAAAAATTCCAAAAAACCAAAAAAATCCAAAAAAAAACCCAAAAACCCAAAAAATTCAAAATCCCAAAAAATTCCAAAAATCCCAAAAAAAATCCAAAAATCCCAAAAAATCCTAAAATTCAAAAAATCCCAAAAAATCCCAAAAAATCCAAAATTTCCAAAAGTTTTCAAAATTCCATAAACCTTCGAACTTTTCCAAAAACCTAAAATCTTCAAAAAAAAAAAAAATAAATAAAAAATACCAATAAATAAAAAATCCCCTGTAAGTATAAGCCCAAAAGGTTTGCCTCTTCTAAAAACATTAGCCCCATTAATTTATTAGTGGAGGCCATCTGACTTTTTACAAATAAAAATTTTTAGCCACTGATTTATTAGTGGAGGCCATCTGACTTTCAAATAAAAACCGTTAGCCCCACCAACTCATTAGTGGAGGCAACGCGACTGTTTACTTAACTTGCAAAAATAAAAACCGAACGACGACGCCCACCCGCGAGATCGAACGGATATTTTCCAAAAAATCAAAAAAAATAGCTTTAAATAAACCTCAAGGAGCCTAGCTCCAAAGAGGATAGTTTCAAAAAACGCACGCGTCGCGTCAGTACACTGAGGAATCTCCATATTCTCCAGTTGCGGACAGTGCACATAGTTAAATAAGATCCGATCTCTTCCGGTTTCCCGAAGGACGATCGAGTCGTACATGATATATGTACGATTGGCCAGATCTCTATAACTGGGCAGTCGTACAAATGCTAGTAAGATGAGTGGATCTATCTCTGGAAAGAATAATCAAACTCGAAGTGAAGACGATCCATTGTAACCAAAGTGTCAGACTCAGCAGATTGCATGGCAAACAGATTACCTGCACATACCTAGCCGGAATGCTCGCAAAATTTGATCGAGTCCAAGTCGGCGTAGTGAGTTCCCCGTAAGGCCGCACCAACGCGCAGGGCAGCTAACCACTTTGACGATCAAATGGAACGAACATCCTAGGGTGATTACATAGCAAAGGAACAACAGACCTAACAGTACGGGAATCCTCGTAAAGCCGCGACAAATGCGCAGAGGCCCTTACTTTTCAGACTTACCCTCCAATGCTGTAAACAATCCGATGTGAAAGGGTTGTGATTGGTGATCCGTAAAGCCGCGACGAATGCGCAGGAGGCAATCACAACGTTTTCCTCAACCCTCGTGGTATGTGCAAGTCATCCTTTTCCAAACAGTCAACTGACAATGATACAATGGTAAGCAATAGATTTGAATCGCTACCCTTCATTCTGACCAGAAGGGTGGGGTGTCCACTTGCTTTGACCTTCGGTTGCTTGCAACCTCGGTCAAAGAGGGGCATCTGTAGACACCCCACCCAGGCTATATCTTGATTTTGTTAAGACAATCCGAGAACCATGATCATATACCTAACCCTAACCTGAGCCATCAATTCATTCAATCCAGACCATGTCCAAAACCGATCCATTTCTCGGAGTCATTTTGGTAACAATCGAGCCAATTTCAAGCCATTTTGAGCCAAATATCCAAAACGAACTTTGTTTCACTCTAAGGACCCAAAAAAGGACTCACCAGATGAATTTCGGGGAAAACCGTACCGAAGTGGTAATCGGATTACCGCCGGCGGTAGTCAAATTACCACTTCCTCCCAAAAATGCGCACGGAGCCAGTCACACGAGTTTCGGACTCAACCAGGTCCGGGCGTGGGTTACTCGGATTACCGCCGGCGGTATCGGAGTCCGCCGCGTGCGGTCTGAGCAGGGACAGCTGTCCCAGCGTCCAAAGTCAACTTTCCTATACATTTACCCTCCCCATCCTCACTATTTACCGTTTTACCAGCCCCTTTAGCCAATGGGAGCATGCCATGTGGCATCTCTCCTCTCCACCAATCACCATATGCCACATCAGCATTTGCCCTCCCCTTATCCTCTATTTACCAAACAACCATTGGAAAGGGCTATAAATAGCCCTCTCCCTTTCATTTTCAACATACATGGAGGAGAGAGTGAGAGGGAGAGAGTGAGAGAGAAAGAGTGAGAGAGAAAGAGAGAGAGAAAGAGAAAGAGAGAGAAAGAGAGTGAGAGGAAAGAGAGTGAAGGAAGGGAAGGAGCTCCCAAGCCTTCAAGCCCAAGTTTTTCAGCCACCCCTAGCCTTCACCTCAACCCTTCCAACCTATAAGCCTAGCCCAAATGATCATGGTTCAATCAACATCTTAGCCTACTCAAGAATCAAGCCAAAGATTCATTACATACAAGCATTCATCATGACATCTACTCCCTTCTCAACCCCCTTGCTTCTCTAGATCTCTAGCGGACGTATGCTCTGTGACTTGCCGTACATCGGATCCTGTCACATCAGAAATTCCTAGTGATCTAGTCCACTTTTCTTATCTTTTGCATAAGCATCATCATATCCATCCTCTAGAACATTGTCGGACGTATGCTCTGTAGCCTGCCGAAATTTCGGATCTTGCTACATCAGAAATCCACGTGTGACTAGTCCCATCATGACCGTAGCATCATCATCATCCTTGAGATTATTTTACCACACTAAGTCGAGACCGTACACTTGTACGGGCAGAGAGGGTGCCTAACACCTTCCCTCTTTGTAACCGAGGTCCCTTACCCGGAATCCCGGATCGTAGACCAGGAGTCAATCTAAGGTCGGAGAATCTTCGGATTTCTCCAACCTTACGTATTCCGTGGTTCTAGCCGACCGCGGGATTCTGAGATCATTCGGCTAGTGGCGACTCCAACAAACATAAGTCAGCTTAATCACCCCCAGCATCACCATAACACTTAACATTTTATAGCAACAACGCCAACAACGTGGACGCCGATTTTTCAGTGTCTACAGAGGGGCAAGGGGACGATCCCCTCGGGGAGTACTTGCCCACCAGAGAATCCGATCAATGGGGTCCGAACCGGACGTAATGCTGATCGCCCGACACCCATTTTGTCGAAAGCTGAAGCGAATAATACGTCTGCAGATGACCCCGTGTCAACGAGTATTCGAAATACCTTCCGATTGGCGATGGTCAGGGTGATTACTGACGCGTCGTCATGAGGATGATGAATACCTCGGACGTCTTCCTCCGTGAACGAAACGCAGTATTTTTCTCTTTTCGGTTCTTTTGTAGGCCGAGCGATAAAAATGAGCTCGGACTCGGGCCGACTGAGATTCCTGGAGTGATTTTTTCGAGCGTTGTTTGAATCGCCTCCGCCGCGCGGGCCACCGATGATCGTCCGAATTTCTTCCGTAGGTTGATTTTCAGTCGGACATTCCTCGGCTACTACGGCTTTGACCACATGATCCTTGAGTCGGCCTTCTTTTATGAGCCGTTCGATCTCTTCTTTCAAATGATAACAATCGCTCGTATTATGCCCGTGATCGCGATGATAATGGCAATACTTGTCCTTGCTTCGGCGATTGGGGTTGCTTCTGAGCTTGTTGGGCCAGTTGACAAAGCCTTCGCCTTTAATCTCCATCAGCACCTGCTCTTGAGTCTTATTCAGGGGAGTGTAGACAGAAAATTGTCGATCTGGTCGTTTGCTTGATCTTCGCTCGTCGCGAGTTTGCTCGTCTTTACGCTTTTTCCCTCCGGTCGAGTCGGGTTTTTTTTTGGCCGATTCTCTGACCAGAGATTTCGTTTCTCGCATGATCCGTGTTTCTTCGGCGTTCGCGTATTTATCGGATCGCGCCATAAACTCCGCTAGAGTATCGGGCGGATTTTTGTCTAAAGACGCCAAGAATGGTTTGTCTTTTACTCCCTGCATGAGTGCATTAAGCGCTGTTTCTTCTGAATGCTTTCGAACCTGAAGAGATTCAAAGTTGAAGCGCTTGATGTAATCTTTCAGTAGCTCTCCCTGTTTTTGAACTATGTTGTTTAGATGTGCAGGGGGCTTTAATTTCCTTTTACCACCGATGAAGTTGGTGAGGAAGGCATCGCTGAGCTCGGCGAACGAACTAATGGACTTCGGTTTTAGCTGTCTGAACCAAAGCCTTGCTACGTCGGTTAACGTAATAGAAAAGGCCCGGCACATCACCTTATCCGAGGCATCGTGCAGCTCCATGTATGTTTTAAAACATTCGATATGCTCAGCCGGATCGGTTTTACCTGTAAAAGGTGCGATTTGAGGCAATCGTAACCTTTCAGGCAGCCAAGCCTGCATTATCTCGTCCACAAAGGGGGACGATTTTACCTCGGATCTTGGCTGGTATGTGTGCCGGCCGTTTCTCATATCTGCCATTTCTTTTTTCATTTCTTCCCGCACCTCTCTTTTAAGGTCTTGGATGTCTGCCTTCCACGGTTCGCCGCTCTCGGCCGTTCCCTCGGCTGGGGGCCGACTACGCCTCCTTCGATCTATCTCGTGGCGAAGATCTGAGGGAGGCAAAACGGCATTAGCCGACTGAGCCGGATGCGGCTCGGAAACCAATTGAGGTTGGCTCGGTTGATGGAGTGATCGTTGCGCGGAAGGTTGGGGATCAACCCCCGGTGCAGGGACACGCGCTGTCTCCCCTTGGAGGGGCTGCTGTACTTGCTATTGGTACAGCCGCTCGAGCATTTGCTTCATTACGTTCACATCAGACCGGATTTCCTGAACCTCCCGGTCCAACCGCCCATCGCTCCGAGCCCGCTGATTAGCATTTGCTGCGGCCGTCGCTCGGTGGCGATTATTAGGCAGATTTTGAGCCGCCTGAGGTGGCGGGTGGGCCGCTGACCCTGTAACTGCCACCTCATTCAATTCATCTTCCTGAATTGTTCTTCTCGTCATCACCATTAGGATTGATTGTCAATGCAAGGATTGGAATATAGGGGGATGACTTTTCGCTCGATTCCCACAGACGGCGCCAAACTGTTGATGTAGATTTCCGGCACGCCCTCCTTCAATCTCTGTTCTCTGCACATAAGAAAGACAATAAACGAAGACCCTGGCTCTAGCCCGGGGGACCTCCGATGCTCAAGTCAGTTTCAATGATGTGTAAAGATGGTGTGTTAGGGATGGTGATGTTCCGTACCTTTCACTGGAGTGGAGGCCTTTTATTTATAGATTTGAGAGGATCCTATTGTGCAAGGATTCTCCTCCCGATATCTTGGAGATTTGATTTATCTCGCTTTTGGTCTCTATCCGATCCCGGGATCTTCGGGATCGGAGATCCTTCTGCGAGATATCCGGGATGATATTTCATCACATCATTTTTCCTTCATCCGACACGGCCGGGGCCGACTCGGCACGGCCGAGGCCGACTCAATTAGATGGCTCGGCTTTACGAGGTGAGACTTTTGAGCCTTACATGACAGACGTCCGAATAACCCATTCGTCGTTTTATGCCGGCTCAATTTGATTCATCTCTTCGATTTGTGACCATCGACTCGGATTCAATGTATACCTCGGATAACCGAGATATAAGTCCGAGTCTTCGGACTTGGCGACTTTTTATCCCCAACAGTACTATGTAACTTGAATTCAAGTCACTTGGGTTTCGGATTGAGATTGGGCTACTCTATCGAAACACGAATACGTCATTCAGTTCGGGTCAAGTCAGATGTGGCCAAATCGGACAAGTTGGATCTGACGGATTCGGACGAGACGGATCCACCAAGTCGAGTCGGGTCCCGCCCCGCTCTACCTTTCGGCAAAGCAAAGTTAGCTCAGTTTTCAGTTTGTAGCAGAAGATAATGGTTGGCTGATCCTGACCTCCGGTCAATTGGATTCATTACAGAAGCGCTCCAATAAAATCTTGTACATATCAAGACCGTAGCATGGCCTTTGTTGCATGGACTTGACTTAGTAGTGACCCTGGTCGGTGCTGCGGGCCTCACCGTGATGTTTGTGGCCTTAAAAAGTTTTCAACGGCAGACGTTCAACCCCCACTGTTTCCTCTGATGTGGTCTACTTGAGCTCTGATTCTACTTGATTTGTTGGCTTATTCTCTAAAATGAGCTGAAAAGACAGTTGGGTGGTGTTGATGAAACACATGCATCACAGTCGGCGCACGGAGCTTGGCCGTTGTGCCACCAGGATATCCTTGGTTCGGGTACGGCTCTTCCGATACCTAAAAGTGTAAAAACGTCCTTTACTAAAGAAAATCCGTATAAAGCAAGTTGTGGATACTGGCTCTGACATCATCCGTATGCTACTCTTATTGTCCACGAAGATGCGTAGAGTCCCTTAGATGTCGTGATTAACGGTCTGGCCTGGATTAAAAAGGGTGCCGATTAGGTGTGGCAGGAGTAATAGCTTAGTGGAGTGAGGCCCTGACTGTGGGGCCCACGTTGATGTATGTGTTGCAAATCCATGATGTTCATCTGTTTTTTCAGCTCATTTTAGGGCATGGTGCCAAAAATGAGGCATATTTAAATTCCAGGTGGACCACAAGACCGGAAAACAGTGGTGATTGAACGACCACCATTAATTGGGGCTTTGCATCAATTAGGGCTTTCATTCGTGATCAATCAACATGTAAGACTCGCAGGATTTCAACACGAGGTCATGGGTTCAAGCACCCAATATGGTGTGAGTGTGTAGGCATCTGGGTGTTATATATATATATAACCGAAAAAAGAAACAAAAACAAAAACATGTTAAATCGAAGGATTTTTACCCCCATATGTAAGGACCAGTGCCTATATATATCTTTAACCATTCATTGGCAGCTCCTTCATGGAATGATTAGGACTGTCTTTTGGTGTCATTTAAGGAACCTTTCGGTGGAAGCATTGGACTTCATGTATACAATGGGTTGATGATAACTTATTAAAATCTGCACTCTCCTCCAACTTTGACCAGAGTAAGATATGGTCAGAATTTTCAACCCAGTGATGAGCGGTCAGAACAACACCAAGAATTTACCAAAAAGTAGAAAAACCCTGGACAGTTGATTGTTGTTGCAAGCATGTGACTCCTAGGATGCCTTTTTGGAGCATAGGCTTAGCTCTTGTGGACCACTGATTAAATTATTACAACTCACTCAGAGGAAAGAGAACTGATCACCTACAACGGGCAACAGAGGTTTTTGTGTGGGTCCTTAATCTTGCTCCTGTGGTAGACTCTTAGGACGTATTTGGGCAGTGGGATTAGAAGAGATTAGGTGGGATGGGATTCTTCTGGTCCTGTGCCAAATCCACGCCATGTTTGGGAAGAATGTAAAAGCTTGGAATTACATTAGATGGAATTGCATTGGTCCTGTGCTAATTTCACTCAATGTTAGCAAGTTGTGTAGGTCTCACCATGATGTGTGGGCTATATCCACACCGTCCACCCATTTTTCGAGATTAGTTTAGAGCATGGGCCAAAAAATCAGGTAAATCTAAAGCTCAAGTGGACCCCACCATAGAAAGCAATGGGGATTGAATACTTACGGTTGAAAACTTCTTTGGGGTAGCAATAAGTTTTGGATCTACCTCATTTTTAGGACCATACCATAAAATGAGGTTACAATCCTGCTGATCTCATCCCACCTAATCCTTTCTAATCCCACCGCCCAAACACGCCTAGGAGTTTCAACACCCGGTCAAGTGTTCGAGTACCCATGGGTGGTGAAATCCCACTAGCGTGTGAGTGTGTGGGGGTGTGTGTGCGCGCGCGAAAAAAAAACCAGAGGTTTTGTGGTGCCACCCACTAGGTAGACCAGGCCTATATCTTGTGTTCATTGACGTGCAAACCAGCGTAATTTTGGGCCAGGTACTCTTCATAGCGAAGCCTACGGCTACGGTGTTCATGGCACTGCGGATTGGCTGGTGTACCACATACCACTCACCTGGCTGGTGTGGGTACGCGTCGTATCAAGATGAGCGCTTACGCTCCTCGAGCTCTGGGATGTATGAACGATTCAAAGGATATCAAACTTACGTGGCCCCAGTGATATATTTATTACATCCACACCGTTCATCCACTTTGGATATAACACATACCTCATGGTGGGACTCACAGATCTTGGTGACGTCAACAAAGTAGCGAGGTCGGTGGTGTGCGGTACACCAGCCAATCCGCTTCCTGCCAGGAGATGATTAGTTTTCATCTACGTAAAGGTCCACAGAGCTTTGCTTATACCACACGTGTGTACAAAGCTAATCGTTATATGCCACAAATGTGACATCATGGAACGAGGGTGCAAGATCCAATCCAACCATCAGGTCGATCCAATGTTTTAAATGTTCTTTCTAAAAAATAAATCCAGCCCACTAAACATTTTAGCCCGATATTAGAAACAGGTGGACGGGAAAGAAAATTCTGCCATATTTTATTTTTATTTTTCACAACTGTGTATTTGTTTCGTAAACTCCGGCCCACCTTACTTGCTCACCAACCCTGACTGATGGACTCGAGCATCTGCATAGCGCTCGGTACCCGTATGCTGGATGTATCTGGCACCTACGTTGGATGGTGGCACATGTGGCGTGTACGTTAACTGCGTTGTAGACCCGAGTGGGTTTAGCAATGATCATGTCCCTAATATACCCTTTTAATAATCTTTCCCACGTTATCCGCATCAAAAATACTAAATCAATACCATATATATATATATATATATATCTATATATATATATATATATATATATATATATATATATATATATATATATATAAGCTTCCCATGACTTCGAGCTCCGTGGGCTCCTCGGTGATGTGGTTGGACATCCACCCACCCCAATCAATTAGATGCATCCTTCCATGGTGGGCCGTGAGCCTAAAAATCAGGCCAATCCATTACTTAGGTGGGCCACGCCACAAATGGTAGTTGAGAGTGGATGCCCATCCACTAAACCTTCCTGATCCTTTATAAGGTCCACTGAGATATGTTTCAAACATCCAGCCCACTCATTGTGGGTGTCTCACTTGAATTACAGGTTATACTAAATTTTAGGTCATTTCAAAATTTAGTTGGACCTTACCAAGTACTTTTAGATGTTTTATGCATAATTTTACATACTTTCATATATGATGTAGCTCACATGAATTTCAGCTACAGTTTATTTTAACTATATCGCATAACTTAGAGGGGTTCTACCAAATGCACGGTGTGTGTCGGTCGCACACCATGGTGGGGCCCACGGAGCCTAACCTCTCCCATGAGGTCCACCTCCTCTGTCAACCTTTGTAATTTTCCTTTACCATGACCAGTAATTGGAAGAATAGAAAAGCTAAGGATTATTCTCAGAGAAAGACATTGATGCTCTGGTAAAATGGGCTTATTCATACACGTGCACGTACCATTGTAGACATGATGTACAGGTACCACCAATTAAATCGGTCCAAATCACGAGGCCCACTTTGGGAAGAAAAGAAACCCAAAGTCAAATAGATTATCTAAATTCAACACCCAGATCCATAGCTTAACTGGCAGACTGAGTGGAGATATCCCGTTTCAACACTTGAGGTCTTGGTATCAATGCCTAGCGGGGGTGACTGACATGGAGTGTGTGTACATATGGGTGTGTACTAACAAGCTAACAAGAAAAAATAAAATAAAAAAATTATCCAGATTCACAACCAATAGATGCTTCTTGAATTTGTACCATGTACCATCTTTCATTTTTGACCATTTATTCTGATGTTCGCTCAGAAATCACCATCCATGCGAAGCAATTTTTGGATTTTGGTCCATCTGAAATCGCTCCCACATTTCAACATGTAGCACTGAAGTACACGTACGGCATTCATGAAGCGTCTGTGTGCATACACGTGGATAGCTACATACTCAACCAGCATATCAAACAAGTTTCTACTTTCGTGAATATTCCACGTATGTAGGTAGAGAAGGGCAAGAAATGTCGTCTTCTCTCCTGTCAAATTCAATCTCTTCCTTACAAATAATCAAGGGTCAGTTAACTACCCATAGCAAATCCCAACCACCGAACCCTTCTCTGCCAAAAAGCTCTGCTGAACATCCAATTCCCCCAAAAGTAAAAAAAGAAAAAAAAGAAGATAGGACTCTTCCTATCTTTGATTGAATATGACCCTGTTTTGCTTCTTTTCATGATTGTGATCGATATCTTCAGTTGCTTTTCTGGGAGTAGAGATGGCCGAGAAAAAGGGCGGAGATGGGATTATCAGTGCTGTCTACAAAGTCAATCTTCATTGCAAGCAATGTGCACGTGAGATCGAGAAGCCCCTACGAAAAACCAAAGGTGAGACTGACTGCCCACTCGTCTTTAATGTTCATCACTGAATACTCAAGATATAGCAGGTGGGCCTGTGGATCCAGGCCTTCCATCTAGCGACTAGCAGGTCCCGTCCATCGATGGCCGCATTTAAAAATCTCCATGAACGGATGATCTTATCCGTTTGGATGGTGGCTTTGGAATTGACGGTTATCATAAAGATGGATGAAAGCAGGAAGCTGGTTTCTAGAATGGTCGATTTCGTGTGATTTTCGATTCAAGGCCATCTACGGTCACAGCCCACTAATTGAATGGCCGGAATTTACCTCCCCGCCTGCCGTTTGTCAGGCATACCGCATGGACGCCTCGTCTAGATACAGTAATCAAGGGTCGGAGTCAACCAATCCGCATTCAGGGGATTAGTTGGTGGGCCCACTCTTGATTATTTAATTCGTTGTATTTGGGTGGCGTGGATGAGGTTGGATCATCCACAAAATTTTAGAATTAGAATATTCTACAAACATTGTGGGTGCGGCCCACCTCAGTGTACGTATGGCATCGAGCTTGCTCAGAAGGGTCACCCAACCATGAAAATAGGAGACCTTGAAGTACGGTGCAACTTGGCTGGGACCTCAGAATCGGCAGGGTGGAAACCTGCCATTCTCCAATGGCTGGTGGTCGGTGCTCCGTGGACTGACCATGATATATGCGTTTCATCCATGCCGTCCATCTATTTTTCTAGATCATTTTATGGTCTGATACCAAAAATGAGGTATATCTCAATCTCAAGTGCACTACATTACAAGAAAGTGTGAAATGAACATTGACCATTAAAAACTTTTTAGGGGCCATAAAAGTTTTGGATCAAGCTGATCTTTGTTTTTTCCCTTCATCTGGGTCTGTATAACCTAATCAACAGATTAGACGTCAAATAAACAGTACGGTGGGCCTTAGGAGGATTTTAATTAATGGTGGATATCCAATCACTATTGTTTTCCAGTGGTGTGGTCCACCCGATATTTATATCCCTCTCATTTTGGATAAAACATTAAAATGATCCGGAAAAATGAATGAAACACATGCATCATAGTGGGGCGCACATAGCACCTATCACCAACCAGGGGAGTAGCCAATCCGTTTCCCAGCAGGGTTGGTGGTCTGACACTGAGAAGCGGATTGGCCACACACCAGCAACCAAGCTGGTGTGGGTACGTGTGCTAACGCTCCTCGAGCTCCCATTTATACGGACGGTTTAAAGGATATTAAAGTTACGTGGCCCACGATGATAATAATTAATTTCTAAGGTTCAAATGTACAACACCACAGTTATTCGTAGGGACAATGATTATCACCGCTGAAACATTCACTGACATCACCATCATTACCAGTAGGGCCTGTTTGGCCAGGCAGATCCCAAGGTATCAGGAGGGATGGGATCGGCAATATCTGGGATAGGCATGACGAGCCAAACAGATCCGGTGAACTTGTCCCGGGATATGAGCAATCCCATGGATCTTAAGACAAGCCACTGACATCACCATCATTACCTTAAAATTGATCATGTCCCTTGGTTGGATAGATTGGAAGGTAAAATCCCAGGATATTCACGGCATGCTAAACAGACCCAGTGAACTTGTCCAGGAATATAAGCAATCCCATGGATCTTAAGACAATCCACTGACACCATCATCATTACCTTAAAATTGATCCCATTCCTCCTAATAAGATCTGCTCGGCCAAACAGGCCCTAACATTTATCTTCCATTCAATCTGTTTATAGGGTCATACAGATTTGGATGAAGAGAAAAAACAAATATCATATTGATCCAAAAATTTCTTTGACCTCAGAATGGTTTCAATGGCAGGCGTTCAATTCTCTACTGCTTTTTACAACGTGGTCCACTTGATCTTAGGAGCTGTTTTATTTTTGGGCTCACGCCTTTGGACAACCTCACCAAGTGGACGGACAACTTAGATATAACTCATACCTGGAACTTGTCATACGTCAACCCACCAGCCACATCGGTGCGGTGCTGCGTGGTACACCAGCAAATCCGCTTCCCTAGTGTACCACACACCACCAACCCGGCTCGTGTGTACGAATGGTTCAAAGGATATCAAAGTTATATAATACCCACAATGATCTATTTATTCTATCCACACCGTTCATTCATTTAGCTAGATCATTTCAGAGTATGATCCTATAAATGAGTCATAACAAATTCTCAACCACACCACAAATATCAGTGGGGAGAATGATTCTCACCCATTAAAACATTTATAGGCCCACCATAACATTTATTTTATATCCAATCTTTTATAAGGTCACACAGACATGGATTAAGAGGAAAAACAAATATTATATTGGTCCAAAACTTATATGACCCCAAAAGGCTTTCACTGGTAGACGTTCAATCACCCACTTCTTCTGCGGTGTGGTCCACTTGATCGTTGGATCTGTCTTATTTTACAGCTCAAGCCTTACAACAAGCTCACCGAAATGACGGACCATTTGAATATAACATATACCTAAGGTGGGACCCACAAAACTTGGTGACTTCAACACACGCCAGCCAATCTGTTTCCGACAATGGGGCTCCCTCATCTATGACACCAGCTCAAAATTGAAGTAAATGCAAATCTCAGGTGGATTACACAACAAGGAACAATGGTTAATGACTATAAAAAATATTTTATGAATCACAAAAGTTTTGGATCAAGCTGATATTCGTGTTTTCCTTCATCCAAGTCTATCTGACATTATCAGTATAGTCTTTAAGAAATTTTCAATGGTGCAAGCTCAATAACCAATGTTTCCTATGGTGTTGTCCACATGAGATTTATATCCGTTTCATATTTTGGTTAATGCTGTAAAATGAAAATGGCGAAAGAGATGGACAGTACAACGCATACACTGAGGTAGGTCGCATGGTCAGCCAACCACCCACATAGGTAGTTCCAGGGTCCCAACCAAGTGACGCCCCCAAAAAACAGACCAATTCAACTATTACTTAGGTATCCATGTTTTTTTGGTTGTACATCATTTTCTAAGGCATGGACCACCTGATTATATTATAAGACAGATTTGTTTAGAAATCCTATAATCACGAAGGAGCACGCGCGCTTGACAAACAGTTTGTATCATATCATCAAACCTCCCCACCTGACATTTATCAGGCATCCGGATCGGATACCTCGCCCTGATCGAGTACTTGAAGGATCAGTGTCAGAGAATCCACATTCGATCGGGGGATAAGATGTTGGCCACTCCTGATTCTTTGTGCATTGTATTTGGTGATGTGGATGAGGGTTGATTATTTTACTAACATTGCCAGTGGGGCTTATCTTGGTGTATGTCATTGAACATTCCAGAAGAGTCGCCTGAAAATGAAAATGGGACACTCCAAACCACGTGAATTTGGATGGTTTATGGTGGTTGGACATCATTTTCAATGACATGGACCACCGGTCAATTTTATAAGACATGTTTGTTGAGAAATCCTATAATCATGAAGGGAAGCACTTCACAAGTCATTTCTATTGCATAAATCAATACAGTGGGCCATGTCATAAAAAGCATGCAACAGATCACAACCATCCAAAAACATCCGAATCACATGGAGGCTCGCAAAATAATTAGAATAGCCTTGATTTTTGAGGTGTCCAATTTAATGATGGGTTGGTGTTTTCATCACTAAATAGAATTTGTGATGTAGTATTTGCAACAAATTTGGCGACAAAGAGCACTCGTCGTAAAAAAAACTTTTGCAACGAGTTTGGGGCTTTTAGCGACGAGTTGATTGTTGTCGCGAGGGTAATCCTTCTTGACAGATTGGATGCTACCAAAACATGAAGGTTGTCCCAATGCACAAGAACAGAGGATCTGTCCTGGTAGACTTCTCCATTGACATCTTTAGTCCCGAAACTGATAGCACATGTTTATACTGATACTGAAATGTACCCACAATTGATTTTGTAACCAAACACTGTCCTGCCCAACGCAGTTTTTGAATCTTGCGACAGCCAATGTGCCATCACTATCTTAAAAACCTAAGATAAAAAGTATAACATCGATCAAAAGCAAGGGACATTCTTAGTTCTTACCGTGTCCTATAAAACAGGAGTTCAAAAGGTGGAAGTTGACATGGAGGAGAGCAAAATCACAGTCGTCGGTGCAGTTGATGGGAAGAAAATTCAAGAACTGATTGTGAAAAAGAGCAAGAAGACGGTGGAGATGGTATCTGTCGAGGCCAAGAAAGAAGAAAAATCAAAGAAAGAAGAAGTAAGCTTCCCATTTCTTCAATGAATACATCTGATACTGAGCCCCACACAAATTCAATCCATGCTTAGTTGGTGGGGTCCAATATTCTCCATCGTGGCAATCGTCTTCTCTTGTGGACAAGAGTCATCCACAAAGTGAATCACGTAGATATGTATTTCATGAAATTCGCTTAGAGTATTCGTGGGTGAAGGGGTCTCGCTCGCATGTGCCAACTTAGAGCAGCTGTATAAGATCCAGGCCATTATTCATCATGTGGACCACAATGTGAACATTCCTTATTTCTAAAATCAGGTAGTCCACTCATCAGTTTCGCCAGACTTTCATGTGAAAAATAGACAGTTGGAAACAATGTCCAAATTCTAATTTGGCCCACCTGATGAGTGAACTAGACGGACTTTTACCACAGTTGTTCATGGTGGGCCAACATGATAAATGGCCTAGATGGCATCCATGCCAGCCCTTTCTCCATCTCACTTGGTGCATGCCCCTTCAAGTTCCCGTTCTCACAATTACTAAAATTTTCATGCTGCATTCAGAGATGCAAATTATGCAGAATGCTGTGATCCTAGCAGCTTCCTTCCTGTGGCCAGAGATCAGCTTAACCTACTAATCGACTTGTGAGCCCCACAGTGACTTATTAATGGCATCCAATCCGTCCAGCTTGTGCACCTCCATCTATTCTCCTTGCATCCCAAAACTCAGGTGGGCCAAACCATGTAAAAAAAACTTTTCTTTTTAATAACGACAGGGTGTCCCCATCTCCTTTGAGGTAAGACTATTCCCTGCGTATACACGCAATCACCTGCCGACCATGTGCATCGGGTAATCCACGAAGAGGAGACTTGAACTTGTGTTTATGTGGATCAAACACACAGCCCAAGATGTTCATCGAATTCGTGATAGTACACCATGTAAAATCATTCCTAAAATCTTTTAAATTGCATGATGTGGCCCACCTGAGTAATGGACTGAGCTGGATTTTCACAACTCCACTCCTACTGGCCGGATGCATCTTCTGAATGGATTAGATGTCATATACCAAACACAACGGACCCAACGTACAATCTAGAAGATTTTTTATGTCAGCCTCTGCCCCAACTTTTTCCCATCGTGTTGCCCATCTGGAGTTCTGGATTGGCCTGGATTTTGGGATCGAAGGAGAACACTAGGATATAACGATGACTCCACATGTAAATTTCTAGGTTAAGCTTATCCTACAAACATTTGTAGTGGATCTGACCTCCTTCCTTTGTGCTCCATTCAATGCAACAAATTCCCCATTGATCAAACAACAAACTCTTCCTTTCATGCATACATACATACACATGATTTTATATATGTACAAAGATAGGTACATGTATATATGTACACATACACGTGTACTTGTGACTGCTATAATTTTTTCTTTTCTTTTTTCCCCTTCAGGTTGCTTTGATCACAACTGTAATTAAGGTTCCAATGCACTGTGAAAATTGTGAATATGATCTGAAGAGAAAATTGGTTAAAGTCAAAGGTAAGGATGATTCGAGAAAAACCAACCATCCAACTAAAATCAATTTCAGGACTTGACTATTTTTGCCCGTAAATGCAGGCGTTCGAACTGTAAAGATCGATTCAAAAGCACAGACATGTACTGTGGAAGGCACTGTGGAGTCACAAGAACTGATCGAATACGTTCAAAAGAAGTTCTCACACAAACATCCGGAGATCGTTGTCCTGAAGGAGAAGAAGGTGGAGGAAAAGAAAGAGACGGTGAAGGAAGACGGACCGCAGAAGAAAGAAAAAACAAAGGAAGAAAAAAAAGTGGAAAAGAAAGTGGAAAAGAAAGTGGAAGTGATAAGTGAAAAGAAAGAGGAAGTGAAATGTGAGGAGCGCAGCGCTCCTTATTTTGTGCACTGCACCCATGCCCCAGAGCTATTCAGTGATGAGAATCCAAATGCATGCTGTGTAATGTAGATATTAAAATAATAAAAATAAAAATAATCTTTTATAGCCTTCTTTTAATGTGATTTGGCTAATTGTAACTTGATGTAGAGCGGGTCGCGTACAGTTTCATGGCCAAGATGGATCAGAAAAGGCTCAGTTGACGAGAGAAGTGATCTGGACAATCAGACCTTAAATTGGACGTATCTCGCAATCTAGAATGAGCTATCGGATGTACCATGTATGATTTTGGGGTAGGACAAGCTACTTTAGCCACCCAACCGGCTATGCCGGGTTGCCCACACTGAATTTGCAAAATACCATCAGATCCACGGTTGTTTTCCTATTTTAATTCCGTTTTTACTATAAATAGTAATTAAGTTTTAGTTTGATTATAAGTCTTCATTCGTTGAGCTGTGCCTAACATGAAAAGTGCTTGCGGTTTACAGTAAGTTGCGAATTTAAAGAGTTTTAGTTGTGGTTTAATTATGAAACTTCTCCCATGGCTTATTATCCCTATTTAAAGGGTTGCAAACTCATTTCTTTCATTAAGCAATCAAATTACAAATTTTATAGAATTTATTATATATTTTTCTTGCTTTTTCCTGGGTCTCTGTGAGGAGTCAGAGAAGCTCCCTGTATTCGGAGTAGTTATCCTTTGAGACCTAATCACGTTCATCCATATGTCATAAACTTTTTAAGCTAAATCAATGGCTAGTTGAGTAAGTGTCCAAGTAGAACAAAATCTGTGGGACAGGAGCTCTGTGGGGTCCACCTTATAATGTTCAGTGATTAAATCTCAAAGTTAACTCAATCCAAAAATCAGGTGGGCCACATCAGGCTAAAACAATCTTAAGAACATGCCATGTGGTCTGCATGAGTTTTGCATCAGGCGGATTCGAGGTGTATCTGTTCATCCTTTTGAGCATCGCATGAAGAACGGGTTGGATGGAATATACACCCCATGGAGGGGCCCACACAAATACTTATGGTTGGCGTCTTTTACCATTGTCTCATGTGGTGTGGCCCACATGACTTGTGGATCGGACTGACGTTTATCAACATGGACTAACGGTCAGGGATTCATGGGATGGACGTAGTGGATGTCACACACGCAATTTGTTGGACCACGTGGAGCTCACTGTTGCACCCAACCGTAGAGGACTGTGGTCCAATTTTGTGCGTACAAGCACAAAAAAACGAGGTGGGTCCATTTAGAAGCAGTGGATTTTTATTTTATTTTTTAATCTTTATTATTATTATTTAATTAATTTATTTATTTTGACAGGTATGGTGGGATCGGACCCTGCAGTCTCAAGATTGCCCCACAAAATACTGTTTCATTGAGTGATGGCAATGTACCTGACATTGTATCAGGCCTCATGTTTTCGGGCACAATGAAAGCATGCCGATAAATCCCGTTCTAGTTGCTGTTATAGTCATCTGTCAGGGCTGATATCTTGCTAATTATGGAATACTTAATTAAGATCAATTAAGATAGCAATAAATTAAATAAATTAAAAGGCTGAAACCAGGCCTATCCGTGATTCAGGTGTGCCACACCAAGGGAAACAGTTTGGAGGGCGGCTGTCCCCATTGTCCACTATTTCTAACCATGTGGTCCACCTAAACCACATATGGGCCAACTTTTTGGGCCCTGGGCCTAAGTTTGGAGTGATAGACCTGATGTTGAAGTAAACTTCACATACACATCAGAGTAGAGGCCACACAAGCTGCCACCCTTTTGCTTGCATGTATGGTATCATGCGACATGACTAGAAGGAGACCATACAACTCTATATATTATATATACAGATATGTATACAAACTAATTCAAAACTATTAGCTGATAACAACTATAACAGCTCCCTTTACGGGCCTGGCTCACATGTTGAATAGCCAAGGTACCAGAGAACTGGACCCTTATTAAAATGAGCACTGGCAACATGCAGTATACCAAAAATTAGAGTATGTGCTCGTTGAGCGAACCAGACATCTGCTGAAATTGTTGGATTTTCATTTTTATTTTTATTTTAATATAGTTACGCATTTTTATCATACAAGTTTGATCTGCCTCATCTACAAACCAACGTTATTTATGGTTTTGGACATATACTCAAAGCGTACACTACCCAATGAATAGCCCAGATATCTGACACATGCCGTTTGACTAGAGCCCTGCCACGGCATTCTATCATTACCGACGGTCCAGATTAGGCTCATAATGGATTATAGCCGAAAACATTATGACCCTTTATATGGGGACCTAAAACCCACCGGAACAAGAATATGATGATCGCGGCACCTTGTCTTTGCAATTGATTATCCAACAGTCCAAAGGCCCTCTTCAGACTAATTTGACTATCTAATAAATTAACCTTTTGTTTGAATCAAATTCGATTGTATCTTGATATATATGTGCAGTCGCGAGTGTGCCAAGGCCTAATGCCGCTTGATTTGATCGGATCGCCTTTGACCCTAAGCATTGAGATAGAATAAGTGACCTAGTGATTCCGTTGTTTATTCAGTCACATGTAATAAAAGCTAAATGATTTGTGAAAGGGATGGTTCATCTTTCTAATGAATTCGTTTTTACCTTTCGATCAAAATAACTTTTATTTTTTCATCGTGACAGTAATAATCGATCAATTAACAATTTAGCTTGAGAATGATCAAAATAAAAGTAAAATATAATTGTATTTATTAAAGATAAATACTTACAAATTAAAGAAAATTTCTTTAGTGACTATGATGTAAATGGTGAGGTCCTATTGATTGAATGCCATCGATTTGACTTGATTGATCAAATGCATTGATCGGCAGTTCCCTTTTTTGTTTTCAAAATTAGTTTAAAAGAGTAATGGTGGGTCGTCTTAGTTTGGTCAAAGGTGGACTTCACTTAACGGAATAATTTAATTAAATTCGTGAATTGTTAAATCATCTTAATAGAGATTTGTATTCTAAATTCCAAAGCATTTGACTATCTAACAGATTCGAATCTAATATGAATAGGTAAATGAAGCCCAACATGTCATATACTTGTATAATTAAGATAGATGATATGATTGCCATGATCAGTGTAATTGATGGTGGTGTTAATTGACTATGATTTGTGATGTTTGATTTATGTTCTAAATAATTACTAATGTGAACCATTTATAATGTGACATGTAAAGCATTGATGGCATAAATTCACGATCAGTGAGATATATATGTTAGTCACATATGATAAATTATAGACATTGAGCATGCATTACATGCATTCATAGTGTTCCTGCAATGATTCGTAAAGGCAGGCTCTAGATGACTACATGCGCACCTCATACATGGGTTCCTGTGGGATCTCTCCATATGATTTTTTGATGTAATGTGGGTCGCGAACACTTTCATGGCCAAGATGGACCAAAGAAGGCCCAATCCGAGGTGAAAGTGATCATGACTGTCAGAACCTTAAAACACTCGTATCTCGCAAACTGAAATGAGTTTTTTGACGTACCATGTATGATTTTAGGGTAGGAGAAGCTACTTTAGCCAACCAACCTTATATATTGGGTTTTCCACACCGGATTTATGAGATTCCATCCGATCGATGATCGAAAGTCCATTTTATTTCTGTTTTTACTGTAAATAGTAAGTTTTAATTCAATCATAACTTTTGATCCTTTGAGTTTTAGGAGTCGTGCCAACGTAAAAAAAGGGCTTAGAAAAATTAGGAGAATAACTTGGTTAGGCCAAATTGGACACTTACTATTTTTGGTCAAAAACCTGTTGAGAGTCAAATATTGCATATTGGACCCCAATTATTACCTAATTTTACGAACATGATAATGCTTAACATCCTATTTTAATCATATTTTTGTTGCAAGGTGAATTTAAAGATCTTGGACTGAAAAAGGTATTAAAAGCATGGATTTAATGCTCTAAAATTACCAAGGCAAGGGACGGACCCCATGGGAACGAGATCGGAGAATTTACATGCTAAAGATCTGAGAAGATCAAGTGATTGGGTTTAAACGGGCCAAAAAGTCGTCCAGAATGTAAGATCACAGGGTTCCCACTATTCGTTCGACTCAAAACTTTATATCTGGCCTGAGGACCATAAATTAACCATATACGTCAAAATTCAGCCATTGGATCACTGTATAAGTGACCCGATGGCCAAGATTAGACAATAACCATTAAGAGAGCATCTTAGTCATCCTTAAGAGATTAGGGCCCAAACTTAACCGATGAAAAGAACACAAAAAATGTGGAATACCTACTCAATTTTAAGGAAATCGGATGGTGCATTCAAACATAACGCACTTCGGAAGACGGTGGCTAGAATGATGGCAAATCTGTAAATATAAGGAACTCCAAATGCATGCACGTGAGTGAGAAGAGGTTTGCTTCAACGATGGGTATTGCCTCATCACAGGTGGATGGCGTGGCCCACCTTGATTTCGGATCTACTTCATACTTTGACCCATGGGCTTACACGTTACAAAGAAGATGATGACCGGAGTAGATTTTCCAGAATGTCATCAGAAGTGGGCCCCACCTATTTTTTGAACAAAACATCCAAACAGTTACCTTCTCGCGCAAAACGTCCAGTGACAGATGTGCTTCGGATTGGGTTTTGACAGTGGGCCCCACCCATCATCACTTTTCATGATCTGGACCATCCAATGTGTCCAGAGGGGGGGGCTTGACCCTCGCCTAGGTGTCTTTTTGGACCCATACAAGTGAACACGCGAATATCTCATCCAAACGGAGGACGGACGGTAGAGTAGAAAAAACCAGGTGGGCCACATCGACGAGAAGCCAAAACATTCTTTCTCCAACCGAAATTTCGCCACCAAATTAGTGGACGAGGCGGATTTCACAATTTCTTGTGATTGAGGGCGTCACCACATCAGCGCACATCCAAGATTCTGTTCTGTAGGGCTCTGTTTTGCGGACGATTTACGCACCAAACCGACTCCTTTCAGGAGTTCAGTGGGGCCCACCACCGAGCGATTAGATTAATCTAAACCATTCATCGGATATTGTGGTTACAACCGACCAACTTGAGAAGAAATCTCGTCCGAAGATCTCCAGCGCACCACTCGGGTCCTTTCTTCATTCAGTCACCACAGTGCATGGCGCAGCAAAACCGACTCTGTTTTGTAATGCCTCTTGCTACTCCACCACCGCCCTTGGCTGCGTACCACTATAAAAGGAGACATGAGAGAGGGCTTTAGGAGGATCAGATCGGGCAGCCGTGGGGGCGTGGACGTGAGCACGGGGAAGGGAGAGAGCGTGGGGCAGATGGCCATCTACAAGAGTTTTTCTTTCCCCTATCTTAATTTCTGTTTTGTTATGTTTAAGATCGATTTTAGTTGAATCATGTTGGTGATTGGTTAAACCTCTTATCTAGAGCTAAGAGGTGAAACTTGTAGCGTGATTAGAATGTTAGCTTTGCTTTGATTTATGTTTATTGAACTCTCATGTATTCTAGTTTGATTATAAGGAATATTCTTAGTTTTTAATGGTTTGTTGTGACTCAAATTACAATAGATCTGCGATAGCTTGAGATATTCTCTTTTTATGTATTGAGGTTGTGAACTTGGGAACCCTGTTGTTCACCATCGTCTCATGGACATGGTTGGGTAATGGAACCCTTCCTAAATTTCATAATTCTCTCATGATTGGCTGTGAGATTGGTAAATTGTTGTTGTTTGACAGTCTCCTGGGCATGGTTAGGTGACGGAATCACTTCCAAATCTTCACTATTCTTATTTATTAATGATTAGATTCATGACAAGTTCAGAGATCTGACAAATCTCTTCTTACCAACTGGATAGGATAGGACTCTGATTCCAGTTGTGTCCTTGAATCATTGCTAAGTAGCTTCCCAATTTCTACAAGTGGATCCTTGGCACCCTAGTTCCCACCTTTATTTTTATTAGTTTTTAATTAATCTATTCACAATTATTCTCTTAATTTTCTCTGATTTAGATTTCATCTTCGCCTAGTTCTAATTCAAGTTACTTTCAGATTACGTACAAGGTTCAGTCCTTGTGGATTCGACCTTGGTCATACCGAGATTATTACTACATCACAACCCTATACTTAGGGTGTGAACAAAACCATATGGTCTAGTAGGAATCATGAAGTTTAGTAGTAAGTTTCCTATTTATAGTAAGTCACGTTTTTAAGGAGTTTGAAATTGAAACTCCGTCCTAGGTTTGAGTTCACTATTTAAAGGCTTGTAATTTTGTTTTTGATTATCAATCAATTTATTTTGTATTATTAAAAATTATTTTCTGTTTTCATCCCTGGTGGATTCGAGGAATATCTGTGAGGAGTACAGAGAAGCTCCGTGGATTCGGAGTAGTTATCCTTAAGGAAGATAGTGATAGACCTCATCACATCCTTTCCTACATCATTTTCCAGATAGATTCGTTGTCAAATGACCACATTAGTGGAAGCCTACTCACGGAGTATAAGTATAATTTGCTCATAGATGCCTACTTACGATGAATGTCTGATGGGTATAGATTTAAGTTGACGGATATCCAACCCAAGCAAGTGAATAATCATCCCACTTGACATGTATATCATGATATCTCAGCATCCATATTCATGGTTGTATACATACCATTCCATTTTTATTGTGCTATCTTATATTATGCTACATATGAATCATGCAGGGTTTATTCACTAGCCTGGCCAACTAATATTGTAGATTGACAACCGTACATAAATGAACGAAACAGGAAAAGCACCGGAGAATGAATTCGGGTTAGCAGATGAGGCTTATGACTAATGACCATGTTTAACGGAAGATGAACTTGCTGCGTTGGAGTGATGAATTGTTCATGCTATTGAATGATAGGATATTATTTTCTATTCTTTTTAATTACTAATGTTAGACTTGACATTGCATTGCTTATAATTATGATTTTGTTAAAAGCATAATTTGATATTCCATTTAAATAAAGTTCTAAAATGGGTAAGCATAGTTTAATTTTTTATTTTTTTATTTTTATGGTTGTGAATATGATTGAACAAGTATCAGCGAGTAATTGTATGAATGTTAATGTGGTGAAAACTTAGAATGTGCTCAATTACGCCTCTTAACAACTTATTTGTAATGGGAATGATGTATACTTGGTATAAAGTCAAGGATTGTAACTCATGTCTTAAGGTCAACACCCTGTATCCAGATTTCGGACGTGACAGAATGGCTCACTTAAGTTTTGGATTTGCCTTAGTCTTTGGTCTCATATCCTATCATGAGATGGTGAGACCGATAGATAGGATGGATGTCAAAGGACACTGCTGTTGCTGTAGGCAGATGTTTGGGTCACAGTCTCCATGAAACATGCAGCCTGTGTAGATGATATAAGGGATGACATTTAACCATGAGTTAACTGAGTAAGTGGTTTGTTAATTGGCTTTTACCATGAGTTTTTCAGTCATTTAAAAAACATTGTACTTTATATGTACGAATTTCTAATTTGTATATATACTAAATAATAAGCAGCCATATGGAAAAATCACCCAAAAAATTAATGAAATGATATTATCAAGATAATATCATGTGATTGTCAAAATATTGACAATTTTTTTTTCACAATTTTATTGCAATAATGTCCCAATATTAATAGAAAAAACCACTTAGAATTTTAACTAACTCATTAATAATTATATATTTAATTTAAAAATCTTACTATTTATTAATGTATAGTAGACTGTTTTTCTTTGATTTTTTTCAAAATTTTAGTTATTTTTGCCCCCCAGAAAAACCTCATATTTTGAAAATCTCCGGAGAAATCCCGAGAACGACATTTATCACTATGGCCCAGCAGAATGAGCAAGTCTGGAGATGGAGAGCATGCTAACAAAGCTACAATGGAATATGGGTGCGCATGCAAATCAACCAGTGTGAGAGTAAATATTAGTTTCAAGGATTAAAGCGTGGCCACTCATCTGTCAAGCACGTGCCAAGCATGTAATCTAATTCATAACATCCAAATAATAGGCCATGTTGTTGGCAGAACATATCCAAAGACTCAGCGGTCCAACTGATGCATTACAGGGACAGTTAACAGCAATCGAAATTCAAAAAGAAAAATCAGATGGCTAAGATGCTGGTTAGTGTTATTTTCCAGCTAAGTTCCATAAGTAATAGGCCCCATGATTCGACGGTCTAGATGACATGCCCATGTGCAAGAAGACGTGTGACTCGCACCAACATTGCTTTGATGTTATCGTATAGAAAAATAAAAGCTTCATCTAAGTAGAAGAGCTTTGCTAAGCCCACACGCGTGCCTCAAAGGTAGTGTACACCCTACACGTGCCAGTCCAAGATCCATTTCATCCATCAGAACGGCAACACTATTGATGGGTGGCCAAAGAATCAGGTGGGCCACAGTTTGGGGCCCACATGCTGATTGACCCAATTTTACTTTTTTGGAAAACAGGTACATGATCGGAGGAACCTGATGGATGGTTCAGAGCTCGCAAGTACGTGCCATGCTGGACATGTGTGACGTGTACATGAGCTTTGTTGCACACGTGTGAGCTTAGCAAAGCTCCTTCGAGGAAATATAACTACATTACCTGCCCTTCTCAACCGATGACTAAATGGCACTATTTAATGGTTTTTCCAAGGACTTGGCTACCTTTCTTTCATTCTCTTCTTGCTAGAAATTTCCAAGTTCGAAATTTACTGAAGAGAATGGCGATTTTGTGCATTTTTATGCGCTCCGTTCTCAAAGAGCTCAAAAAACCGCATGATCAGTTAAATCACTTGACTGCAAGAACATTTTCCACTGTGACTAACATGGGTGTTATCAGAATCAGCTCCATGGAATGAAACAGTTTCTTGAACTTGACACATGGGAGGATGTGATGAGGTCGATCACCACCTTCCTCAATCGATAACTACCTTAAATCCACATGGCTCTCTTGAATCCACAAGAAAAAATCTTGATTCCACAAGAAAAAATTAAAGAATAAAATTTCTAAAGAATTGAATTATTAAATTAATGAATGAATAAAAATGAGCTTAACACCCTTTAAATAATCCTAAACAAACCTTAAAAACGTAATAAAAAAGTTCTAATCAAACTAGGAAACAAATTTAGAAAATAGTGTAAATTTTCTGCACCCGTCAATCTGTCAAAACATTCAAAAAGTGTCCAGTGACTTATACTGGAAATTCTGTGATTTTCGACCTGTCAACCCAATCTGTCAACCTATTGAACTAGCTTTCGACTTGTCGACAAGATCTGCCGACCTGTTGAAATTGGCAGAAATCAGACAGTAAGTAATATGAATTTGTGATGGAATTTCAACAAGTCGACAAGATTTGTCAACCACTTGGAATTGGCAAAATCAGACAACAATCGATCTGCGATTTGTGGCGGAATTTGACGCAGGGGAGGACGTAAGGTCGAGCACCGTCTTCCTCAAGAGGATAACTATTCCGAATCTACGGAACTTCTCTGGACTCCTCACAAGACGTCTCGAATCCACGAGGAAAGAAAGCAGAAAATAAAATTAAATTCTAATAAATTTGAAATTGATTAATGAAATATTAAAAACAAGTTCACAACCCTTTAAATAGGGGTACCAAGCAATGGGAAAGAAATCAGAATCAAACTACAACTAAAACTCCTAGAAATCACGATTTACTATAAATAGTAAACTTACTATTTATAGACGGTCGTGACGTCTACTAGTGCGGAAGGTTTTCGGCCAAAAATAGTAAGTGTCCTATTTGGCTTCATCAAACCGTTCTCCTAATTATTCTAAGCTCTTTTCACGTTGGGCGCAACTCCTAAAGCTCGACAGATGAAGAGTTGTAATCAAACTAAAACTTATTATTTATAGTAAAAACAAAATTAAAACAGGGAAATGACCGTCGATCCAGGGTTTTTCGCAATTCCGGTTGTGCAACTGGTTAGCTAAAGTAGCTCGTTTTACCCCAAAATCATATATTTTACGTCAAGTAACTCATTCCGGATTGCGATATATGCCCGATCTAAGGTCCGACGGTCCGGATCACTTCTGTCGTCGACTGGGCCTTTTTTGATCCATCTTGGCCATGAAACTGTCCACGACCACGACCCGCTCTACATCAGAATTTTGACTTGTCGACAACATCTGTCGACCGGTCAAACTATGTTGAGTGGTTTTACTTTTCTTTAGTCCATCTTATTCATGAACAAGTCTGCAAACCGTTCTACATCAGAACTCAAGTTCTTCTTGAATGTTACAATGGCCTCAAGAAATCGAAATTTCCTAATGCCTTATAGATTGGGAGTTAGGATGCATCATAATGTCCAAGTTGAGAAACAAATGTTTCACTACATGCAGGCATCTCCTATTGCGTTTTATGTGATAGCTTGCAATAGACGTCTTACCTTAAATTACAGCAGACTAAGTAATTTAGGTGCATTTCTGGTGTAGAAAATATGGTAACCCAGTATGAGTAGAATTAGGTTGAGAGGATGTAGAAATAAAATCTCTTTTATGTCTTCTCTTGTGGACAATGTAACACATTGTGACTAACCATGTAATAGAAAAATTTTGTGTGTGCAATTCGAATGCTAGAAACATTTTCTTTTATGGCTTCTTGATTAGTAAACATCCACCTTGCGACAACCAGGGTGATTCTGAAACAAAAGGAGCGGCCTTCAACATCCATCCAACCCAATGCTTCAAACCTAAATGGGATTCCTAGGGAGAAGTGATAACCCTGAATTTGGAGTTAAGCTCGCAGCATGGTTAACGATTATAAGCTCTCCACCGAAGCGTCACAAAAATGGTGCAATTTCTAGTCCCATTCCAATGTCTAACGGCGCATCCGAGCTCTTCTACATTGGAATAATCATGTTAAATCAACTGGTAGTCCAGACCTTCGAATAAAAAGAAATTTCAAGACTCGTGACCTGTTCAGCGAATTGGAAGCATTATCTTTCCCTCACTTAGATAACTAGTAAATACTTGGTTTTCTTTGCATTGGTAATGGAATGATCAGCGGTGGAGCCGATCCTTCCTCGGTGCATTATAGTTCTAATGGTGTTCTTTAGATATCAAATAGAACTGATGCTCATAGCAATAGTGTAATTTATGTAGTTAAACGCAGCAGAATTTTCACAATCATAGCAAGATAGACAAGAGAAAAAAGGAACCCCAAAGAGTATAAGATTCAACATTTGGTGTGGAGTTTTCTGAAATTTGTGAAATGTAAATAAGACATTCTTGAAATAATTTTTCATAGTGGAAATATTTGAAGGTAAAAATACTGAAAAGGTGGAGAGAGAGAGAGAGAGAGAGAGAGAGAGAGAGAGAGAGAGAGAGAGAGAGAGAGGAAACAATATTTTAGGATTCCCACTTGCTGGAGTTTAATATGCAATGGCCCTTGCTTTTGGTTTTCCTCTCATAACTCATGCTGGTAGTAGAAACACATGATCTAAGCTGTGAAATGTTTGTTTGCCTTAAGGACAGTGGATTTATACTACGAAAGGTCTTCAACTGTAATAATTACAAAAATGACAGTGGCACGGTATTAACAAACAAAAAAAAAAAAAAAAAAAAAAAAAAAAAAATTCTCCTCTTAGCGTCCATATGTGCTCACATTACTTAGAGCAAAGAATATTTCAATATAATTTTAGGGGATATTTAAATAAAGACACTCAGGTAGGAAGAGAAAAAAAAAATGGATATAGGAAGAGTAAAACAAGTTAATTATATTGCAAATGATCTTAAAGAGATTTTAGTATTTAGAAAACATCGAGAAGAAAAACAACCAAAATCCAATTTGTAGAAATTCAAATTGCAACAAATCTTAGAAGTAGAAAAACAGCAAAACCCAATTTGTAGAAATTCAAGTTGCATCATGTTAGAAGAAGAAGAAGAAGAACAACAACAACAACAGCAAAACCCAATTTGTAGAAATTCAAGTTGCATCATGTTAGAAGAAGAAGAAGAAGAAGAAGAACAGCAAAACCCAATTTGTAGAAATTCAAGTTGCATCATGTTAGCAGAAGAAGAAGAAGAAGAAGAAGAAGAACAGCAAAGCCCAATTTGTAGAAATTCAAGTTGCATCATGTTAGAAGAAGAAGAAGAAAAAAAACAGCAAAACCCAATTAGTAGAAATTCAAGTTGCAGCAAATCCTACAAAAGAACCCTAGGTTCTATTTTTAGTTCCTTTTTTGTTCCTATCTAAACAATGCCAAAAACAAAAACCAATCGCCATAAATCTTGGAAGATCTTTCCTATGAAAAGTCCCATCAAAGAAAAACCACATCATTGATATGAGAAGTCCTACATATTGAAGGCAGCTGTGGACTTGTATTATCAACAAATCTTACTACATGAAGTAGAATTTGTAGTAGTGTCAGTGATGAAAGTGATGTATGTAATCAACAACCCCAGCAGAGAAAGATCATAGACCTAACACTCAAACCCTTTGTTTATGAAAAGTAAAAAAGAAAAAGAAAGTGAAGTCCATGAAGAACATCAAGAAACATTACCTGAGCAAATTCAATCACAGAGAGAGAGAGAGAGAGAGAGAGAGAGAGAGAGAGAGAGAGAGCTAATTGTATACAATCCTTGAGTAAGCTGACCTTTCCGATCCATCGGCGGTGATTATTGGGATGCAATGGACTTCAATCTCATCTGAATTCTCATCGCCACGATCCTTCCACCGTAGATGTTTCTCAATCAAAAACAGATCTCAGCCATCACTCAGAAAGGAGGCCTTCCCACCATTGCGTTCCCCGCCCAATCTACCGGCAGCTGGCAATTCGGCATGTTCAACGGCAAATTGAAGAAGGGCAGCGTTGCCGACGGGTCAGGGAAGGAGCTCGTCATCCCCCCACTCGACATCTGCTGTGACGCTGGCGGCTGTATCTGCAGCTGCTGCTCCTCCTCGTCCAGCGGCAGCCGTTCGTAGGCGACGTTGGTGAAGGATGCGGCGATCACGATTACAGGCCCCGCGGCGATCAGCGCCCCGACGACGCTCCCTCCCACGACCTGCCCCTGCCCGCCGGCAAGGAAAACAGTCAAGCTCGTCGCGCCTGGGGGTGCAGGCGGCGGCAGGAACGACCCAGTCAGCGACAGGATCTCGAACCGCCCGTGCAGCGTGACGATGGCGCCAGCCGACGCGGGCTGCCGCAGACTGACATCCGTCACGATGCCGCTCCCACTCAAGATACAGATCCCACGCTGCCGCCTGCGAGCGTAGGTCGATATACAATCAAACACATCGCAGCCGTTGGCGACTTCCAAGATGTGGGCCCGGAGCGTGTTGGCGCTCTCCCTCGTTATGATAACCGGCGGCTTCGGTTTGTTCTTCGATCCAGGTGGCCTGCCACGCGGGCGTCTGCCCACGACGTCTCCCGGCCCGGCGCTACCCGAGCCGAGCTCCAGACCCTGACTGCTTTCATCCCCACCGTCGCCTTCGAACTGGCCCCTGTTGTGATCGTCGTCTGAGTCGGGTTGGTGATGGTGCTGCAGGTGAAGTTCTGGAAGGTGGAGATGGTGCAGGTACCTTGATGTCGGGCCTAAGTCCAGACCCGCCATTCCAACATAAAAAAGAAAAATAAATTTAAAAAATGAATTTTAAATAGTTTTATTAAAGAAAAGGGAAGAGAAAAAGATGGCTGTGGGGGAGTCCGACGCTCGAACGAATAGAAAACGAGGATCGAGCGCAGAGAGAAAAGGAGGAGACGAGAGACGGAGAGAGGGGGCAAAAGGTAATAATAAAAAAGGACGTGGGTGTCTATGTATTTGATTTGATATATAGAGTACGGCAGAGATGGTTGTAATTATATTGTTTGTTTGTCTAGAAATGGTGTGGATTGGGTTAACCCTGGTTAAGGGTTGACCACGGGTTAAGGAATGAGGTGGGGCCCACTTGAAAACGTGGGGATGGCAAGTGGGGAGGAGGCTGCGGCGGGTGGGGACCCTCTTGTCTCTTTGGATGGCTGGCATCCTCCCATCCTCCGTCTTGTAGCCACGGCTGGGAGAAAGCTGATTAGCATACGAGGCTCGGCTTCCTTATTTCTCTTTTATGTCGTGATATATGATCTAGCATGTGTCGCGTCTCACTGGGGCCGCATGCTCATTAGGCAGATGATCTGAACCGTCAGTATTTACGGGCCCACGGATGGAACTTATGATGAACGGATCATTGAAACCGCCGTGATTTTGTAAGTACGGGAGAAATTTTTCAATGGCTTTTACTCATCTCCAAAAATCAAAGGTTAGGATAATCACTGAAGCCTGGTTATTGGATTTTATTTTTTTTTAAAGGATTATTCATCCTAGTAACGAGAAAATGGACGGTACAAATCATCTGACCATCTTGCCATTTGGACCACAGTGGGTGACTATACAGCCGGATCTTGAGTTACGATAGAGGCAAAATAATCACCCTCAGGAAATAGATCGACTACTAGAGCTGTACATGAGTTGAGCCGAGCAAGTATTGCCCAGCTTGTGCTCAGCTTGCAATGCTCGAGTCTCAGCTCGCACTGCCCGAGTCTCAGCTTGTACTCGGCTCGGCTCAGCTCGGCTCGGCCTTCGAGTTCAGATGCTTGACTTGTGACCGGTTCGTTCTGAGTTTGAGCTGAGTTTGAGCATATATCGAGTCGAGTTCGAGCAAAGTTTTTTGGCAGGAACGACCGGCATCGGATGGGAGATCAAGGCGGAGGAGAGGGAGATGGTGAGGAAAAGGATACGCCAAAGGAGGATACGACACTCGGCTCGAGTCTAACGATGGCTACGCCAGAGGAGGAGACGATCTCTCCTTCCCCTCCCCTTCGGTTCCTATTGACGAATCTTGAGCTATTGTTTCCACTGGATATTAATGTTGGTTTGATCTTTCTCTCTCTAGAAATGATTGTACAAGCTGTCTTTCCGTCGGACACCTGATCTTTGTGAAAAATGGGCCACGCCGTGAGGATTAATTGTTGCAGAAATCAGGCTGATCCGCTCATTGGGTGGGGGTGCTGCACATTGATTGGGTATACCCCTGGTCGAGTACCAAGTCAAGTCCGAGTCGAGTCGATTTCGAGTACTATTCGAGTCGAGCAGGCTCAAGCTCGTGCTCGGCTCGAACTCATTTCGAACCGAGTCGAGTCGAATATTTTCAAGTCGAGTCGAGCGACTTAACAAGTACACTCTGCTCGTGTACAGCTCTGTCGGCTACTTACCCTGCCACTAGCCAATGGCTATTAGTCAATGCTCTATGGGCCCACCATGATGTGTGTGTTTCATCCATGCCGTCCACCCATTCTTTCCGGTCATTTTATGGTATGAGCCCAAAAGTGAGGTTTATCCAAATCTCAAGTGGACCGCACAGTGTTGATTGAACGCCCACCATTGAAAACTTCTTGGGGGCAACAAAAGTTTTGGATCAAGCTTATATATATTTTTTTCCCTTCATTCAAGTCCGTGACCTTATCAATAGATTATATGTCAAATAACCATTAAAGTGGGCCCAGGAGGATTTTAATGGTGGACATTCAATCAAAACTTTTTTCCCATGGTGTGGTCCACCTGAGATTTTTATCTACCTCATTTTTGCGAGCAATCACTAAAATTATATTTCAAAATAGATGTACAGCGTGGATAAAATATATACATCACGGTGGGTCCACATAGCACTGACTACTAGCCGATGGCTGTTGGCAGCGTCACTAGCCAAACTGCGTCTGCGGTTCATGAGGTTTGATGAGAACACGCGCGTTGAAGGCACATCATCTAGGCGCCACGCGATGTGCCAGCATGGCAGACAGGTGCAATATCCAAGTTGCTCTTTACGCGGGTCCAATCGGATAGATTTTTCTCCTGGAAATAAAGCGGGTCCACTCATCAGTGGGCCGTCATAGAAAGAGAAGGACGGATGGGTTAACATTTGTTCCTTAAACTGTGGCCCACTTGTCAAGTGGACCGACCACGATGATTCTGACTATCACTTTGTGTCGATGAAATTAGAAGATAGAACATCAAAGAGAAATTTTTCAACCGCTTAATTTCAGCTCCAAAAAAACCAAAGGTCAGGATCATAACTGAAGCTCGATTATAGGACCATAGCTTATTTATGGCAGTACCTAGATCATTGACGGTTCAGATCATTGGATGATCTTATCCCGTGGCCCCCACATGATAACTACCCTAGCCGCCACATACGCACAATGACATTACATAGTAAGTCATTAAATGATTTAATTAATTGAATTTAATTTAAATAATAATTACGATTGAGAATTGATAAGTCCTACGGGAGAGCACCATAAGGCTCACCTACACTTGACAGTTCAGTGATAGATCCAGACCACCCACTAGGTCCAACACCCATTTCCTCGGCTACCACGTGAAAATGGAATGATCCAATCCGTCCATTAGTTCACTTTACAGGCATGCGTGCTGATGGGTAGGATTGCCATCTGAAATCGATCCATGTTGGGGCCCACAGATATATGGCCTGGATCGTTGATTGACCTCAATGTGCTCAATGAGCACCGAGATTTTGTGCATACATTCTGTTATTATTAGCGTGAATCCATAGGCATTCCAAAATGTATTTTCAGAAGAACATTTTGAAATGCATGTTGAGATTCCACACCCACCGTTGTTGGAAGGTGGGAGATCTGTGTGCATCAAGGCTTGGTGCGCTATCGTCGCACAAACTTTTCCCTCCCATTTCATACTCCGGCTGCATATGATGTTTGATACGCAGCCACTCAGAAATTTTACACGTGATATACATTAGCTAAGTTAAACCGACTAAACTGTTGATTCCACTATCTCTAATTCAGTCTTGAAATCAGATTAGTTGAACAATCCTAACCTTTGATCCGTGGACACTTGGTGGATTATTGGTACTTTCAATTTTAACCGTCCAATCTTATAGTCAGGTAATCATAATAGCGTACTTTTGGTTCCTGACACATCTAAACTCGGAACCATAATTGGATAATTTAATTTGACGTACTTACGTGCCATGTATGCAATTTCTAAGCGCCTGCGCATCATCCATCACCCTCTGCCAGAGTATCGAAGCCTCCTCATGTTTACTGGTCCAGCAGCCATGTTTCATAATCTGGGTAACTGCATGATGCGGTGTATAGAACATGGACGTGGTTTGGCCAGTGGCCCGGACACCGGCCAGGTAGTTGGTATCAAAGCTCTATGGGCCACAAATGACGTATATATTTTTATCCATGCTGTCCACTCATTTTGCTATCTTATTTTAGGGGGCGACCCTAAAAAGTGAGGCATATCCAAATCACAGGTAAACCACATCATAAGATAGAAAAACTGTATTGATTAAACATCCACCGTTAATAAACCTTCTAATGCACACTATAATGTTTATTTCCCAACCAACCCGTTGATAAGGTCACACAAACATAGATAAAGGAAAGCCACAAATATCAGCTTAATAAAAAAACATCTGTAGCATCTGAAAAGTTTTCAACGGTTAGCGTTAAATCCTCACCATTATATTTTAAAAATATATATTTTTTCGATTGAAGAAAATGAAATCTGATATTTACGTCCATATAAATTGAGCTGAGAAAGACAAACCGGAACTACTCAACTCAAGTCGAGTTTTACTGAGTTGGAGCTCAAATACTCGAATGCAAAATCACGTGAATTTTAGATTTTGCCGGAGCACGCAACGGTATTGTTGGGGTCACATCGAAAAATCTCGGGAAAGTCTCGTGGAAATGAAAAATCTAAAAAAATTAATTACAAATTAGTAATGATATTAAAATTTTCAAAATGTAGGTATAAAATGATTTATTTTAACGGTTAAACAATTTTTTTATACATACGTGATAACTTCACGATAAAATATGGAAGAATAAAAACTACCGAGATTTTGAAAATATCACGACAGTATCATTTGGTCAAATTTTCTCAAAAATATGAAGAAGTTTTCAAAACCGCGGCAACATTTGTCAGCTGGAAATTATTTGGTCCTCGACCGAAGATGTGGAAAGTATACCTGAGCCTTCAATAGGGGAAGGTGGGGCCCCAGGTCTGGTGATCTAGACGGGTGAAATTATGGGCCGTAGATGTGTGGCTGGATCTTGTACATGTTGGCATACTATTTTCCTTTTCTCTTTTATTTTCTATTCAATTATTTATTAAGTCAACTTGGTCGAGGGAATCAACGACACCGACAAAGCCGGCAGGGAAGCGGATTGGCTAGTGTACCACACACCAGCTATATCGCTGCTGTAGGTACGTGTCCTGCGAATACGAGCACTGACGCTCCTCGGGCCCCGAGTTGTACGAACGGTTGAAAGGAGATAAAAATTACGTGGCCCCACAGTGATGTATTTACATCAAGAGATTATCCAGACTACACCGCAAGTAGGCGGAGATAGTAGTTTTAACCATTAAATAATACTTAGGGCCATCATAAGGTTTATTTTCTATCGTTCATGAGGTCCGGAAGACCTGAATTAAGAGGAAAAATAAATTAATAAATTTCATATTCATCCATAACTTTTGTAACCCCATAAAGGGTTTCAATGATAGCCGTTCAATCCCAATCCCCCCTGCTTTTTACAGGGTGGTCCATTTGATAGTTAAACCTATTTTATTTTTCATCTCAAGCATTAAGACTAGCCCGCCAAATGAATGGATGGTTTAGATATAACACATACCTTATGAACAGACTCACAAAACTTGTTAACATCAATACAACAGCTATATTGTTGGTGTGAGGTACACCAGCCAATCCGCTTCCAATCCGGAGGACTCTCATCATATCCCTCCGATCATGAAGCGGATTGGCTGGTGTACCACACACTAACTATCTATATATGATGTATTGATGTCAGCAAGTTCTGTGGGTCCCATCGTGAGGTATGTGTTATATCCAAACTGTCCATCCATTCGGCGAGCACGTATTAAGGCTTGATCCGAAAAATAAGACAAATCTGTCGCACTACAAAAAGCAATGGGGGATTGAACGTCTGCCATTGAAACCCTTTGGGGGGGTCACATAAGTTTTGTATCAATATGATATTTTTATTTTCTTCTTCATCCAAGTCTTTGTGACGTTATGAACAGATTGGATGGAAAATAAATGTTATGGTGGTCCTACGAATGTTTTAACGGTGAAAATCATTATCCCCGATGCTATTTGTGGTGTAGTCTAGTTGAGCTTTGGATATTTTTCTAGTAATGCTCTAAAATAATCTCGAAAAATGGATGAACAGTGTGGATATAATAAATACATCATTTTGGGGCCATTTAACTCTGATCTCCTTTGAACCGTTCATACAAGACGGAGCTCGAGGAGCGTGAGCGCTCGTCTTCGAAGGACACATACCCACACCGGCTATATTGCTAGTGTGTGGTACACCATCCAATCCGCTTCCGTCTAATCAGTGGACCTTAAAAGCTAGCCTAATGATTTGGATTGTCCGACGAGGGATTATATGGGCCCACATTTCTGAAATCAAATGTGAATAGTGTACTAATGTGTCTATTTTGGGCAAGTGGGCCCATATTTCTGTGATCTGGTAGTTTTGTATGATCCATGGATGGAGCATGGCTCCAATAAAAAATTCCGTATTTGATGATTCTATTCATTCCATCCATGATGTTATTATGACAATTGCTATGTCTTCTCCCGGACCAATTACTCATGGGCCACTGATCCAACGGTTGTAATTGTCTCATTTGTTTTATTTATTTTTCTGCACCACACATTCATTGTGAGCTTATCAAGACTCCGTAATCCTTCTTACCAAGTCAGTGTTGGTTTCTAAAAAGAGGTGCGCTCACATGGGAAATGGATTGGCTACTCCCCCTGACACCAGCCAATGGTTGGTGGTCGGTGCTCAGTAGGCCCCACAATGCTGTATGTGTTTCATCCATGCTGTCCAACTATGTTTCTAGATCATTTTAGGGTATGAGACAAAAAAAAAAAATGAGGTACATTCCAATCTCAAGTAGACCACATTACCGGAAAACAGTGTTGAATGAGTGTCGACCATTAAAAACATTTTGGGGAGCATAAAAAGTTTTGGATCAACCTGAGCTTTGTTTTTTCCCTTCATTTAGGTCTTTATGACCTAATCAACAGATTGGATGTCAAATAAACAGTAAAGTGGGCCTTAGAGAAGATTTTAATGGTGAATATCCAATCACTATTTTTTTTTCCTGTGTTGTGGTTCACCTGCGATTTATATACCTCTGATTTTTGGATAAAGTCCTAAAATGATCCGTAAAAATGGATGAATAGTATGGATGAAGCACAAACATCATGGTGGTGCCCACAGAGCACCGACCACTAGAGGTGGGCATTGAGTTGAGTTGGACCAGATTGAGTCCAACTCAACTCGGTCCGAAACTTTCAATGCCCTGACCGAACTCGATCCGATCTGGGACCGAGTCCGGGTCCTTTGATTTGATCCGATCCGTCGCATTGCTGGCCTGACCCGAACCGAGTCCGACTTGGTCAGGGAAACCGAGTCGGATCGGGTTGGGTACGGTTTGGATCAAATCCTCCGTTTCAATGGTAGACGTTCAACCCCCACTACGTTTTGCAGTGTGGTCCACTTGATCTTTAGATTTGTCTTATTTTTCGACTCAAGCCTTAAGATGAGCACGTCAAATGGATGGACGGTTTGCATATAACACATACCTTATGATGGGACTCACAGAACTTACTTACGTCAATACACTAAATGGCATGGTGCATGGTACACTTGTCGGTTACACATGCCAGAGGGGTTACCGCGGTTACCCTCCCATTAAAACCTCATGATATTTTTTAGTCCCACCGAGGTGTGGTTCACAAATCCAGATCATCCATTATGTGTGTCCCACTTGGATGAGGGGTCAGACTAAGTTTCAGATTCATCCAAATTTTAGGTGAGCCCCACCAAGTACTTTTATATGTTTTAGGAATGTCTTCACATGATTTTAGATGGAATGGCCCACCTGAGTTCCGTATACGGCTGATTTTTGGGATATCCTATAATTTAAAGGGGACCCATCAAATGCACAGGGTTGATGTTCGACACACATCACGGTGGGCCCCATAAAGCTCGACCTCATGGGAAGTTCTCATGAGCTAGACGACATAGAACCTTTTCCTTTCCCCCGGCCCTGTGTCAGCGCTCGATGCTTGATGCACCTCAAGCCTTGAACACAGCAGAGGGATTGACTACTCCTCCTTCCACTAGTCAATGGCAAATAGTTGGTGCTCTACGAACCCCAGCATGATGTCTTCATTTCATTCATGCCGTCCATCTATTTTTCTAGATCATTTTATGATATTAAACTAAAAATAAGGTATATCCTAATCTCGAGTGCACAACATTATAGTAAATAGTGTTGAATGAACATTGTGCGGATCGGATCGAATCGGATCCATTTGGATCGGATTTTTGATCAGATCGGTCTGGATTGACCATTGATCCGAACTCAATTCGATATACAATCGGATCTGAGTGGTCCTACTCAATCCACACCGATTTAGGCCTTCGGTTCGGTTCGGATCAGGTCGGATCGCGCTGGATCGGGTCAGATTCTGCCCAGCTCTACCGACCACCAGGCTAGTGGCAGGGGATTAGCCAATCTGTTTCAGCTCATATGGCACCCGTGCCAGGCTTCTGTAGGGCCCACGTCAATTATGTATCTGATCCACTTTGTCGGTTGTGTCCTACCCCTCATGTAGGAACCAAAAATCAAGATGATCCAAAGCTTAGGTGGACCGCAATGCAGGGAACAATTTAAAATCATGCATATGACCTCTAAATTCACAAAGTATAGGCCACATGAGTTTTGTAATGGCTTGATTTTTTGTCTGTGACTTTGTCCTAGGTGGGCGCATCTGATGAATGGATTAGATGACATATACACAACAAGGTGGGACCCAAAGACAGTGGAGAATGTTTTATTGCTTGGTTGTCTCCTCCCAACTTCTCCACGTGGTGTGGCCCACCAGATTTTCCATTGGAGTTAATTTTTTGTTCCCACAGCCTAACATCGAAGGGTACATCAAATGGACAGTGTGGATCGGATGCACAGTGATGTGGGCCCACAAAATCCTGGTACCCGGAAAATATGACCGTGTATGTTGAAAATTAGATCGTTCATGATAGGTCCCGCTAGATGGACGGCCCGGATGAATGTAACACCCTGTGGAGAGATGGCTCGACCATATTCTGGCTTTTCACGCTACAAGGACGCTGCCCCAGTGATCTTTATGCCGGTGGACCACCAAAAATGGACGGGTCATGTGCCAAAACCGCACCAACCGGTCGATCTAATGACCTGACTCACAGGAGGCTGAAATGGAGAACTGAAATTGGAAAAAAAAAAAAAAACCCCTTGGGCATAACCATCTGACGGTGGGGCCCACTAGTTAGTGGGTTCATTGTAATTTTTCCGTCACCAGTTGGGTTGGAGTTGGGGCAAACTATCCACCTCTTGACCATCTTTCACAGGTTATTTTCACCAATATAAAATTCATCCTCAGGTGGGTTTCTCTACAATTAATTTCCTGTAGAAGGGGATTATTCTCCAAGTTATTCATCTGCATGAAAATGGTTTTTCACCTGTTGTGATAGCTATTCATCTGCTTATCCACTACTGCCTATGTGGGGGCACCTTGAACATACGTATGCACCATCCAACCGGTGAATTATCAGAGCCCATCATGATGATGGTCTTCCCAAAAAGTCAGGCCTACCCAATCATCAGATGGGCCACACCATAGAAAACAATATACAACCACTTAAAAACGTCTAAATTCACATGTTTTGGTGGCTGACATGATTGTACACGGCAAGTTCGGTCCCACGAACCAATCTTGATGGTTAGGTATGCCATGCACACGGCACGGTGGGTCCCACGACGCAATCTTGTAAAATATGTTTATTCTACAGGGACATCCAGATGAACCGATATGGTAATGGACCCTAATAATATACAAGACTACAAGTTCTGTTGGGTCCACCGTGTTGCATTTGTAAAATCTATTCTCTCCAACAGGTGAGAACTATCATTTTCACCGTACATACATAATATAAGCCTGATTAAAAAGTCATACAGGCGACACCACCGGTAAGAGTGTAAAGTTTCTTCCAAACCCGTTAAGTTTCACACGATGTGTCCCATCTGAGTTTTATATATAGCTGATTTTTGTATTTTATCTTCGTCCTGAATATTTGAATATGATTAACGGGTTTGATGAATGATAAAAATCATGGTGGCCCCACACATGGACTTATGATTGGCATCCCATCCCCATTTTTCGATCTGGTTTATCCCATCTGAACCGTGGATCTAGCTGAAATTTGATCTTTGGGTCTAACTTCGTGGAGAAAACCTAATAGACAGAGTGGATTTTACATATACAACCGTATGGTGGGCCCTACAGATTTGGATATTTAAATTAAAGGTAGGTGTAAAACAAATGATGCAGAGGATTCAGTTCCATCCTAAAATATTTAACAAGCTGAATTAAATCGTACGTGGGGATGTTTTAATTCTTATAAGTGGGTCCATGCATGGTTCGTTAATCAAGACGGTTGGCTGTTATGTCCCATCTTCCACTCTCCCCAATCAGAACATTCCGCGACTAATATGCACGGTTGCTGTATTGTTTTTCTTTACAATATATATCTGTACGCCAAAAATCAAAAGGTTGACATCGTCCTATCTTTGATATTTTTATCCATCACGCGGTAAGCAACAGACCATGGTCTGCATTAGCCCCTTTTTTCGAAACTTAAAAGAACATGATTTGCGTGTGCCCCCTAATTAGGTGGAAGCTATGTGGGACCTACCAAGATGTTCGTGTGACATCCACTCCGTCCATTACTTTAGCTGGATCATGTTAAGGCAATAGATGAAAAACAAGGCAAATTTATAACTTAAGTGGGGCCCACGATAGGAAATACTGTGGATTGAGAAGTTTTGGATCAGGCTAATAATTTCAGTTCATCCCAGCAGGAATAACGTTATGAACGGTTTGGATGGAATATAAACATCACCATGGTCTCCCGAGAAGGTGTCTATGGTGGGTGTTTCCATCCCTACCGTTTCCGTGTGGCCCACTTGAATTTTGGATCTTCCTTCGTTTTGAGCTCATGTCCTAATGTGATCTTGTCAAACTGATGGATGGAGTGGATTTCTCACGGAAAATGGTGGGCCCCACAAACCTTCCGCAAGATCTATCCAATTGGGGAGACGTGATTAATTAGTGATGATTCAAAAAGGGTTTGCTGGGTTGGTATTGACTGTCGAAAAACAAGCGTCACGAGTTCGAACGAAATGGGCCCACCCCATAAGGAAGGCCACGCACGTTTGCCACACCAAACCTGTTAAAGTTTTAAAAATTCAGAACATTAACTAGAATTTAAAAAGAGGTGGACCCTCATCAGCTCACTATTCATTGCATTTTACAATTGTTTAAGGAATGCGATTTGGCATTTGCGGGTGAAAATCTGCAGGTGCCTAGCACGAGCTCTCACTACAACCACCAACGTGACACACGTGTAAAATATTTATTCCATTCATCAACCGTGTCACAGAGTTAAATGTTATGTTTGAATTAAAATACATGGCCCCTCGACAGATAGGTCTAAAATTCGGGGCTTGACTCCAAACTCAGCTAAGTCAACACAACTCAACCAGATTTTCAGCCGAGTAGAACTAAGAAACTTATTGAATCTCACACACACACACACACCACACACACACACACACACACACACACACATATATATATATATATATATATATATATATATATATATATATATATATATATATATATCAAATCATTTTTTTTGTAAGGGAAAAAAAAAAAAAAGATACAGTTGAACTGTGACATCATTACTAACTTACCAAGTACCATATTTGGAAGAAATTGAGATTTTTTTTATATTTTTTTTTAATACTCATAATTGATGAACTTCTATTCTTAAAATAAATAAATAAAATTTAATTATTAAATATTGAGTTGAGTTGTATCAAGTCTTCAGGTTGATCTAACCCAGTTGAATATTTAGTTGAGTTTCTTGGTTTCCATGTATCATGTGGGCCACACTCAGAATATATTATTAGCTTTAAGGGTTCAAGCCTTTATGGGGCCGATGGCAATTCTAAAACTTGGTGATTTGATTTGAAAGTTTGCCTAGTCAACCAACTCAATGGGATTGTGAGTTGAGTAAAACTAAGAAACTTGTTAAGGTGTGAGACTCAGTTCTGGCTCCAAAAAACTCATTGAGTCAGCTCACCAACTTAATTGACTTGGTGTGACTTGAATCAAGTTAATCACTAGGTAGATCATTGGTTTTTAATTTTTTAATAAAAGATATTATACTTGAACGGGTCTATCATTACGAGTCGCGGGTGCTATGTTTCCCAGAAATGATGCTTTTATTCATACCCATGCCAACATGTATTTTTTAAAATCTAACCACTGTGTTTTGACCGAATCGTACTCTTCGGTGAATGGACTTGACTGAGTCTGAGTGTTTGGTGCGAATGGACTTACTGAGTCGAGTGCTTGAGTCGAGAGAGAGAGAGAGAGAGAGTTTGGCTTACGTTACATAGGTGTTCCACGTGTTTATTATTATTTGTTTCTCGGGCACAATCTGCGAAGGCTCGCCTGATGAACGTTCCCAGTCGTGCACACGTATCCAAATTTTGTACGTGTAGCTCTTCTTTGTAATTTGCAGATCTCTCACCGTAGATAACACTGGCCAACGGCCACCTTGGGAATTACGCCATCTAATTTCTCTATTCTGTTCGTTCCTCTCTCTAAATGGATTGCACGTGCCATTCTCCTAGTTTTTATAATAGAATCGTGATTCAATAAGGCCTCCTCACGTGAGGGGGTAAATTACCATGGGATCATCTGTCCTACAACAGGAGTGTTGGGCCATTCATTGGGTAGATAAACTGTGAATATGCAATGAACCAACACAATGTTGGCCCGTTGATCAGACAGGTCTAACTTAACCGTGGAAACTGAGCGGTTAGAAAACAAATGGTCCAACAATCCAAAGCTGCGTGATGAACGTAGTAAATTGATTTTTGGTACACGGCAAGTTCACTATTTATTTATTTTTTTTTTACACACGCACACGCACACACACCCCACACACTCACGCTGGTGGAATTTCACCGCCTATGGGTACTCAAACCGTTGACCGGGAGTTGAAACTCCTGAGAGCCTACCACCCGGGCAAGAGCAAAGACCCCATGGCAAGTTCACCATGCACCCTACCCAGCGAATGGCACCGATCTCTCATACGTGTGCCATCTGATATGGGAAGCAGGCCCCACAGGAGCTGCCATGCAGGGCTGCACTATATCACAGTAATTTACGGTATCCGATTTAGTCCTAAGGGCATGTTTGGATGGTGAGTAGAATAGGTGCTCTCAGTACCCAAGAGAGTGTCGTGGGGCCATCTTGATGTAGGCATTGTATTTTCACACCATTCGTCCGTTTTACAGAATCATTTTAGAGAATGAGCAGGGAAAAAAAAAAAAATCCAAAGCTCAAGTGGATTGTACTTATGGTCCTTTTTATCGGTCACAAAAATTTTAGTCGAACTAATATTTGTTATTTTTCCATTCATCTAAGTTTGTGTGACTTTATCAACAAGTTGGATGTAAAATAAACATTACTAAAACATTACACTATACCCCAAGATTTTTTTAATTTCTTATAGTATAGTACATTTGAGATTTGGATTGGCTTATTTTTTAGCTCATGCATTAAAATGTACTAAAAAAATAAATTATTATTGTGGATATACAGTACATACATTAAGGTGAGCCCCACAGTAAGGGCCACACTGTCCATCTTGTGCGAGGCGGGGCAGCACCTAATCCACTCCCATTTAGGTGCTACTGAAAATGAATTTTAATCCATTTTTCTCCATGTGTGCCTGATGAAAGCATACTAATGGCCAGATTTTATCTTTAAATTGTAGCACATTTAAGTATCTAAAAAGCTTAAAATTTCAGTAAAATAGGTTTGTATTTTTGATAAATGGTTAAGATTTTTATGCACTCAACACGTGCAACATGTGAAATACTATACATCCAGACTTTGCACTTAAACTGTACATGCAGGAAATCAATGTCAGACAAACAGTCATTGACACAGAATTGTTAAGAATTACACTTATCTATCTTTAACTATAAAAATTGTGGTACATGCACTACCATCGATCTTTAGCTATAAAAATTATGTACATGTGCCAATGTTTGTTTACAGGCATGTAAATATACCACAAAACAATATTTAATCTTTTGACATGTGTTATGAGCCATCCTTTACCAATTATGACATTTGATAAAACGTACAGAACAACTAGCTAACCTAACAACATGCAATAGCTTAAATTCACGTCGCATGCAGTGAACTCTATTGGGAAAATAAAAACTCCGTAGCTCCAGCCTATCCAATCATTACGTAGGCCACACGATGAAAGACAGCAACCAACAACTCAAAATTCACGTGATGTCTGACACGAGGGTAAAATCGGCCTGATTTAAGTAGGTCTAACTTTTCTTGGTAGAGCGAACCTGCTGTACAGGTTTGACGCTTGTAGAAGAAGATTATACTACAAGGACGTGTAGGAGTGGAACCGGTCTCCCGACTTTAATAACTTGCTCACGTGTCTCACCCTAAACTCCTCTCATACGTCAAATCCTTTGATGGGTGGAATTTCATTAAGGCCCTACTTGCTGCTGTTGTGTGGAAGTGACCCTGTCTGTAAATTTCGAAATTGATGAAACTACCTTGATAAGGAGAACAGATTGGCTACTCCCCCTGCCACCAGCCCGGTGGCCGGTGTTCGGTGCTCTGTGGGCCCCACCATGATGTGTTTATTTCATCCATTCCGTTCATCCATTTTTAAGATCATTTTAATGCTTGATTCCAATAATGAGAGAGATATTATATCAGGTGGACCACACCACAGGAAAACAATAGTGATTGGATATCCACCATTAAAATCCTCCTGAGGCCCACTATACTGTTTATTTGACATCCAAACTGTTGATTAGGTGATACAGACCCTCAGATGAAGGGAAAAACAAAGATCAGCTTGATCCAAAACTTTTATGGCCCCCAATTTTTTTTTTAATGGTCTACGTTCATTCAACACTGTTTCCTGTAACGTGGTCCACTTGAGATTGGGATATACCTTAGTTTTGGTTTCATGTCATAAATGATCTAGAAAAACAGATGTACAGCATGGATGAAACATATACATCATCATGGTGGTCCCATAGAGCACTGACCATCAGCCATGGGATGATGGCAGGGTGAGTAGCCAATCTGTTTCCCTTGATAAGAGGGGAGCAGATTAGGTGAGCCTCCGGCTTCACATAATACAGTGCAGCACTTACCATTGGGCCCACCTTGATGTATCTATATTCTGAGTCCATTACGGCCATCCATCTTAGATTATTTTAGAGCATGATTCATAGAAATGAAGAAGATCTAAATCTCAGGTGGACCATACATACTCTAGGAAACATTGGTGATTAAATACTCTACCATCAATAACCTATTAGGCCGCACCTTAATATTTCCCGTGTTTATTTTCCATCATCAATTGATAAGATTGAGTAAGCATGGATAAAGGGAAAAAACAAATATCAGTTTCATCCAAAAATTTTGCATCCCATTAATGCCCGATCGCCACTTTTTCAATGCACCTGGTAATTGGATGCAGCTCAATTTTTGGGATCATGTACTGTAATGATATGGAAAAAAGGATGGACAAAATGGATAGTGAATAGATACATCAAGGTGGGGTGCCCCATGGTAAGGGTGGCACCATCTGGGTCAAGGGTGCGGCCAGTCTCACTTAATCCTCATACGTCTGGGTGGGGTAAGGTGTTGGTTGTTAGACTTTCTTAATCATTAGGGGTGTACATCGAGTCGAATCGAGTCGGGCTGGCCTCAGCTCAAACTTGGCTCGGCCACTTGCTGACCTCAGCTCGAACTCGGTTCAGCTCGGCTCAGTCCTCGAGCTTGACTGGCCAGCTCAACTCGGTTCGGTTAGTAGCTCGGGCTAGCTCAGGCCGAGCTCGAGCCAAGATCGACCCAAGTTCGCCATTGAGGTATATATTTCCACAAACACCTTAACTACAACTTCAAAATCCCATTGTTTTACAAACAGAGGCAATGATTTTACAGGTGTTTTATCAAACACCTTCTAACCTACATAAAAACCAAGAAAAATGAAGAGAAAAAGGGTATTTGTCATGTACATACATTCCTGCTTGATTTTACATGGAAAGGTGTTGAGAGAAGAGGAGAAGCAGGAAAGAGATGGGAATTTGGGGAGGGTTTGCAGGTGTTTTCATCATTTCTTCTTCTTCGTCTTCTCCGTCGTCTAAGAGAGAAGATGGTACGCGGAAATGAAAACGTAACAGACAATTGGGTTTGAGCAGCAGCTTCTCCCCGGTGTTCATATTTGACGTGGTTATAGAAATGGAACTGTTATTTCAGATATTTACAATACAACCATTGCAAGCAAAGGCCTACCAATGGTGAATCAACATAATACTCACAACCTAACTCGGATATTATGCTTGATTTTATAAATTCACTTGATTTTATGTTGCCACCAGCCACATTTCGTTGAGTCATTTTATCAAACAGTTGGTGATCAACAGCAATGGCAAAGTAACCGAGTCACTGAGCTGGTTCGATTCGAGTTTGATTCGAGCTAGATTCGATCCGAGTCGAGTCGAGCTGGGGCCTGCTCGAACTAGGCTCGAACTCATTTTCAAGCTCAAAAAATCAGCTCAACTCAACTCGAACTCAGCTTTGAACCGAGTTGAATCGAGCTTTTTCGAGTCGAGTCGAGCGAGCTAACTGAGCTAGCTCGGTTCGTGTACACCCCTACCCACCATTGAAAAAGAAGAACGGTTAAATTGTCCAATCATGCGTAAATGGTTATTCACTGCATGTAAAAATTATTCCCTATGTGAGGTCCATTGTGTTGAATGTATACCATCCTACCTGCATTAATCGATCCCTACCAATTGATGGGATGACCCAAATAACCAAAAAAAAAAAAAAAAAACAAGGCCAATTAGATGAAGATAGAGCATCTTGGTTTGGCTTTGCATATTGACAGAGTTACAAATGGTGTACTCTTACCTTTTTGAAAAAATAATAATAATAACAATTCAGATGGAACAAGTAGCAAGGAACCTACTCAAGCACCAACACATCCTAAATTTCTACACAACTCTCAAAGAAGACTCTCTATTGTATAGAAGTAAATTGAGAGTTGTTGTCTGGATGTCTTAATCTACGTAGAAGTAGAAACAGGGGAGTTTGATTGACCGAACAGGCTGCTCGATCGATCGAGTGAACTCTAGATTAAACAGATTGGTCTATGGACAGTTTTGAATAGGTTCGATCGATTGACCTCGGAGGTTCGAGTAATTGACAAAATCCATATAATTCATGTAAACTCTTAGGACACTTTTAAAAATGTTCGATCAATGATCGGTTGATGCTTAGATTAACGGTGCATGCAATTTTGCATAATTACATAAATTATTTTTTATTCAAGGTATAACACTATATACATGAGTGTCATTGTGGGATTAGGAGAGAACAAGTAGGACTAAATCAATTCTAGGGTTTGGAAAGGGAGAAAATATTGGTTAATTTTTGCATCTCTAAGTTATCCATTCATTTTCATAATGGATTTACTTGTCACTTTGTGTCGTGATTTTTTCCCGCAAGAGTTTTCCATATAAAATTATGTATTCCTGTGCATGTTTTTTTTTGCGTTTGTTTCTTGTCGCGTGATTCAGATTCAGAGTTTGCTTCGACAGTTCCCCAACAAAAAGCAACCCAAGAATATCTTTGAAATGCAACCCAAACGGCTAACATTTCCATTTAATGGACCTAATCCCGGTCCTATCTAAGGAGGCAGCTTCTAGATTCTCTAAGACTACCACCCCTGCTAAACTTTCATTGCGTACAAACTCCTAAGATTTGAAAGGCCATTCCTTACTGAATTACCCTCCCGAAACACTTGAGATAGCTTGTGATTTAAGATTTAAAGCTTCTTCTTGGATTCCAACCACTGCTGCATACGTGCTCATACCATTTACTATTAACTTCGAGTCACTTTGAATTTTCATGTTAACTCGTTCATGCTCCAAACAAAGCATGATCATGTTTGTAAGAAATTACACAAGCAAGGCTCTAAGGGAGGTCTTAATATCTATAAAAATGGAAGAAAAAGACAAAAGAGGAAAGTATAGATAGAATAAAAAGACTAGAAGACAATTATTTAAGGGTTTATTTGAATTAAAATTACATCAATATTATACTATAAAAGTGCAATAATTACAAATTATAATACTTGTCTATTGAAAAAGATAATAATTTGGCTAATAATTCCTGAGTTTTAAATAGACTTGATAAAACGGGCCTATAATTTGGTCAGCAAGATTAAATGGTTTGTAATTGCATTAGATGAAATTAACCCAATTATTGCATAATAATTACATGTTTGGAAATACCATTGTATTTTAACCTTCTAATCCTACGTTTGGGATCAAGTACTCTTCCTTCTAGAAAAATATTGTATTAAGCAAAACCTGCATTTAGTAGACCATGAAATTGTAATCAACGAACAAAATTCATGACGCAGGGGAGGACGTGAGGTCAAGCACCGTCTTCCTCAAGAGGATAAGTATTCCAAATCCACGGAACTTCTCTGGACTCCTCACAGAGACTTCTCGAATCCACGAGGAAAGAAAGCATAAAATAGAAATAAATTCTAATAAATTTAAAATTGATTAATGAATGAATAAAAATGAGTTCAAAACCCTTTAAATAGGGGTACCAAGCAATGAAAAAGAAATCAGAATCAAACTACAACTAAAACTCCTAGAAATCGCGACTTACTATAAATAGTAAACTTACTATTTATAGACGGTCGTGATGTCTACTAGTGCGTAAGGTTTTCGGCTAAAAATAGTAAGTGTCCTATTTGGCTTCACCAAACCATTATCCTAATTATTCTAAGCTCTTTTCACGTTGGGCGCAACTCCTAAAGCCCGACGGATGAAGAGTTATAATCAAATTAAAACTTACTATTTATAGTAAAAACGAAATTAAAACCGGGAAACGATTGTCGATCTAGGGGTTTTTTACAATTTCGGGCATCGCAACCCTACAGAGCAGGGTTGGTTGGCTAAAGTAGCTCGTTCTACCCCAAAATCATATATTTTACGTCAAGTAACTCATTCCGGATTGTGAGATACGCCGATTTAAGGTCCGATGGTCTGGATCACTTCTGTCGCCGACTGGGCCTTTTCTGATCCATCTTGGCCATGAAACTGTCCGCGACCCGCTCTACATCAGTCCCGTCTACTTCAAAAGAACTCGTCCTCGAGTTCTCATCCTGCGTTGATTCATGATACTCGGTCAGGTCCGCGATGTTGAAAGTCCGTGAGATCACCGTGCCATTTGGAAGATCAACAACATAAACATTGTCATTGATCTTTCAGATGATTGGTACCGGTTCAATCTTTTTATTATTTAACTTGTTGTACGTTCTGGTCGGAAATCGTTCTTTGCGCAGATGGACCATTAGTACTTGATCGCCCACCTCGAACACTTTTTATCGCCGATGCTTGTCCGCTTGCTCCTTGTACTTTTCGTTTGAGGCATGTAGTTTAGTTTGTACCTCCGCATGAATGCCCATGATCTTGTCAGCCATATGTTCCGCTGCAATACTCATGCCTGGGAGCTTGGGCAGAGGGACCAAGTCTAGTGTGTGGCAAGGTACTCGTCCGTAAATAACCTGGAACGAAGATTTTTCTGTTGAGCGGTTCACCATGTTGTTGAATGCAAACTCCACTTGAGATAAAGTCAAATCCCACTGCTTCAATTTTTCTCCTGAAATACATCGAAGGAGGTTTCCCAACGTGCGATTCACAACCTCAGTTTGACCGTCAGTCTGTGGGTGGTAGGCGCTGCTGAACTGAAGTCGTGTATCGAATCGAGTCCACAAAGTTCTCCAAAAGTTTCTTATGAACTTCGTGTCACGATCAGAAGTAATAGTCTTGGGAACCCCGTGTAGTCGCACAATTTCTCTGAAGAATAGATTCGCCACGTGTTGCATTGAGAGTCTTCTTGCATGGAATAAAGTACGTCATCTTGGAGAAACGATCTACTACCACGAATACTAAATCCATGCCGCGTTGTGTTCGTGGGAGACCAAGCACAAAGTCCATAGATAAATCCTCCCAAGGGCTGTCAGGCATGGGTAACGGGGTGTAGAGGCCCGTATTATGAGATTGCCCCTTGGCGGTCTGACAAATATATATAACAACATTGGACTGTCTTTCCCACATCATGTATCATGCAATTGTGGCCAGTAATACCGTTCTTCCACAAGAGCTCGCGTCTTGTCTCGCCCAAGGTGTCTACTGAGGCCACCTCCATGTAGCTCTTGGATTATCTGTTCCCTTAGCGAACTGTTCGGGATGCACAGTCGATTTCCCTTGAAAAGGAACCCGTCTTGCATATGTAAGTCGCCAGGGTGACCTTCTTGGCATCTAACCCATGCGTTCTTGAAGTCGTCGTCATCGGCATATATGTCTTTGAAGCGCTCGAACCCGACAACCTCATTGCTCATAGTGACTAATAAAGTTGCTCGGCGACTTAGTGCATCGGCTACTTTGTTCTGTTGCCCTAACTTGTGTTTTAGTACAAACATGAATTCCTGCAAAAACGAGATCTATCTAGCATGCACACGGTTAATGTTAGCTTGACTATTAATGAATTTGAGAGCTTGATGGTCCGTGTAAAGTATGAATTCCATTCGAATCAAATAATGTCGCCAGTGTCGCAGTGCCTGAACCACCGCGTATAACTCGATCTCATATGTAGACCACTTCTTGCGTGCATCACTAAGTTTCTCACTATAGAAGGTTACCGACCTACCTTCTTGAAACAAAACTCCCCCAATTCCGACATATGAGGCATCACATTCGACTTTAAACAGTTTGTCGAAGTTGGGAAGTACAAGAACCAGGGTCGTGGATAATCTGCGCTTGATTTCGGCAAAGCTCCTGTCGACTTCGTCAGTCCACTAAAACTGTCCTTTCTTCATGCAATCTGTGATTGGTGACACAATGGTACTGAAAATTTTCACGAACCGACGATAGAATGTCGTCAGTCCATGAAAACTTCGCACTTCGTGAATATTTGTGGGAACCGACCATTCTCTGATTGCCTTCACCTTTTTCTCATCCACCCGAATGCCTGTGGATGTTACGACAAAACCCAGAAACAATAGGCTATCAGTCATGAAGCTGCGCTTTTTAAAATTAAGATACAATTTATTTTTATTGAGCACTTGAAGGACCTTCTTGAGGTGTTCCATATGGGTGGTTTCGTCTTGACTGTATATTAAAATATCATCGAAATAAACCACAATGAACCGTCCAATGAAAGGTTTCAGAACTTGGTTCATCAATCTCATAAATGTGTTAGGCGCATTCGAAAGACCGAAGGGCATGACCATCCATTCGTATAATCCTTCCTTGGTCTTAAAGGCCGTTTTTCACTCATCACCCAGCCGTATTCGAATCTGATGGTAGCCGCTCCTTAGGTCCAATTTAGAGAATATTTTTGCACCCTCTAGCATGTCCAGCATATCGTCCAACCGTGGTATAGAAAACCTGTATTTTATGGTAATTTTGTTGATGGCTCGGTTGTCGACACACATGCGCCAACTCCCATCATTCTTTGGAGTTAATAGAGCTGGTACAACACATGGACTCATGCTTTCTCGAATAAGACCCTTACGGATCAACTCCTCTACTTGTCCCCGCAGAATCTCACACTCATTTGGACTCATTCGATAATGAGGACGATTAGGTAAACTGGACCCAGGGACAAGGTCGATATGGTGTTGGATATCCCGCATGGGGGGTAATCCATCGGGAAAGTCATCAAACCAGATTTCTTTGAATTCATGTAGCAGGGGCCTTAGTCTTTTAGGGATGATGATAGGCTCGAGTTCTTCCCCTTCTACAATTAATGCATAAGTCTGTCATGTTTCTTTGGATTCTTCCACGAAGTCCCGTATGGTTAAGAGAAAATGGCCCTCCACTTTAAAAGTTTCAGGTGGTCCCTCTGGATCCATAGGGGCCAATATGGTCTTCCGGCCGTCCTTGACGAAGATATATATGTTATCTCGCCCTTTATGAGTGGCGTCACGGTCAGATTGTCAGGGCCGACCGAGTAGTATGTGACATGCTTCCATGTCAACCACATCGCATACTACTTCATCTTTATAATATTTGCCAACTGAAAAGGATATGGTCCACCATTCAGTTATCTTTGTTTCGTTGACCTTCTCGATCCAACTGATTGTATATGGAGAGGGATAACGCTCCGTTTTCAATTACAATTTTTTCACCATGACCTTGGATATGATGTTCTCGCTGCTCCCACTGTCAATGATCACGTCACAAACCTTTCGATTCACTGTACACCTAGTGCGGAAGATGTTATGTCGCTGTGGATGCACTTCTTTTCTTGGCGCATATAATAGTCGCCTCACAACGATCGACTCGCCGTGATCTTGCTGAACCCAACCTGAATCATCTGCCTTGTCCTCGGTGGTATGCTCTTGTTCTTCAATATCTAGATCTTCATAAGCGTTATCAGTACTACCATTATTGATGACGTTTTACCACTTTTCGCTGGGGACAAGTTTTGATAGGTGGTCCGGTTGGCCACAACGATAGCAGTTGTCGGGCCTTGTCCAAACATAGGGGTTCAGGATTCTACTTGGACCAGCAGCAATTGATATGCCCCTTTGGGGTCTAGCCTGATCTCGGTTCTCAGACGTAGAGGTTGAGTGCGTGCCCCTACGGGCTCCTTCCCCTTGGGCTGTGCAGTTTCCTGGAGCGGACGTGCCACAGGGATCCTTGCAGTAGGATAGGTCCGTGTATTAGGACGTTCAAGTTGCTCTTCTGCCCGAGTAGCCTACTTGATCGCATCATTCATCGTTCAGACGGACTGCATCTCGACCCGATCCTGGATAGTCATACGCAATCCACCGTTGAATCGGGCGACTTGCTGCGATTCAGTCTCGACCAAATCATTACGCACCGCCAGGCGGTAAAATTCTTCTGCGTATTCTCTCACCGACCGACTACCCTGTCGACAATTTTGGTATTGTTGGAATAATACCTAATCGTAATCGCTAGGGAGGAATCAGACACGTAGTAGCTGCTTCATCCACTGCCAGGTTCGCGCGAGTTGCAGTTGTTCCCACCAAGCTGAAGCTCCTTCTTTCAGCTTGTAAGCCACAAGCTTGACCTTATTTGCTTTACGGATGTTCATATAGTCGAAGAATCGCTCAACTTCAGAAAGCCAATCGAGGAAATTCTCAATGTGTAGTTGGCCATTGAAGCTATGAATATCAACCCGCATCTTGAATTCTCGATCCGTTTGATCTACTTGATTGCCACCAGGTCTGGGGTGCCCTTGGATGCACTGCCGGTACTATCCTACGATCAGGGCGATTACGAGTTTCAGCAATTGGAGGTGGAGGATTACCACCAGGAACACGGAGTTGCCTTAGATTTTCCACCAAGAGATCCGCTATGCGGTCGATGGAAGCCTGCAGCCCTTGCATGGCTTGCCGATTCTCTTATTGCGCTACTTCGAAAGCTGCCGCCATTAAAGGTAAATTCCCTGGAGCACCGCCCATGGGATTGTTGCCCAACCTGTCGTTAGAAACCATCGATCCGAAGAGAGACCTCGCTTTGATACCAAACTGACGCATGAGAGGATGTGAGGTTGAGCACCGTCTTCCTCAAGAGGATAAGTATTCCGAATCCACGGAACTTCTCTAGACTCCTCACAGAGACTTGTCGAATCCACGAGGAAAGAAAGCATAAAATAGAAATAAATTCTAATAAATTGAAATTGATTAATGAATGAATAAAACGAGTTCACAACCCTTTAAATAGGGGTACCAAGCAATGGAAAAGAAATCAGAATCAAACTACAACTAAAACTCTTAGAAATCGCGACTTACTATAAATAGTAAACTTACTATTTATAGACGGTCGTGATGTCTACTAGTGCGCAAGGTTTTCGGCCAAAAATAGTAAGTGTCCTATTTGGCTTCACCAAACCGTTCGCCTAATTATTCTAAGCTCTTTTCACATTTGGCGCAACTCTTAAAGCCTGACGGATGAAGAGTTATAATCAAACTAAAACTTACTATTTATAGTAAAAACGAAATTAAAACAGGGAAACGATTGTCGATCCAGGGGTTTTTCGTAATTCCGGGCATCGCAACCCGGCATAGCGGGGTTGGTTGGCTAAAGTAGCTCGTTCTACCCCAAAATCATATATTTTACGTCAGGTAACTCATTCCGGATTGTGAGATACGCCCGATTTAAGGTCCGATGGTCTGGATCACTTTTGTCGCCAACCGGGCCTGTTCTGATCCATCTTGGCCATGAAACTGTCCGCGACCCTCTCTACATCAATTCACATGTGATATTAGTCACTTATATGCATGTGCAACTTAAATGTCATGTGTAAAAGGCGCATATGAAGGACTGTGGATAAAAGCATGTATTAATGTGCAACCTGTAATACTCCATATTTTTTTAACGGTGGGTTCTACCGTTGCCTTTGGTGTGGCCCACCTGAGCTGTGGATGGCCCTCATTTTTGGGCTCAGGCCCTAACTTTGATGGGCAAAATGGATGAATGGTGTGGATTTTGTCACATAACTCCTGTGGGGCCCACTCACAAAAAGAAAAAAAGAAAAAAAAAAGAAGAAAAAATTATAACAAAGCAAGTGACGTGCGTCACTTGCTTTCCACTTCTCCACAAACTCCTTCACGACTCTCTCTCTCTCTCTCTCTCCTCTCTCTCTCTCTCTCTCTTCCTTCCCACTTCTCTGTGGTACAGTTGCGGATGGGAACCCATCCACCATGATTGCCATCATCATGGTGGGACCCACTCCTCAATATAAACCGCTCATTAAACTCAGAACCCACCAACTCACCGACATCATTTTTTTTTATACTCTATTTCTCATGCTATCGAGAGAAAACCATAGAGAAAATCTGTGCGAAGAAAAAAAGAGCTCAGAGTAGGGAGAGTATCCGTGAGGGTTCAACATTGAGTTCAGAGTTGATCAATCCAAGCTAGTACACGTAGAAATCAACGTCGCCTCAGATTATTTTCCTCCCATCACACAATTTTTTCACAGCAGGTAGGTGATCTTCCCTGTTGGAAAATTTATGTTAATATATAGATTGACTTGATTATTTGTTACGAGTTCAATTTAATTGATTATTATCATTGGTCACAGATTTATTTGATTCTTAATTGCATAGTGTAAAGGTAATTTATTTAATTTATTAATTAATTTTAATTAATTATCGTTATATGCTCAAATTGCAATTAATTCCTTATTATTACATGATGAATAATGTATTTGAATTTATGGGTGCTCTGCCCTAAAAGGATCATTATATTTTTATGGGTGCTCTGCCTAGGGTCATTCCCGAAAGGATCAGCACGGTACGGGTGCTCTGCCCAGGGTCATTCCTGAAAAGATCGACACGGGTGCTCTGCCCTGGGCAATTCCCTAAAAGGATCAACACACACGGGTGCTCTGCCCTGATTATTTATCCTAAAAGTTTATTCACCAGGTGCTCTGCCGAGGGTCATTCCCTAAAAGGATCAACACCGGTGCTCTGCCGAGGGTCATTCCCTAAATGATCACACACACACGGGTGCTCTGCCCTGGATTGAATCAAAAATGATTTTAGATAACGGCATTGTCTCATTTTGTTATTATGAATAAAAATAAATTATTATTGTTGTCATGTACAATGACGATTCAATACTTATAATTAATCATATTTGTATTATTGAGTTTTTTTGTATTAATGTAAAATTTTCAAATTTGGGAAGGATGTGACCCTACGAGACGTCACGCTCACACCTATATAGACTGTTTTGCAGGTTTGTATATGAAGAACCGGTTGGACAAGATTGAAGACTTTTATATTTTTATATTTTTTTATTTAGAAATTAATTAAAATTCAATGTATGTTGTTATTATTTATTTTTTTGTGTCAATGTAATTAGATATTTGAGTATTGATTAGTGGACAATATTTAATAACGATTATTATTATCCTTTTATTTACTCTGATTGCCTTGAAAATGCATGAAATAATGTGGGTTGCGATGTATTTTGTATTTAAATACAACTCACAGTCCTGAAATTCGGGTCCGGGCCTGGCCAACTCAGGTACCGAATTTCGGGGCGTGACACAACCCACCGATGTAGTAGATTTTGAAATTCATTGAAAATCTCATAGTTTCTACTGTTGGGGCTGGATGACATAATTCCTAGATTAGTCCAATCCTTTTCTTAGTTTCTAAAAGGTAGATGGAATTTGAATGGGACCAAATGCAATTCCATACCACCCAATCCCACCTAATCCCACATTCCGAATAGGCCCATAATGATAATACTTTTATATTACTAAATAATAAATTAAAATGAAAATTCACGTTAAAGTATTTGGATAGAATAATCCTGGAATACATGTTAAAATTGTAATCATTACAAATTCTTTTGCATATTTCTTACCACGTCAATATTTAACCGTCAATTTACATGCTTAAACAAAAGCGCGACAAAAAAGTAATGATAACACTTTTATCTTACAATGCATATGTAATTCACAATCCAAACATGCTTAGGGATAGAGAATATATGTGCTATATGCCTATTAACCTTTACATAAAAGAAGGTTCCTCATTTTCAAATCCTAGAGTGTCATATGGCATAGCCTCTGTAACTTGATATATGTGCTACGTGCCTATTAACCTTTACATAAAAGAAGGTTCCTCATTTTCAAATCCTAGAGTGTCATATGGCATACCCTCTGTAACTTGATATATGTGGAAAAAGCTAACACATGAAAATATTTGAAGATAGAATATATACCACATTTGTAGTACTCCAAGGAGGACCTGACACTTGTAGCATGTTGGTACACATGACATGAGTATACAATAAGAGTGACAGACATATCTCTAAGTATTTTATAAACAACAAACACCCTGTAGCATTTTTAGGTTCCACTGGAGAAGAAAAAAGAAGTAAAAGACAAATCATTACTAGTGCTACACTTTTCCTACTATCAAGCTATATTTATCACAGTATCTCTGCTATATGTGACATAGGACCAAAAATTCACAGCTCTCCAGGCCTTTCTTCCTGTGACAACCGTGAGTGGAACGTGTTTATTCAAGTGCATGTCTCAGCTATATTTAGCTATAGTTGATAAATATGCCCATAAATAGTGGTAAGAAATAATCAAACCATGCAATGTTAAAGAGCATGAGAAGGGCATTTATGTAATTAGGTGAAGCCATGCATGTCTTAAACCATGAAGAATCAATGGCGCCCACCAATCAAGCCTTCCTGCAAAGCAGACGGGCAACACTGTTGGAGCCAATAGAGAACACCAACGGTCAGTGTGGCCCACCTAGTGAGTATATCACCCTGATTTTTTAGAAGGGTGATCTTCATGGCGGGGCCAACCAATCTCGTGGTGCAGATCTCCCACATGAAAGGCTTGTCAGCGGAAGAGATGGGATAGACTCCCGACCAGGGAATCAAATCCGCTGGACCCATTTTAGCGGCCTTCCATTTGTAGGCAACCAGTTCTGGACCCACTTTTAAGGTGGGCCTTTCAGGTAAACAGCTAAAGAATAAATGGGCCAGTTGCATGGTTGGGCCACCAAACCGGGCCTAGGAACGTGCCCGAGAAGTGGCCAGAGAAGGACGTTTTATGACAAAGATGACCTGTCTTTGGGAACTCTGCCACCTTTGTTAACTCTCACAAGAAACACCGAGAAAGACGGATCGGACTATCCACCTAACGGCGTGTGACTGTGTGAGCCCTTTCCCGTCACCAAAGCGCAGGTTAGTACACCCCGTCCGGATTAACCATGGTTAACTGCTTCTAAACCATGGTCAGCACGTTGGGTCTCCAAGTCAAACACATGCCGGGCACCGTATAGCTGTCGGCCACGAGGCAGCAGTCACTTTCATTGGGAATGGGTCAATCTGCCCGGAAACCCAAAAACTTCGATACTCTAGCAGAGCATGGTAGATAGTACACGGGCATTTTGAAATAGCACGTATGGCCAGCAAGAAAATCAAGTTAAACCTGGATTGGCTGGTGTACCACACACCAGCTATATCGCTGCTGTAGGTACGTGTCGTGCGAAGACGAGCACTGACGCTCCTCCAGCTCCGAGTCGTACGAACGGTTCAAAGGGGACGCGGATTGGCTACTCCCCCTGACACCAGCCAATGGCTGGTGGTCGGTGCTCCGTGGGACCCTCCATGATATATGTGTTTCATCCATGCCGTTTATATATTTTTACGGATCATTTTACGGTATGAGACCAAAAATGAGTTATATCCCAATCTTAAGTGGTCTACATTACATGAAACAGTGTTGAATGAGCGTAGACTATTAAAAAACATTTTGTGGCCATAAAAGTTTCGGATCAAGATAATTTTTGTTTTTTCCCTTAATCTGGGCATGTATGACCTAATAAACATATTATATGTCAAATAAATAGTACAGTAGGTGTAACGACCCCGAATCTTCAGGACCCGAGTACACGACTCGTGTCCCAAAAACCGAGTGTTAACCTTAAAGGATGTTCATATATATATATATATATATATATATATATATATATATATTATATATATATATTTCTTTTATCAGAGTCAGAGTAAGTAGATGGGCATAGAATGGACAAGTAAGCATAAAGGAAAATTTTCATTATCGTTTATACATACAAAAGATTGCCCATAATGACTTACACAAACTAATGTCTCCGAATTTAACAAGTACAAGATTTACAGAGTTTAATATATGAAGAATAGCAGAAAACATATAAATATAAGCCGCCAGATCACACAGATCCTCCAGGAAAATATGGTCATGCATCCTTGGCGATCGTACCCTGCTCCTCATCAAATCTGAGCATGCATATCACTAAAGCCACTTGTACTACCTGTACGGTTGTATATTTGATGGATGAGTGGCCAACTCAGTGTGAATTCCCCTCAAGATTACACACCGCCTCATTAGGTAAGCATAGTTATAAAACATCCAGACAACCAAAACAGAGTAAATGCAGTCTTATTAGATGCATGGATGCGTGAATGCAATCATTGCCCCAGGGATGCTCATCCGTGCGGACAGTGGGTCGTCACCCATGCAATCATTGAACCTAGGAAACATCATCCAGTCGGAAATGGGTCTATAGTCGGTGGTCTGGAAGCTAGCGAAATGATACCCCGAAGATCTTAAGGGCACGTACTACAGCATCCAAAATAGCCACCTGTCATCGCCAATATGCTATGGATGCATGATTATCCAAGTCATTATTAGTCCATTTACAACCAGTCAATTTAGATAAACTCAAAGGTCACTATGGGGAGCACATGGCCCAGCGTAGGCCGACAGCTCGGGCATAGTGTCTCATACTACCATCCCCGGCTCATGAGACTACTACCTTAGGATGTTTAATGGTACCCCATCGACTAGTGGCCAATCATATTACAATATATATATGGCTTACCATCGCATGGCTGCACATTGTAAAACATCGAACCCATATATAGGGAAAATATCAATTAAAACCACGTAGGGCGAGTATCAAAATATGCCACATAGGACAAATATCAAAACCATACGATAAAGACCATCCTTAAAACCATTGTACACAACAACCCTGGATAGTAAGCCCTCATCGATGATCCATCTAGACCACCACTCAATAACCACCAAGTTAAAGGTCCATTACGATCACAACCAGTCAAGTTACATCCCAAATATGGGTGTACATTCATATGTGGGAATTTCTCACTAATGTACCAATTTAAGTTCCGTAAGCAATCCACAAATAATCCACAAGCATGAACAATTATACAGGATTATCATAAAGCATGTAATACAACAATTTAATTTCCACCAGCTAACACATGTGATTATAAAGGAAGATATCAATTATGAATTTAAATAAAAACTATAACTTAAGCTAATGAGAAGATGGAAAGCTTAAAGGGAAAAATCATCACCTTATGTTTTGAATCACCTTTTAGTGTCGCTAAGTGCTTGCGCCCTTAGGATTGTATCCTATCACAAATCATGAACTTGTACGACTAGATTCAAGTTCTAATCACTACCTAGGATTTAAGATCATAGCCTAGGGTTATCTTTTAGGGTTTTAGTGTAGAATTAGGGGTTTCATCTTAGGGTTTAGCCTTAGGCTTAGATTTTAGGATTTGAAATCTAAGTTATTATTAATACTATTATTTTTATTTTTATTGTACAATAGTCAAGTAATAAACATAATAGGAATGTAATCCACCAATATTAGTAATGATGGTTCATAAGTTTGTATTCAAAATATATGTAGCGACAATATCTAATGTTCTTATAACAACTATATATTAACTATTAAATAATAGAGGCGGTAAAATAAAATATATATATAGTGAAATGATAGTGACCAATGATAACAATCATATTATAAGAATTAAACTATTCTCATAAGGGAAAAATGACAAATATTTTCTAAGGACAATAGCCCTAACTATCCATAATGATTCTACTTTTGGCAATATTGTGGTCTATCATGAATTAAGAGTTTCCACAATTAGATCCAAATTTCACACACTATCTAGGTTCAAACTTTTAAATTCAATTACTAATGGATGTAATAATATTATTAATAACGTTACTGATTTAAAGTAGAGATTCAATAATGGCTAATCATGTGTTGTCGATCGTCATGCTACTAATATAATAACTTCAAAACGGCCATTAATATTAGCCATATACTTTGTGTTAGCTAACGAGGCCTAATGGTTATTGTAGTCAAATAAATAATGTGCTTTAATTATCAACGATAGTACTTAAGGATACAACTCTAATATTTAAAATGACAATCTTTGTATGCAATAGATTATTTACTAATGACCATGTATAATATTAACAAATCTAACGATGTTAGTAATGGTAGCAATGATATCTATAATTGAAATAAATTTAATAGGGAAGGAGAAGGTGGACTCACCTAGGTCGACTTAGTTTGAGCCGAGTCATCTCAGCGACCACCAACAATTTTCCTCCAACTACATCCTTCCTCTCTTTTCTTTTCTTCCCTGCTGGCTGTCCACAACTGTCTAGACAGCCCAAACCCAACCTGACTCGATTGGACTTGGTTCCAGCTGAGTCAACTCGGCAGTAACTCGGAACAAACTCCACTTTCTTCTCTCCCTTTCTTCTTTCCCTTTTTCTTTCTCTCTTTTTGCTTTTTCCTTCCCTTCTCCCTTTCTTCCATGATGGAAATCCAGCAACAATGCCCGAGCAACAGGCCCAACTCAGTCAGTGTCCTGACTCAACTTGCATGAATCGAGTCGACTCGGTGAGTTGACACAGAGGGTGCAACCACTGACAACCTCTCCTCTCTCCCTCTATTTCTTTCTTTTCTCTCTTCTTTTTCTACTTCTCTGGAGGACCAACAGCGGCAATGGGTCCTGCCTGACTCTATCCAAACTCGGCCTTTCGAGTGGGTCACGATGGTGCAGTGCAACAGCCTCACTTCCCTCCTTTCTTCTTCTTCCTTCTTCGTTTCTTTCTCCTTTTTTTTTTTCTTTTTTTTTTCCCTTTTCAGACACGTCCCACAGAGCTTGGACGAGGCCGGACGAAGGCCAAAACTAGCAGCAATCGACTGCTTCTTGGTGGAGAAGAAGACCGCCATTAATGACAGATCTCAGTAGGGGGTGTTTTTCTTGGAAGCGGAAGCATTGGATGGTCTGAATAGCTTCATAAAAGCTTGCGGTCATGGGTTTTTGAAGCTTCATCGAGCTTTGGACGGTGGGTTTGCTAGTAGAAGGAAACGACCAGTTTTCTAGGGCTTTTGAAAGAATGGCGGTAGGATTAGTTTTCTCTCCATCGCAGCTTACCATATATTGCTGCCCTAACACTTTTAAGTCGTTGGATCGATAGCAACGGTCCGAATCTTCTCTGGCCGAAACCGCCAATGAAACAGTGGGTAGGAAACCACCGGTTTGTCTTTGGTTTGCTAGGAAAACCCTAAGCAATGGATGGCTGCGATGTGTTGCATCTCACGGCTGCAAATGAAGGAGAACAATGCGCCCAGATTGCCAGTCTGGCAACAACAGGAGAGATTTCTATTTTTGGAAATTTTCAACCGCACACGACTCTCCTTTCGCCCGAGTTTGTGCACCAACACATGGGCAGATACGTACAAATCTTGCAGGCGTTCGGTCAAGGCTCACGTCCGCACTAGATGGAAGGTTCAGATCATTGGGACGGTGACCGATGGTGGGCCACATTTGCATCAAACGGATGCCCTCCGTTTTTCAAAAATGCCCGTAGGCGAGAGCTGCAGGAGAGAGAAACTCCCTTATTTGGCTAGGCATGGGTCAGCTCATGCTGACCGGCCTGGCATGTCCAGTGCACACCGGGTGCGGGTGCACTAGGTGTACTTGCAGCTTGAGTGGGGCTCACCGTGATGTTTGCGATAAATCCATACTGTTCATCCCACTTGGTGGGCCCTGCCATAGCTTCTGATGGGGTGGATCTAAATCTTAAGTGGGCCATACACCTAAACTTCTACTCCCAACGGTGGGTTTCTGTCAATTTAATGGTTGGATCATCCCGGGATTTAGCGTCAACGGTTAAAAGAGTCTTAGGGACCTATGCAGACACCCAGGACCACCCATATTATGGATTTTAGAATATTAACTGTTACTAGTAGAATAAGTTTTAATACTTACTATTATTATTATTATTATTATTATTATTATTATTATTATTATTATTATTATTATTATTACCATTTTTGTACAATTTCTTCTTCTAATTTATTTACGTGGGCCACACAGCAAGGGCTTTAGTGTTCAGTTGATGGCCTCGATCAATCCAACAAACAGCTTTGCACTCCAACGGTTAGATCATTACAAAAATCATTCCTCTATGGTCCTAAACATCGTGATGATTATCTGCAGTAGGTACAACTATATATTTTTTGTCTAGTGGTCGAAATTGTGTAACCTAGTTATGGGTTAATATGTGAACAAGATGCCACATGCTTGGTGGATGGTTCATCTCGAAGATTAACAGATGGATAGTTTGATACATATGTGCGGACTGCTTTCAACGGTCAGATTTAAACTAGGATGAACGTGAATGTTTACTTAGGTCGGGCTTGTATTTTTACTAAGTTTGGTTATACAGTAACACCCGAGTACTGGAAAGCACAGGGTGTTACAGTGGGCCTTAGGAGGATTTTAATGATGGATATCCAACCACTATTGTTTTCATGTGGTGTGGTCCACCTGAGATTTACATACCTTTAATTTTTGGGATCAAGCCATAAAATGATCTGTAAAAATGGATGAATGGAATGGATGGAACATATACATCATGGTGGGGCCGACAAAGCACTGACCACCAGCCTCGGGGCTGGTGTCAAGGGGAGTAGCCAATTCGTTTTCGTTCAAAGGAGATCAAAGTTACATGGCCCCACGGTGATGTATTTATTATATTTACACCCTTCATCTATTTCTTAGAGATCATTTTAGAGCATTATCAGAAAAAATAATAATAATAATCATATCTAAACATCATGTGGACCACAACTAGGGTGCACACGAACCGAGCTAGCAAGGTTAGCTTGCTCAACTCGACTCGAAAAAGCTCGATTCGACTCAATTTGAAGATGAGTTCTCAAGCTGATTTTTTGAGCTCGAAAATGAGTTCGAGCCGAATTCGAGCAAGCCCTAGCTCGACTCGACTCAGATCGAATCCAGCTCGAATCGAACTCGGAACGAATGAGTTTGGTAACTCGATTACTTTGAAATTGATGTTACTCACCAACTCTTTGATAAAATGACTCAACGAAATGTGGCTGGTTGTTCACTCCCCAAGTGTAGGGTTGTGATGTAGTAATAAACTCGGTAAGACCGAGGTCGAATCCACAGGGACTGAAACCTGTACGTAGTCTGAAACTAACTAGAACTAGAACTAGACTAAGATGAATTCTAAATCAAATAACAATTGAGAAATAATTGTGGAATAATTAAACTAAATTTTAAGAGAATTCAGAAGTGGAAACTAGGGATTCAGAGGATCCACTTGTAGAGATCAGGGAGATCTTATGCTTGTATCAAAAATCATGGAAATTAACTGAACCTACTTCTGATGTAGTTTTGAAAAGATGAAAGGTATATGAATTAGAATGAATTCCATCACCAAACCATGCCCAGGAGGCAAAGCAAACAACAGAATTAAACTAATTACCAACCAATCAATGTATGAAGGTTAGGAAGGGTACCGTCATCCGACCATGCCCAGGAGACGATGGTGAACAACAGGGCTTCCTGACGTCATAAACATAAAGAGGAAAAGAACATGCTCAAAGCCATTGCAGACCCATTGTAATTTCAGTCACAACAGACCATTAAAGACTGAAGACATTCCCTTAAAAAAAAAACCAAATCAACATCAAATTCAGTCTAAACAAAGGCACAAGCAAAGAGGCATCCCATCACGCTACAAGCTTCACCTCTTAGCCCTAGCTAAGAGGTTTAGCCAATAAACATGATTTAGCTAAACATCTTAAACAAATATAGGTAAAAAAATAAATAACTAAAAGAAAAACTAGAACTTCCCAAAACTCCTCTCTCTCTCGTCCACGGATGAAGCCCAAGCCTCCACGGCTGCCCCCCTGACAAAGCGAGCTCCCTGTCTTTTTATAGGTCCTGGAGGTCTGCTGCACCGGCCCTTGCAGAATCCTTTTACACAACAGAAAGCGGAAGTTTCCTTTCGCAGAAACATGTTTTGCAGCAGGAACGCGCAATAACGCAAGACAACCTGCGTTTGGGCCGAGTGTGAGATACTAGTCGACAAGATCTCTCAAAACAAACTTCTTAGGCAAGGTTCGGGCCACACCTTTCAAGAGATTGGACGGTCTGGATCATGCATCCAACCACCACCATAGACGTACAATGGCCTACAACGGCCGGATTCTTCCGGATCGCACCTGTTGCGGAACCGCATGTCTGCGATAGTTGGTGGGCCCACGATCGGATTTTTCCAGGAAATCCACTCCGTCTGTTGTGTTCAAGACAAAAAAAACGTCCGAGAAGGGTAACTCCAGTTTGATTTCTCTGTGGCCCACAAATTGTTTCAGTCCATCGTCCATTTGGACGGTTGGATTCAGATCTTCCCTGTCTTCTGAATTTCTGCCACCTAGGAGAAGGTAATACTACCCCTCCAGAGATGATGAACGACTTAGATCATCGATAACATGGACCATGATGGCCCACAAATTCTGTCCGCATGCTCTGTTGTGAAACAGAGCCTTCGCAATGGCGCTGTGACGTTGGTAGGGCCCACTTTACTATTGGTTTGAGCAATCGACGCCGTCCACTGCATTCTGCTCGAAAAACCATTCGGGTGTGAATGCTTTTGAATTGGATTTGGTGTGTCCCACATGATTTTCTATTCCGCCGTCCATCCGCCGTTTGACAGTGGAGATTCTCTGATCACTTGCATGGAAAAAAAAGAACACCTAGGTGAGATTAACACCCCCCCTATGCACACAATGAACGGTCCAGATAGATGATTTGGGTGATAGGTGGGGCCCACAAACGAAACCCAATCCAGACAGGAAAACGCTGTTTGCATTCTTCCTGATTTGAGAAGAAGAGTCGGTCAGCAACGCTGACCGACTTCCGGATCTTTTAGGTGCACGCCCGGTGCACTCTCGCTCCTTGCACATGCACTGCATGTAGGGGTCCCACGGAGATGTTATGAGAAGTCTGGTCCGTCCATCCGTATTGTCATTTCATTTAGCGCGTTGACACCAATTCTGAAGCATATCCATCCAGCAGATGGGCCCAAAATCAGAGTTTTGTGGGCTGATCTGTCCGTTGGGCTGTTTCCACAAGGATCCAACGGCTAAAATTCGACGTGTACGGTTAATTTATGGTCTTGAAGCCATGTATGAAGTTTCGAACCGAACGGATGGTGGGAATCCTGTGATCTTGCATTCTGGACCAATTTCGGGCCACTTGAGCTCCATTTCCTCGATTTTCGCGGATCTCTGGCGGTGTAAATTCGTCGATCTTGGTCCCATAGAGTCTGTCCCTTGCCTGTGGTGTCATCAGAGCATTAAATTCATGCTTTAAGCTCTTTTTCAGTCCATGTTCGCAAATACACTCTGCATCACAAATATGATTAAAGTGGATCGTTAATAGTATTATGTACGTAAATCCAGGCCATAACAGGGGTCTAATATGCAATATTTGACCCTCAACACAACCCCCAACCAGCATTTTGCTAGTCCCGAGCAAAATATGCGAAAAATAAATAGAGACTTATAGGACAATTTCTATAAATTCGAGTGATATTTCGAAAAACAATTCAGATACCAGACTTCTAAGATTCATGAATGTTGGGTATTACTTTCTCTTGGAATCAAGCTCACAATAACTTCATAATCAAGTTCAAATATTAATCCATTAACTAGAATAATTTGAACATTGAGTTCCATGGGTGTAGAGTGTAATCCCGACTTTCAACATTAATATTCAATTCTCTATTTCAGGATATCGTTGGTAATTAACAAGAGAATTCATGATAACCAAAACTTGCCCCACAGATTATTCTTTTATTTTTATCATCTTGTGATGTTTCCATTAAAAATAACGCTAAGGAGGGGAATCAATTCCTCACCTATAAGGAGCAAACCTATGGTGAAAACTAATCGCCCAACTCTTTCCGGATGGTAACCATGGGGTCTAAAATCTACACTATAGGGAGCAACCTATGGTGAAGTTCGTTTGCCCAAACCCTTTTCGTAGGCAGCTATCTTGTAGCTGGGTATTTTTTTTTCTTTCATTCTTCTTAATGAACAAGATGGACAAATTCCCTAGATTGGATCTTTTCATGCTTTAATGATTACCAAGTCAATCCTTCAATATCAAACTGAACTTTAATGTGAAAGCGAGATGTGTCTTGTGAAATTATGACTCAATCAATGTTTAAAACCTCTAATCATGGATTAATAATTCAAACTTAACTGTGAAATTTAACAGATACTGAAATTAAGAGTCATAAATTACCAACATCACTTATCTTGTAATTCTAAATCAAAGATGGCTGTCAAAATCACTTCGAATTCACAAGAAATTTCGGAAAAAATTTAAAATTTTTCACAATTTTTGCTTAAGACCAAGAAAATACTGATTAGGTTACCTAATCTCCCACCCCCAACCTAAAATTTACATTGTCCTCAATGTAAAAGAGATAAGTATGTCATGCATATGGGACAACGAAAGTAAAAGAGAAGTGATGGGAAGATAGTACCTGGATAACGAATCGAGAGACTTTTCCAAAAAAATATCAGAAGAGAGTAAGTCAGCGCAAGGAGAAACCAACACAAGTAAAAATAAAAATAAACTCCTACCTATACCACTTTCGCAGGTGCTCTCGATTGCATTTAGCGTATGCAACAAGCCTTTAAACCCCTAGGTTGCCCCTAGTGGACGAGTTGTAGTCTCGTGAGGGTTTACAGCAATGTTACCCACAAACATTGAACTAACTACTCATGCTACAAGGTTCATCTTCTGGCCAGTATCTTGATAAGTTTCTCAATAAGTTTCTCAACAAGATCATCCAAAAGCCCTTTTTGCAAAAGGCTTGGGCGCCCTGGAGCATGACTTTCCAGAGAGACTTATGTACCTCATAAGAAATTTTCCATTGCATTGCTTGAGGTAACCAGAGTATATATGATTCACCTGTAACAGAAGAAGTTTCAATGTTAATATCCCATGGTAAATCAGAGACTACACATAGATGAAAGTCAGAAAAATTCTCAGAAAGTAATGTAGTCTCAATGCATTCCGAAATTTCAAGTTTCGGTTCAATTTTTAGCTCCCCCTCCCTGAATGGTAAACAGTGAGGATGTGGGGAGGGAGGGGCTTCAGAGTAAGGGTTCTCTCGGTCAGTAATGACTACCGAGATGTCGTCTTGCAAGGCATTCACTATGTCTCTTATCATGGGATTGTTTGAATCTGCAAAGTGTGCCATGCAATCATCCAAAGAGTTGGGTAATTCAGTTGAGCGTGACTTATGTTCCATATTAGAGCTCATGATGATCTGCCCAAGGAATCCATCGTCTTTAAAATTAACCGTAGGTACGCTCTCTTGCTTCAGCCCTGCACAGACAGATAGAGGGTCAGTAGACGAAGTATTGAAGTGCGGACTTTGTTCATTGATACTACTTAGAAGAGGCCTGGACTCGTCAAAATTCAACAATTCAGATGGTGGCCTCGACTGAGTAATTTCAAATTCCAAAGTCGTATCAAGTAACTCATTCATCTCCTGAATCATATCATCATATAAGTCAGGGGAGTGGTCCAAACATGTCTCACAAGAGATAGAAGGGTTGGTTGTAAGGAGCTCATCCACTTTTAAATCAGATATGTCAGGTGAGTGGAGTAGCTCACTATGACCGCTCACTTCGTGCACTTCTTGATCATTGACCTGTACCAAACTTGAGATTAATTCCAAGGGAACTGGGGCTAAACATTCATGATCATCACCCCAAGACGCATCATTGTCTGATTTTGTGCGGTGCACACTTGGGATGGGATCGCTTTCCTTACATTCTAAATTCGGTTGAGGTTCGAATAAACTAACCTCAACCTCATCATCGAGATCCTGTGTATCATGTAAGGAAAGTGCATCATCATCACTGTATTTGAAAGACAACCATGTTTCTTCCCCATTCTTTTGAACAGTCATTGAGATCGACTCATCGGGAAAGTGAACCATATGCTCATTAGCACAATTCAACTCTTCATTCCAAATTCCAGAATTCTCTAAAAGCAAGTTAGGATTGCATTGTGTTTCTGGACTGGGTTGCAACTGGGGTGAACTAGCCTTGTTCCTATTATTGAGGTGCGATTCAATTGCCTCTAATGATTTCATTATTTTCGCAACATGCTGGTTGAATTGTTCTAGATTAAAACATGAATCCTCCTGGATCGCTTTTGGTTGGTTCTCAAAAGTAGGGGATCCAAGAGAATTATCACTATAACATGATGTTGGTTCATCTTCCCGACATTGATGGTTCCACTGATTAGAGTCATATAGATCATGTGTGGGAGAATCTGATGGTGGGAATACATATTATCATCACTCATAATATAATCACGCATTGTTTTCTTTTTCTCAGATGAGTGATAATAATTCTCACTCTCATAGTTATGATAACCCCAACATTCATGTACTGTCTTGTAATCCGTGGGTGTAATTGTTCTCCTTCATATGATCACGTAAGGACTTCTTAACCGATGGATCTTTATATTCCGGTCGGTTCTCGATGATAGTTTCAGAATAGTTTTGAGACATTGGTTGATTTCTATCATAATCATCATCCCAATATAAGTTATTCTTCTCAGCATACTGACGTTCCCACTCGTGCATATACATGGTGAAACCCTAACTCTGAGTTTACTCCTAAAAAAAATCCTACAGCAGCATGGAGAGTAAAAGGAGGGGAAGTTAGAACGAAGTTACCAGATTAGAAATTCCTATGTTAAGATCCTGTAAAACAAAACAAAAGAAATTAGTTCCTAAAAAAAAATAATAATAATAAATAAATAAATAAATAAATTTAAAGTTAGAAAATTCTAAGATAGAAATAAAAAAATTAGTGTCTAAAAAGGAAACTTAGAATAAGAAAATTTCTAAAACTAAAATCCTAATTCTAGAAAAAGAAAAAGTAGAAAAATTAGGAAGGGATTACCAATTTAGAAGTTTCTATCAAAGAGTCTACAAAACAAGACAATTAGGTTAGTTTCTAAAAAGAGAACAAAACCTAAGAAAATAGAAAGTTAGTAAAATCCTAATCTTATCCTTAATTCTAAGACTAATTAATTTCAAATTATGTAGCCGTCAGTCCCCGGCAACGGCGCCAAAAACTTGTTCACTCCCCAAGTGTAGGGTTGTGATGTAGTAATAAACTCGGTAAGACCGAGGTCGAATCCACAGGGACTGAAACCTGTACGTAGTCTGAAACTAACTAGAACTAGAACTAGACTAAGATGAATTCTAAATCAAATAACAATTGAGAATAATTGTGGAATAATTAAACTAAATTTTAAGAGAATTCAGAAGTGGAAACTAGGGATTCAGGGATCCACTTGTAGAGATCAGGGAGATCTTATGCTTGTATCAAAAATCATGGAAATTAACTGAACCTACTTCTGATGTAGTTTTGAAAAGATGAAAGGTATATGAATTAGAATGAATTCCATCACCAAACCATGCCCAGGAGACAAAGCAAAAACAGAATTAAACTAATTACCAACCAATCAATGTATGAAGGTTAGGAAGGGTACCGTCATCCGACCATGCCCAGGAGACGATGGTGAACAACAGGGCTTCCTGACGTCATAAACATAAAGAGGAAAAGAACATGCTCAAAGCCATTGCAGACCCATTGTAATTTCAGTCACAACAGACCATTAAAGACTGAAGACATTCCCTTAAAAAAAAAAACCAAATCAACATCAAATTCAGTCTAAACAAAGGCACAAGCAAAGAGGCATCCCATCACGCTACAAGCTTCACCTCTTAGCCCTAGCTAAGAGGTTTAGCCAATAAACATGATTTAGCTAAACATCTTAAACAAATATAGGTAAAAAAATAAATAACTAAAAGAAAAACTAGAACTTCCCAAAACTCCTCTCTCTCGTCCATGGATGAAGCCCAAGCCTTCACGGCTGCCCCCCTGACAAAGCGAGCTCCCTGTCTTTTTATAGTCCTGGAGGTCTGCTGCACCGGCCCTTGCAGAATCCTTTTACACAACAAAGCAGAAGTTTCCTTTCGCAGAAACATGTTTTGCAGCAGGAACGCGCAATAACGCAAGACAACCTGCGTTTGGGCCGAGTGTGAGATACTAGTCGACAAGATCTCTCAAAACAAACTTCTTAGGCAAGGTTCGGGCCACCCTTTCAAGAGATCGGACGGTCTGGATCATGCATCCAACCACCACCATAGACGTACAATGGCCTACAACGGCCGGATTCTTCCGGATCGCACCTGTTGCGGAACCGCATGTCTGCGATAGTTGGTGGGCCCACGATCGGATTTTTCCAGGAAATCCACTCCGTCTGTTGTGTTCAAGACAAAAAAAATGTCCGAGAAGGGTAACTCCAGTTTGATTTCTCTGTGGCCCACAAATTATTTCAGTCCATCGTCCATCTTCCGTTTGGACGGTTGGATTCAGATCTTCCCTGTCTTCTGAATTTCTGCCACCTAGGAGAAGGTAATACCACCCCTCCAGAGATGATGAACGACTTAGATCATCGATAACATGGACCATGATGGCCCACAAATTCTGTCCGCATGCTCTGTTGTGAAACAGAGCCTTCGCAATGGCGCTGTGACGTTGGTAGGGCCCACTTTACTATTGGTTTGAGCAATCGACGCCGTCCACTGCATTCTGCTCGAAAAACCATTCGGGTGTGAATGCTTTTGAATTGGATTTGGTGTGTCCCACATGATTTTCTATTCCGCCGTCCATCCGCCGTTTGACAGTGGAGATTCTCTGATCACTTGCATGGAAAAAAAAGAACACCTAGGTGAGATTAACACCCCCCCTATGCACACAATGAACGGTCCAGATAGATGATTTGGGTGATAGGTGGGGCCCACAAACGAAACCCAATCCAGACAGGAAAACGCTGTTTGCGTTCTTCCTGATTTGAGAAGAAGAGTCGGTCAGCAACGCTGACTGACTTCCGGATCTTTTAGGTGCACGCCTGGTGCACTCTCGCTCCTTGCACATGCACTGCATGTAGGGGTCCCACGGAGATGTTATGAGAAGTCTGGTCCGTCCATCCGTATTGTCATTTCATTTAGCGCGTTGACACCAATTCTGAAGCATATCCATCCAGCAGGTGGGCCCAAAATCAGAGTTTTGTGGGCTGATCTGTCCGTTGGGCTGTTTCCACAAGGATCCAACGGGTAAAATTCGACGTGTACGGTTAATTTATGGTCCTGAAGCCATGTATGAAGTTTCGAACCGAACGGATGGTGGGAACCCTGTGATCTTGCATTCTGGACCAATTTCGGGCCACTTGAGCTCCATTTCCTCGATTTTCGCGGATCTCTGGCGTGTAAATTTGTCGATCTTGGTCCCATAGAGTCTGTCCCTTGCCTGTGGTGTCATCAGAGCATTAAATTCATTCTTTAAGCTCCCTTTTTCAGTCCATGTTCGCAAATACACTCTGCATCACAAATATGATTAAAGTGGATCGTTAATAGTATTATGTACGTAAATCCAGGCCATAACAGGGGTCTAATATGCAATATTTGACCCTCAACACTGGTGGCAAGGAAGGTTTGGCTAGTGGCAAGGAAGGTTTAGCCGGTGGCAAGCAAGGTATGTACATTAAACAAATACCTTCTCTCTCTCTCTCTCTCTCTCTCTCTCTCTCTCTCTCTTTGGTTTTTATGTTACTTAGAAGGTGTTTGATAAAACACCTGTAAAACTATTGCCTCTATTTGTAAAACATGGGTTTTTGAAGTTGCAGTTCAGGTGTTTGTGGAAATGCCTCAATGGCAAACTCGGCTCGATCTTGGCTCGAACTCGGCCCGAGCTGCTGACCGAACCGAGCCGGCCAATCTGGCTCGAGGACTGAGCCGAGCCAAGTTCGAGTTGAGGTTAGCCAGTGTTCGAGCCGAGTCGAGTTGAGGCCAGCTCGACTCAGTTCGACTCGATGTATACCCCTAACCACACCACAAATAGCAGCAGAGATAATGATTTTCACTGTTAAAAAATTCGTAGGGCCCATCGTAACATTTATTTTCCATCCAATCTGTTCATAAGGTCAAAAACACCCGAATTAAGAGGAAAAACAAATTTCATATTGATCTAAAACTTCTGTGACCCAAAAAAGGGTTTTAATGGTAGATGTTTAATTCCCTACTGCTTTTTGCAGTGTGGTCCACTTGATAGTTATATCTGTCTTATTTTTCGTCTCAAGCCTTAAGACAAGGTCGCCAAATGGATGGACGGTTTGGATATAACACATACCTCATGATCAAACCCGCAGAACTTGTTAACGTCAATACAGCAGCTATATAGTTGGTGTGAGGTACATTAGCCAATCCGCTTCTAGGATTGGCTGGTGTACCTCACACCAACTATATAGCTGTTACAGGTATGTGTCGTACAAAGACAAGCACCGACGCTCCAAGTTGCACGAACGGTTCAAAGGAGATCAAAGTTACATGGGCTCCACAGTGATGTATTTATTATATCTACACCGTTCATATATTTTTAGAGATCATCTTAGAGCATTATCCAAAAAATGAATCATATCGAAAGATCATCTGGACCACACCATAAATAGTAGCGGAGATAATGATTTTCACCGTTAAACAAATTTTAGGGCCCACCATAACGTTTATTTTACATCCAATCTGTTCATAAGCTCAAAACTGCCTGAATAAAGAGGGGAAAAAAATTCATATTGACCCAAAACTTCTATGACCCCAAAAAGGGTTTCAATGGTAGACGTTCAATCTCCCACTGGTTTTTGCAGTGTGGTCCACTTGATAGTTAGATCCGTCTCATTTTTCGTCTCAAGCGTTAAGACGAGCTCGCAAAATGGTTGGACGGTTTGGATATAACACATACCTCATGATCAGACCCACAGAACTTGGTGAAGTCAATACCGCAGCTATGTCACGCCCCAGACTCGGAAACCGGGCTCACAAAATTCTCAATCACTGAATCCGGCGCCGACAACCTCCGTAATACCCCATTCTCGACTCCTGGCACCCATATACCAGGTTCCGATCTTGGGATCGTATAAGGAGGATTTTCAACATAAATTTGTTTCATAAGAGGCATAAATATAAGCATAACCAACGAACAACAACTAACTACATCACCACATATCCACTATAATAAATTTTTTTGAGTACAATGCATAAAGGGAAATACAATATAGGTATCAAGGGCTCCAAAATCTCAGCTGCACGCTCTTGACTCAATGCTGCTGCGGCGTCCTAGCGTCACCTGCACGCGACGATCATGCATAAGCTTATAGAAAGCTTAAAGGGTGGTGTAAGTGTGTGCTCAAGGTAAGATCCAAGTATGTAATATCAGAGTAATGCGGAAACATGCTGGTAACTCCATGAATGTTATCAGCCGTACCAAAGATATGCGATGTAAGGCCTACATGGCTAATGTCATATGCGAGATGCAACTCAAGCATACCAATTCTCATCTTAATCCACATAACAATACAACTCATCTCTGAAATATCACCGGAGTCTAGTACACTCTGCACCAGATTGCCGCCCCAACCGGATGCGCAACTATGCAAGTGGAAGAGTCCTCACTATCTGCCTAGCCAGTAGTCAACTATATATCCGGTACGTCGATAGCGAACCCATCTACGAGCTGGTTAGACTCAGCTTAACAATGTCCCTACCCTCGGGTGGGTAAGGCTACACCCTCTTTCAACCAACCACGACACAGTAGGATACGAGGCCTACTGGTATTCGGCACGCATGCGCTCATACATCCACTCGGTCTTAAAGTTGGAGCATCCTCTTGGTACCATAAGGGTTTAAGGACTTTCACCCAGGGACATCTATGGCGCCCCAGTGTTGAAATCAAGAATTTTTGGTATCCAATCCTGCCATCCACGATACGCCTGTGGAGGCCACCGCCCTGATATCGCTAGGGCATACAACAATTGAATCATACAATGTAAGGTGCATGAATCACACTATCCAATCATACATCAATCTTGTGTGTACCGCGCACTCATGTGGGGCGACTCCGTCTATCAAGGACTCCCATAAACAATCTGTTCAATGACATATGCTATGATTAGTCACTCCTCATAACAAGCATATAAATGATGTGCATGGGCATGTAACATGATGTTATGCTAGCCTATACTCATTATGTCCTACTAACTCAAGTACACTAGCATGATTAACAGATATAATATCAAGGTCAGTCCTCAACAGTGGATATACCAAATATGATACCCCAGATTCTTTTATGTACGGTAACGATGTACTCTCCTCATGACAAGGATGGGCCTAGGAACAAGGAGTGGGCTTCCTGACCCGTTTCCACACATAGCAAACTGGGCTTCCCAATGGGCCCGATATGCACAAGGTGGGCTCTATGACCTTGGACAAATCTACAAGGCATGATGGAAACACCAACAATAATGGGGCCTAACAGTGTGTGGTAAGCCCAATGAGGTGGATCATGTTAATAACAGTGGGGGTCCAACAGCTTGGGTTAGCCCACTAAGAGGAGATAAGAATGGGTCTAATCAATGGGCCCTAGGGTGGATTACAATATGGGCATTTAACCACCATTGCTCCCAAGGCATGACTCATTTAGAACCTATCCTATAATGGGGGCCCATAGCCCTTATTCTAGCTAGGAAATGGATGGCCATCATAAACATTGTCTCATACATCATGGTAGAATCACACATCACAATTGGGCCTCATCACATAGGCCTCATATGCACCACAATGGGCCTCACACAAGGGCCTCATATATATCACATCGAGCCACACCACATGGGCCTCATATACATCACATTGGGCCTCACACAAGGGCCTCATATATATCACATCGAGCCTCACACAAGGGCCGTATATACATCACATTGGGCCTCACCACATGGGCCGTATATATATCACATTGGGCCTCACCACATGGGCCTCATATACATCACATTGGGCCTCACACAAGGGCCACATATACATCACATTGGGCCTCACACAAGGGCCACATATACATCACATTGGGCCTCACCACATGGGCCTCATATACATCACATTAGGCCTCACCATATGGGCCTCACATACATCACATTGCGCCTCACACAAGGGCCACATTTACATCACATTGGGCCTCACCACATGGGCCTCATATACATCACACGGGGCCTCATCATATGGGCCTCACATACATCACATTGGGCCTCATCATATGGGCCTCACATACATCACATTGGGCCTCACACAATGGTCACATATACATCACATTGGGCCTCACCACATGGGCCCCATGAAATAGCCCATGATCTAGGCACAATGGGAGGATAGTGGGTGTAATACATACATCATAGTGGGCCTTATGGGGCAACCCATATGTTCTAGAAAATAAATGGACAGCATGAATATAGAACATATACAACATGGTAGGCCTGCAACCCTGCACAATGTGGATAAAGTACATCATGATGGGCCTGCAAGATGGGCCCCACCAAATGGACAGTGTGTATGCAACACACACATCACGGTGGGCCTGCTGGATGTCCAGCCCATGGACGGCCTGGTGGAAATACACATCATGGTGGGCCTGCTGGACGTCTAGCCCATGGACAGCCTGAATGAAATAGATACATCAATGGGTCCTACGTCCGGCCCTTGGACGGCGTGGAATAAAACACATCCATTAAGTTGGTCCCACGTCCAGCTGGACTGGATGACGTGGATATACAACACAAACATCTTGGTTGGTCCCACCGTCCAGCAGGCTGGATAGTGTGAATATAATACATAATTCATGGTGGGGTCCACGTCCCAGCTGGGCTGGACGTTGTGGATAACACCCAAACATCAAGGTGGGGTCCACGTCCAGTTGGACTGGACAGCTTGAATAAAACACATGCAACATGGTGTGTCCAGCACCGTCCCACACTGGACGGTGTGGACAGCACACACGTGCCACACCTGGCCCCACCGTCCCCGCCTTTGGACGGTGGAGATATAACAGATACATTAAGGTGGGTCCATGCGGTGGCCCACCATAGCTTTGGATTAGCTGATATTCGTGTTTTCCCTCTCCATTAGGGCCTGTCCTAGATGGTCCAGGCAGCAGCAATGCTACTAGACGTCAGCAAGGTGGACCTAACAAAATGGGACAACGTGTTGTCTAGATTGTTGAACAACAAAGTTATAAAATACAAGCATCAAGGTAGGGCCCTCCTGGATGGGCCACACACATCAAACCAAGCCCCTCTTAATGTCTTTCCTTGCATGTAAAACAGGACAACAAGGTTGGCCAGCCTTCATCCAAATTTTTGGACAGTAGGGCCGTCCCACCCTACTGGACAGTCTGGATGTGCTGTGCACATCAGGTGGGCCACACATCATCATAAAAAAATATAGAGAGAGAGAGACGTGTGATGGAGGGGCCTCGCCACTATGGGTCCTTATAAGATCTACAACATACATCATACATTCATCAAGATGGGTCCCATGATTGGGTGAGCCCTCAAATCAGTAAATCAAGCTGGGGATGCCGTCCCCACCATAAATCAAGGGTCTAGATGACCCATCAATAGCATGGATTTAAATAAAACATCATGATGAGGTCCATAAAGAATAGCCCCATCGTGGCTCATGCATGTAACAAGGGTGGGCCATTGACCACACCTAAGGGGTCAATTAGGATCTCCACCATTGATTAGTGGGTCCTACATGCCCTTAAGTAAGAAAATCAGAATTCTAAAGAAGAAAATACAAGATCTATTTGTTGAGGGTCAAATATTGCATATCAGACCCCAGTTATTGCCTGGATTTACGAACAAGGTATTGTTTAACAGACCGATTTAATCGTATTTGTGATGCAGGGTGTATTTACGAGCTTGGATTAAAATAGGATGCTAAAAGCTGAGATTTAACGATCAGAATTCACCAAAGTATAAGACGGACCCAAGGAGACTAAGATCGACGAATTTACATGCCAGAGACCCAAGAAAATCGAGAAATTGAAGCTCAAGTGGCCCGAATTTGGTCCAGAATGTAAGATCATAGGGTTCCCACCATCCGTTCAACTCGAAACTTCATATATAACCTGAAGACCCTAAATAATCCGTACACGTCAAATTTCAGTAGTTGGATCCCTATGGAACTGGTCCAACGGTCAGATCAGCCCTTGAATTTAGGATCTGAGGCCCACCTGATATTCAGATATGCTTCAAAGTCAGGCTCTACCGATTAAATGCGATGAGAAAAGGGATGAACGGATCAAATTTCTCACAAACATCAAGGAGGGACCCACCTTACATGGTGCGTATGCACAACACACGCATAGCCGCCGTGCACTGGACGGGCAGCCCGGTTAAAGACGGGCTAACCCATCTTTCTTTGTGTGCAGGGACAGCGGACAGACGACCGTCCGCCATTTTTTTATTGTGGGCCCCACCTATCACCCATTCGGAGGATCTGAGTCATCCATTCACTCCAGAGTGTAGGCGTGACCATCGCCTAGGTGGCGGAATCTCGGAAGATAACGGAGATTTGATTTCCGCCGTTGAAACGGACGATAGATGGTGCAACGAATAATCTCGTGGGCCACACCAAATTCAATAAAAAAATGACCATATCCAAATGGTTTTTCGAGTAGATCTCAATGGACGACGGGGATATTTCACCTGACACCAAGAAGTGGGCCCCACCAACGTCCACGTCAAAGCTCTGTTGCACATCGGTCGATCTGAGCCGTTTTTGTAGGCATGGTGAGGAACGGTCCGACCATCTAGACCGTCCAAACTTGGCCCATAGCATGACCGACCACCCCCAAGATGACTGTCTGGATTAGATGCCGGACGGAATTCCTGGATTGTTGTTCTTGAGGGTTGCTGCGAATGAAAGAATCCTGTTTTTGGATGGTAGCTGCGTAAGTCTTACGCACCTGCGTAAAACTTCCGCACAACTGCATGGAGTGGGGAAACACTCCACCGACTGACTTGGTGCTCCTATAAAGAGATAAGAAAGAAGAGAAAGGGCATTCAATTTTGCAGGGAGTGCTTGAAGTCAGAGAACGTCAGAGATAGAGAGTTTGTTCTTTAGAGTTTTAAATTTTTATTGTTTTTATTTATTTATTATTATTTAAGAGATCCAACCTAATCATGTTGGCCTAAACCTCTTAGTTAGGGCTAAGAGGTGAAGCTTGTAGTGTGATGAGATGACTTTTTGCTTGTGCTTTTTATTTACACTGAATTGAACTTGATATTAGTTTGATTTTAAGGGAATGCTTTTAGTTTTTAATGGTCTGTTGTGATTAAAATTACAATGGGTCTGCGATAGCTTTGAGCATGTTCCTTTCCTTTTATATTTATGACGTCAGGAAGCCCTATTGTTCACTATCGTCTCCTGGGCATGGTCAGATAACGGTACCCTTCCTAACCTTCATACATTGTTGATTGGTTGGTAATTAGTTTAATTCTGTTGTTTACTTTGTGTCCTGGGCATGGTTTGATGATGGAATCCATTCTAATTCATATACTTTTTATCTCTTGAAAACTATATCAAAGGAAGTTCAGTTGATTTTCATAGTTACACCCTTCAACTGTATGAAGATGGGACTCTAAGTCCAGTTGAGTTCTTGAAACAGGAATAAGATCTCTCTGATCTCTACAAGTAAATCCTCTGAATCCCTAGTTTCCTTTCCCTGAATTATTTAAGTTTTAGATAATTATTTCATTATTATTCCTCAAATTATAGTCGATTTAGATTTCATCTTAGTCTAGTTCTAGTTCTACTTAGTTTCAGATTACGTACAGGTTTCAGTCCCTATGGATTCGACCTCGGTCTCACCGAGTTTATTACTGCATCACAACTCTACTTGGGGAGTGAACACTATTCCTAAGAATGATACTCACCTCAAATGTCCTTCTTTTTCTTCCACTACCTCTAGGTTCTAGAGCTCCAAGGGAAATGATTTAATGGTTGAGATGGGGTTTAGAGTGGTGGGGAAGTAGAGCTTGGAGTAGTTGAATTTTTCTCTCCAAGGTGGGACGTCCATGGTTTCTCTCTTACTAGGGAAGGAAATGAGAGAGAGAATGGGAGGGAGAGAGGGATGTAGAGATGTAATCATTGTTATGTAAGATAATCATCGTACATGTAAGAGGCATGGCTAGTTAGTCATCATTACATGTAAGAAGCATGGGGTGGTGATGTCAACCTAGGTTAGCTAGGATGACATCATCATCATGATGGGTTCTAGGGAACCTATTTTATCAGGTAACCTATGGTCCCCCAGCGTGCGGTCCACGGCCGGAATAGAGTGCGGGCCACAACTCACAATTTAAGCGTCGCATTGGTGCACGAGACGAGGCATTGGAACCGCGGCGACGGTGCGGTCACAATGACATAGGTCTCAAGTTGAGTCGGATTGAGTTCACAGGACGCAATTTAGGATCGCTCGCAATTGCTATATAGAGGTCATAGGTTACCGGAATTCGACGGGGTGGATCGCGAGATCCTAAGGAATGGAATGGTACTAAGACACAAGCCTGACAAGCTATATAGCTGGTGTGAGGTACACTAACCAATCCACTTTCAGTTAATACATGCCATATGTACGATTTCTAAGCGCCTGCTTATCTAGTAACAGAAAATATTGATAGTCGGGTGAAGTGATAAGGATGATACACAGGCGGTTAAAAAGTACACATCCAAGTCGCGAATTAAACTGTCCAAATTATGATTCCCACTTTCAGATGTATCATAAACTATAAATTACACTCGTTTGATTATTGGGTATGTGATATGTGGAGTTACGGTTTAAAATGGAAATGACGGCTCAGGATTGTTCAACCAATCTAATCTTGAGACTGTGAGATGACGAGGATGAGCTTTACAATCTAGTCGGAACATTAGTACGGTTCCTGATTGACTGCGTAGTATCAAGTGTCATACGCTGCCTGAGTATCATATAACTCGCTGCCCAGGAAGTCTGAGTGAGTGGGGCGCACGTGAGACGGGCAGGCGGGCAGCAACTTTGCTTGGTGCGGAGATAAAGCAGAGGGTTGTCCGAACCCTAGGAAAAGCCCCGGAGTTTTAGGACTGCGTCTTCGGGGGCCATCACTTTCAGTAGTCGCGCGTCGCGCGTGTGGCCTTTTCGGTCAGGGCCCAGTTACTGATCAAGGCTCCACGAGGTCCTGACAACGTCATTTTTGGCAGCTGCGTTGGCGATCCGATCCGTCCTTGGACGATTTACCAGCCCATATCATACATGTCGATGTCACACGTCACTGTCAACTCTCTCCCTCTCTCTCGTCAACCTCACGCCTTTGTCCCTCTGTCCCTCTGTACACTAGCACGGACACTCGCGCGGGTAGATTTTGTGACGTTCGACCCTCACACGTGCCTCCTATGAACACGTGTGAGAGAACCAAGCGGGACCCGCAGCCTAGGAAGCCTTGGCCCACAAATCATAAGGTGGGTCTCACTTGTTTGAATGAAATGAAAGCAGCGGACTGTCCACAGTTAATTTTCCATGGAGATGTTGCAATGACCTGTGGCTTAATAGATCAACGGACTAGCCTCGTCTTTTACCCAGAGGTTCTAAATGGTGCGGCCCACATGTTAAAGCGTTTGGATCTGCGAAACATTTCCCAAGATTGCACATTTGAGCGGTGCCATCATCTTGGGTAGAAACTATTATAACATGAACAGGACGATCATAACCGTTTGATGTTAGGACTCTCTACCTTGGAACATGAACCATGACTTACACTTGTGTTTTAGTACCCGTTGTAGCTCATAGTTCCGATGGTTAGTATCAGGATCGTGGTACGTACACTGAAATTTTGAGGAATGGACCCTCCATCACAGGACCTAAATGAATAGTCTGAATCTTGTCCACGCATGAAATATGTATGGTTCTGGATCGAAGATAGATTTCCCTCAATATTAAAAGTGCAGTGAAGCAGGCTTTAGTATCTTGTATCGATGGTCACGGCTTTCCTTTTATCAATCTCAATGACAACCTAGTTTTAAGTGTTCTAATAATAGATAAGTACCATGTCTGATAATCAGATGCGTTCGAAGGAATGGTAATTGCAGGGCCCACCGTGATATGTGAGTGTGCCATCTAACCCGTCCATTAGATGCACCCCCATGTTAGGTCTAGGTAGCAAAGTCCATCTTCATATATTACTCATGTGGGCCACACAAATGGGATCAATGGGAGATATTGGGGAGGGTGCCGCCTACCATAGGAACTTCCAGATGTAATATTATATATATATATATATATATATATATATATATATATATATATATATATATATATATATATATATATATATATATATATCTTGGGCACGATTACCAATGCCTCCATATGGTGTGTCCCATTTGGAAACGGATTGGCTACTCCCCCTGCCACCGGCCAATGGCTGATGGTCGGTGCTCTGTGGGCCCCACCATGATGTATTTGTTTCATCTATTCTGTCCATCTATTTTTCCAGATCATTTTATGATATGAGACCAAAAATGAGATATATGCTAATCTCAAGTGGACCACATTACTGGAAACGGTGTTGAATGAGGTCGACCGTTAAAAACCTTTTGGGGGCCATAAAAGTTTTGGATCAATCTTATCTTTGTTTTTTCCCTTTATCTGGGCCTGAATGACCTAATCAACAGATTGGATGTCAAATAAACAGTACAGTAGGCCTTAGGAGTATTTTAATGGTGGATATCCAATCGCTATTGTTTTCCTACGGTGTGGTCCACCTGAAATTTATATCCCTCTAAGTTTTCGGACCAAGACCTAAACTGGTCATTAAAAATGGATGAACGGAATGGATGAAACACATACATCATGGTGGGGCCCACAGAGCACTGACCACCAGTCACCAGGCTGGTGGCAAGGGGAGTAGCCAATTCGTTCTCGTCCCACTTGAGTTTTGGATAGGGATAAATTTTCAGATGTACAGTAAGCATGAGGATGCACAATAGATGCACATTTTTGGATTCCATCTAGGCATCATGAATGGGCCCTCCAATGCTGGAACTTGTGGTAATTACCTTGCTTAGTTCTCCATTACAAACACTATCATAGCTTTGATGAAATGTCACGCCCTTCTCTTATACATTAGTCACACAATAATAAGAGAAGGTAATTAGGTAGTAGATTATTTTTATTTTTATTATTTATTTATTTTTTATTTTTATTTTTCACCAAAACAGGGACAACGAGGCCCCTACAATTCATTAAGATAGAAGACAACTGTACAGGAAAGGGAGGACAGGCTCACAAAATAAACCTGAACCTTCGGGCAGAAAAGCTACACATTCGGGCAGGCCTGACACAAAATAGACAGCCAACCTATCGTAAGGGAATACACACAACGCGATGGAATTTAGGAGAACTGCACACCACCCAAGCTTGATCTGTCGAGCACCAATTCACCGCACGCAAGGAGAGGAATTTCCGAGGGAAGGATGAAGGTGCTACTATGTTGGTTGGCGCTGGCCCAACGGGCCAGGCAATCTGCAGCCCGATTGGCTTCTCTCGGGATATACTTAATGGACACCAAACCTCTAGCACGAAAGAAATCAAACTTTCTCTTCCAATAAAACATCCGCCAAGGCGTAGATTATTTGATATTACTCATTGGCATGGAAATTATTAAAGCGAGTTACTACATCAAGGGACTTTTTACAAGATTAATGTAGTGATTACACCTGAGCTAGTACCAAAGTCTTCAATTAGGAACATCGATCGTGCGTGTTCATTGACCCACTGGCACATTGTTGCACCATACATAGTGGTGCACATGTTAGTTTCTTAAAAAAGGATTAGGGTTTTGATAATTCAGTCATGAAAGACCACTCAGGATGTTGAATTCATAGTTATCTTCGCCTCTTTTGACTAGTTTGAACTATTCGGAGCCCTTCGCTCCTCGTGATCCTTCCCCTATGTTTCCCGTGACGGACTGGCACTAATTTGTCGTCTTTTGCTTTAGAAAATTGATCAAAGATTACAATAATCTCGTTGATAACATCACCATCGACAAATGAAACCGCGTGTCGTGGACATTAAAAAAGAAATTAAGTTTCCTTAATCTTAAGCTGGAGTCCGCAGGTACCAACTGTTTTGTTTTCAGAACAAGCATTTAATGACCTTGAATTACAGTTTAATCTTCTAATTAACATTCTCTCCACCAGATAATGGCTTCCCAGATATGCCTGCAGCATCTTAGAATAAATCAAAGGTTTTCACCATCGGGTTACTCAACTATCATCTCATTAACCCCAAGGATTCCCACTACAAGACAACTACCTAGTATTTCTTTATTAAAAAAAAAAGAAGAAGAAGATACAATTCTACCTCGGTTAAAAAGAACAAGTACATACTTGTAATTTAACTACATACTTGTTGCACCATACAATAGAATGATTCACTGCCTTCATTGACACGATTTGCGGTAAACCATGCGAAAAAAAAAATACACATCCTTGTAATTTAACTATCATATCTGTAATTTTATAATCAAAATGCAAGGAGGCTATGTATTTATTTATTTATTTATTTTAATTATGTGGTGTTGCTATTTTTTAAGGTAATATAATATAAAAGTACTTCAAGTATCAAAGAAAGGGTTTAAAAGAATCTACTTGTAGTAGTGGTGAGTAGGAATTCAATAAGAACTACTCACTTTTATATTACATGTCTTTTCCTTTGTTGATTTTGAACCAATATATAACTAATAGAAATGCCCAAACCTTGGGAAAAGACTATTTATTTCAATCATGCAATGATGAGAACTTCCTTGAGGCCTTAGAGAGAAGTGAGCATCACATTAATAAAATAATCAACCAAATATAAATTAGTATGGTATACTAACTTGGGTTTTGTTACTATAAAGTAACTTCTTTTATGTTTGTTTCCTAGATTAAAATTATTCATGATGAAAACAACCATGTAACAAGATTGATTGTCCATGTCGCGCGTCTATATTTTTAATTAATAAAATAACCTCCTATATTTTTCTAATTATATCAGTGTCTATGCATTGTTTTGTATTATGTGGCGCACTTGCTAATTGGATCACGCTGTTTAATTTTGGATCGAGTGGTCCTCGTGGTAGGGCCAACTTATTGGGTCTTCGATCCTCAATGCACATGGTAGGTTGTTGGTTTGTAACCTATTGCTTGTTGATTTGTTAAGCGCATGCTAACCCTAACTTTGGATCGAAACTTTTCCAATGGACCTTTTGCTGTAGAAATCACATCCGACCGTCTAGAGCTGGAAAAGAGGACAAACAATTAACATGCAACAGGTTGTAGGTGAATATTCCTTACATGCATACGTATCTAAAAATAAGTGTAACGGTTTCTACCATTACCATTTGAAGGTCAAATAATAGATTATGATATCTGATGAGGACTACTTTCTTTAAAAGATTATTTATTAGGAAATGATGCCTATGTAATTCTCATTTAACAAATGAACATGTGGATCTTCATCCAATATAATTCTACTTATATCCGACATACTTGTAAGATAGGGAAAAAAGAGAAATTTTATAAAATTTCAGTCATTTATGTTAGATTTCAGGGAAATCCACTTAGATGTTCCTTTATAAAGGTTCCATTAGACAATGGAGGTCCTTAAATTTCCACCCTTAAAATGGTTATATTAATGAATAAAGAAAAGGAAGAAACATAAAAGAATTGCACGACTGGATAGCTTAAGTAAGAGTTATTAAATATTAGATAAGTTCTTTCTCACATGATTGATGGATTTGGAAAATATAAGTAATTGATAATTATATCATGGAAAGCAGCTTGAAAATCAGTTTTCACGGTTGCATTTGGGTAGTTGTGATTGACTCTCTACAGGATTTGTTGGTTGGGTGCCTTAATCATGATGGGCCCAGGTGCGTGCATGACCATATAATCCAAACCTTTAGTTGGATGGCCCCCAATTTTTTGGGTTGGAAACTTTAACGAATTAGATTGAATGGACAATTTTGGAGCTTAATTTTTTCCCATAAATTTGGTCTGCTTTCAATTCTTTGTTTATGAATCACCCTTAATTATAAAATTCTCCATATCGACTGTGTCAAACCAGGTGGACCGTCCAGATAGTCTGTTGATACAACCGGTCCCATCCATACCCCAAAGTGGATAGGCCGAGCGACAGACTCTAGCACAACGGATCAGAGCCAACCCCGGCCGTCACAGTTTACTTGGAGAATAAAATTAGGAGGGCATCTTATAAAGTAGAGATGGAGAGTTGAACCAACTTTTTTCATCTTAGTGATTTTCTTTTTCTTTTAGGCCTGTTTGGATTCACTACATAGTATCCAAGGGCGTGATAGCTTTAGTTGTTTTCTTTTGTAATCATTTTTCCTCATTTTGTTGAAAAATTCTTTCCTTTTAATTTTCCTTACCCTTATTTAAGACATGCAGTTATTAAGAAGTTGAAGGAGAGAAGCAACTCATCTCCCTAAGAAGTTCTCTACATGTGAACACATTTTCCATTGACCATCTCTAGTGTCCCACATGTGTCATTATCCATCCCCAAGAGCCCTCTACAATATATCCCGCTCTAACCTTCAAGTGCCCCATATATGCCATTGTACTAGTGTGCATTATGTGCTACATGTGCCATTGTATATCTTTAGGTATTGCACACGTGTTGTGCAGGATGCCTTAAATTCTGTCAATCTATTGTGTAGAGAAGTTCAAACTCGGTTCGGTTGGAGTCCTTTTCGGTTTGACCAAAAATATGAATGGATTCTTAGTTTGAAGGCTATGAAGATTTGTATGTTTTTAGTTTGACCAAAAAGTGTGAGTCAATTTGGTTCAATCCGATCGACGGTTTACATAGATTAGCACGAATTAGGGTATTTAAGTTTGATTTTTATTAAGATTTTATTAATATGAGTGTTTTCTCTTTAAAGGCAAGAGTTTTGCGAAGTTAGATGGTTCTAAACACTTGTAAGGTCTTGGGAATGAATTTTCTTAAGGCATTAGGATTTTTCCTAAGTGTGCATCACAAGAGGAGATCGTTTGGCCTATAATTAAAAAGGGTAAGTAGTGTAAACTCTAATATTTTGATTATAGTGGATTTATGTTGCATTGTGCCGTGATTTTTTCTGTAAGTATTTTTAACATAAAATATCTTGTGTTCTGGGATTACTTATTTGATTGTTTGGTTATTTTGTTTATTATGATGCATCTATCTTAGTTAAACGTGTTTTCGCAAAACACACGAATTGACATGTCTATCTTCTTTCTTCGGGGGCACCCTACATATGAAAATGTCCAATAAGTGCTCAATGTGTCCTATATGATAATATGACAAGTGCTGCAATTCATCTTTAAGGCAACACATGTACCACCTTCCATATTCCAGTACCTTTTCCACAAAAATGTTCATTTTTCCAAGCAACAAATTTAGAAATGGAACATCATAATGATTACTTTTAAATGTGTTTGGACGGGAGGGAGGGAAAATAGGAAGGTAATTCTGCCTCCAATATTATATCATATTGCCTTTGTAAAATCAATAGGCTCCACCATAATCCATGTTTCTGATCCACACTGTCTATCCATTTTACTAGCTTATTTTAGGGCACGAGCCCAAAATAAATGAGGCACATTATATGCTCAAGTAGACCACGCCACGGAAAGCAGGGAATGATAACATCCACAGTTAAAAGTTGAAATTGATACAAGACACATGGTGATGTGTATCTGTACCATACAACCAATTCATAAGGTCAGAAAGTAACACATAAATATTATCTTGATCTGAAATTTTTGTGGCCCTCATAAAGTTTCCGATTTCGATTTCCATTATAGCCTGTGGTGGGGTCCACATGCATTTTGGATTTGCTTCATCTTTAGTCTCATGAGCTAAAATGAGCTGATAAAACTAATGAATGATGTGGATCAGACACGTACATTACAGTGGCCCTACAAATTTTAGCGTGTATGGTTTTTCTCCTCGTCATTTTAGTACACTAGTCAACCACGTCGAACCAGCTTACATGAATTTAAAAAGATAGATAATTATTACCCATTTACCGGCATTTACTTTTGCTAAATGGTTAACCAAACATGCCCAGTAAAAAACAATGGGGGAAAAGACATTTCCTTCCCATTAGTTTCTTTAGAAACGGTGTTTCCTGGGGAAGGGTGTTTCCTGAGGAAGCATCTCTTTTCTCCATTTTTATTTCCACAAACCCAACCAGGCCCTAGTAGCCAACATCTTTTGGAGGCCAACTGGGGAGTTTGCTGGTTCTAGATGCGCTCCTCCACACATACAAATCTGGTACAAATGTAAGAAACCTGATCTTGGCACCGGGTAGGCCCCATCTTGTAGATCATTTAGCCAAAAGGCTCAGTCTGCTTAACTACAAGGTAGGCCAGATAGGCATAAGAAAGATAGACGGTCTACAAGGACTTCCAATTCTTGTTGAGAAACATGTTGGTGTTACCTCCCAGCTGACAGTCGAGAGCCTGCTTGTTTGAGCTCGTAGTTCAATGGCGGACCCTTGTTGCTCTAACATTGCCCAGCTTACACAGCACCAGAAGAGAGAGAGAGAGAGAGAGAGAGAGAGAGAGAGAGAGAGAGAGAGAGAGAGAGAGAGAGAGAGAGAGAGAGAGAGAGAGAGAGAGAGAGAGAGAGAGAGAGAGAGAGATTACAATGACCAAAAAGCCTTGTACTCGTGGGACTTTAGAAATCCCCTTGTTCAAAATTTCAAGGGACTTGAGCTTTAAAACTAGGGTTTCTAAAAAGCAAGGAGAAAATTCCATTCACAGAACGATTTGGAGTCATCAAACTAGGTTATGGAATCGGTGACTGTGAGCAAAAATGACTAGGAGATGGAGGAGCCAGGACGGTCCGATCTGAATATGGAGGCCTAGATTATCCAGGGAGTGATCGTTGTAGATTTCCAAACTCTAGACCACTGGAGCACAACGGTTGAAAAAAATGTAGGCCGCTTTGCTTGCATAGGTATACACAAGAAGACAGTACTTGTTCGAAAATACCAACGGTAATTTGCATCCTCATGGCTAGCCAGCCTCGTTTTAGTGACCAGTTACATCCACATCTTGATCAACAACATGTAAGTAGGGATACAAGGTTAAGAGAAATCATTGCTATCTAAAAAGGCATGTTTGGGTTGTAAATAGAAATCCAAAGGAAATTGAGAACTTAATCATTACCCAATTGTTATTTCCATTAATGTTATTCAGAAATATATTTTAATTTTAAAGTTATTATTTGGATAGCAAATTATGAAAATCTTACTTTCATTACGCAATGGTCATTTTATTTCTTGCGACAAAGAATACTAATTGCAGAAATGTCTAATAATTACTTTTCAGGAATCCACTCTTTTCTTTGCTATCCAAACATGCTATCTCAAGAAAAAAACCATTTCATTTTCCTGCAATTCCATTATATTCTAAGTATAGACTTATAAGTCACCCCAATTAGAAAAAGAAAAATGCAAATGGGTTTATCTCTCAAATATGATGTAATTATTTTTAATCACTAATGTGGAGTACTGACTGCTTTATCATACCAAAGGAAAATAGCATGTTCTTCCCTTTAACTAAGGTAGCTGCTAATCTACACCACCATCATCACTAGGGTCACCTGTTCTTTCTCGCAAAAATATTGTCTCACAAAGTTGTACTATGATAATGTAATTAGTAGAAAAAGTGGCTGCTGCCCTGCAATAAGGTTAGACCACCTCTAACAATGTCCCCAAAGCTTTTAAGTGGCACGTGGGATGCCTAACCATCAATCTGGACACTGTAAGTGGTAAGTGGGATGCCTAACCATCAATCTGGACCACCCATTCTTTCATTACGATTATAAAGCAGTCATGGAGCAAAAATCATGCCAATCAGATGATCCTGAGTATCCGATTAGTAGCATGAAAAATGGACAATGAACATTGAGTGGAGAAATAAATAGGTCAAATAATCATCTCGAATCATTTATTCAATAAATCCTACTTTGTATTGCTTATTATTCGAAAGTAGCACTTTGGTTAGATAATTCTAATAACCATACCATCTATGGCTCCAAATAGAGATGTTAGAACAAATTGGCCCATTTATATGGATACGATCATGTGATCGGTTTGATTCTTGGCATCCCACATGTAAATTAAAAGCTTTGAAAGGGAGATGTTAACAAAACCCATACTTCAAAAGGTGCAAGTCATGTTAGTATGATTGTTCTCTTTGATGTTTGAATGGAAACTATTCAATGAGTTGTATTTTATTTGCTCGAGGAACCTTATACGGATAAGAACTACGATCTTAGTGGGAATCAAATAGCTCATGATGTCCAACTTCTCAAGGAGTTTTAAAGAGAATAGAAAAGCTAATGTGATGGAGCCATTCAAAAGGCCATACATTAAAAAAGTAGCCCAGCTAAAGCTACAGGTCCACTTCCTCTTGCCAACGAGGTGTACAAAACGCCAGCTCTAACTTCGTCCGATAGCAACTCCTCTCAATCATGTAACCATCCCTTGATTTGAGGTTTGCTAATCCCACATGCGTGTATAGCTCAGCCCATCCACATGCTCCCATATGGGCCACACCGGCACACTGGTAGACACCCAAGCCGTTCATCAGGTGGGTCCCAACTTCTTGATTACCTGACCTGCAAAATAACGTCTGTCCTCTCTCTGGGTGGGACAAAGTGCAGAATTCGAATGGGCAGAAGAAATAAGTTTTCCCTAGTCCATCCATTTTTCCATTCACTGTGGCCGACATGATGAGTGAACTGGCCTGTTCTTTTGAGAACTGCATCTTCATGGTGGGGCCCATCTGATGGATGGATCGGATCCCATATGTGTGTGTCGTCTTTGCACGTATTATGGTGCATAGGTAAGTCAGCTTCAAGTCAACAAAAACATTTCTAATCAGCTTTTAAATTGTACATACCTTGGCGAACTTGTCATATCATTTATATTAAAAGGAAAGATTAGGTACATCACTTACTCTTCCCGTGAGAAGTGCTTAAAATATTCCATGGAGTGGGGCCCACATACGCAATTATAAATCGCACCCATCTCAGCATAGATTCGATAGGGCACGAAAGTGTGATTATTTAATAGAGAGATTTAATAAAATTAGCGAAACCGCAGCTCGTTCATGAGTGGTCCACGTGATTGATAATGATTGCATTGTCTTCTGCCGGTCGTATTTCCTAATATTGCTTAGAAATTTATGTAATTTTTGTATTAGAACAAATTGCTATTGCAACTTTATTTTCCATCAGATCCAAGACTGCTTGGATCTTAGTAAAATCTACTATAAATCTTCTAAGAAATGAAAGTTGAGAAAATTATAATCGCAAATGGAAATTGTTTTGAGATTTTTGTCAATATGAGAAAGGATTTAGATTTCTTTTCACCAAATTCATATGATCTTATTACCTTAGTAAGTTGTATGCTTTATAAACATATTTATAGTGGCAAGATAATCATCTACAATGCTTGGGCCGAGAGATTCTACAGTATTATTGGGTTTTGGCTCTAGTGGGGCACATTTTTCAGTGATCCAAACTGTTAGTGATATGGGCCCCACTGCATATGGTCCATGATCGATTAGTTTCTAGATGAAAAAGTGCCGAGCCCCTCATTAAGTGGCCAACAAAGGATCTTGAAATTTGGAGGATTTTCCTGGTGAAGTTAAAAGGTATTATGAATATGGATAGCTGGGGAATTCCTCATGTTAGTCCCTCAACTCAAGGCCTTTTGTTCTACTTACGTTGCTTCCCCTTCCACTGCCTATACTTATATTATCACTTTTCTATCAGTATGATATCCATGTATTATTTCTTGGATAGTATCAGCCAGATGTGAGGCCCACGATGTGTTCACGGAATTCAATTTATTCATCAGATGTGTCGATTCAAGAAACCATTCCAAAAATCAGCCTGAAACAAAACTCAAATAGATGAGAGCTCTTGGAACATGTTATTTTATTTTATTTTATTTAAGAACATATCATAAGAAAACAAAAAAACCAAAAGGACCAAAAGAAAAAGGCAATGCCGAGCACCGAACACCTAGCTCCTAATTGCCCCAAGGCCCTTGGAACATGTTGAGTGGGAACTTCACCGCTGATTAGAGTGGGTGGCTACTATGTTGTGTATATAGAATCCAGGCTGTTCTGACCATTCATCTAGGCAAGATGAAAATTCAGGTTTTTTTATGACTCAAGTTTGCCCCTGTAAAATTTAAGGGTTGGAGTTCCTTTCTAGCTTGTTTTCTTTGTTGTGGCCCGCTTTAGTGATGGGTCGGGCTGCGTATTGGACCTTAGGGTCGATTTTTTCTTTTTTGGGGTTTTCTCATATAACTACCTACCTTTTTAGCTATTCCCAAATAAAACGCATATTTTCTAAATATTTATCACAAAAAGCCCAAGTTAACTTGTGTAAATGATGGATTTTCCCCTGCTTGCTTTATTTTTTTACGGTTATGCCCCATTGCAAAGGGCTGCCGATTTATTCAGAAATAGCCTAAAAGGTAGACAGTTATACAGGAAATCCTCCTTTTATTTTAGATGCATCTGATGGATTGGTTAGATGGTGTGAATACATCACATGGGTCCCACATCTGGCTGGTAGCACAGTAGGATGCCCTATATATTATAAGGTGGTGCACTGGCACCTTCTGTTAAGGAAGAAGAAGAAGAAGAAGAAGAATGCTACGCATAGGCAATTCAATTTCAGGCCCGTTGTACGATTGGCCTACTCATACAAATTGAAAGCTGGAAAGTATTTTACAATCTCTCAGCGGAGCATTGTCTGATGCCTCTCACTCAAAACTTGCATTCGGTAACCCGTTGCCCTAACTACTGAAAAAATATATATAAGTAAAAAAAACAAGAACTGAGGAATTATTTATCTGCTAGTGTAAACGTAGACCTCGAACTGATGAATTGAGGCTTTGTGAATCATGAGCCACATTTTGAGTAGGGCCTCGGATTCACCGAGGTAAGTGGGATTCCTGACCATGGGGCCAATATTCATGTATGTGCCTTATATCCACGTTGTCCATCCATTTTGGATACTCGTTTTAGGGTATGATCTCAAAAATGAAGCATATACAAATCTCAGGTGGACCATAATACAAGAAACAATTGTAAGATCGATTGTTTAAAACTTCTCATGTGGGTTACAAAAGTTTTGAATAAAGATGACATTTGAGTGGTCTCTTCATCTAGGTCTTTGCGACTTTATTAACAGGTTGGATGGCAAATAAACATTTCAGTCACAGCCATGAATTTTTTAATGGTGGAGATTCAATCACGACTATTTCCAATGGTATGGTTTACCTAAGATTTGAATCTACTTCATTTTTGGGACCATGCCCTAAAATGAGCTGTTAAAATGGATGGACTGTGTGGATGTGAGGCACATACATCAAAGTGAGCCTCATAGCGGGAGATCCACCCAAACCACACCCGAATATCAAACTATATTGATAATTATGTCTGGTGGGGTCAGTGATCATCAAATGGACGGAAAAAAAAAAGGGGGTGATCATCAAATGGATGGAAAAGGGGGTGGCAATGGACCAGTGGCCTGACCCTGTCAGGCCATGGCTCCGGCCTCTAAAGTCAGCCCAAGAGCTGGACCTGGGCTTGAAATCTTGGCCTGGTGCTCCGGAAGGGCTGGGCCCGAGCGAATGATGAATAGCCTATACAAGCCCCTTAGTTTGTCCAATCATCAAGTGGGCCACAATTATATGAAAAGTGTAGATATTTTAGAAATGTTTGTAAGTGATTTTTTTTCACCGAATGATCCAAGTCGTTTACAAGTCTCAACTCTTTTTAAATATAAGAGCAACTAACATAGACACTTGAGATGAGATCTCTCCACTCATTTTACGACATGGTTGGAATGTATCTAATGCTTTGCATCAATTAAATGCAACTTCCATGGAAGAAGGGCATATGTAGACATCCCACCTAACAATAAATTTCAACTAATAAGAGTAGATAAGGAGGGTCACTTCTCACCAAAAATTATCACTATTAGATTAGGCTAGATATGTTCCTAACTCAATTTATCATACCAATTTGTCTTTTTATGTTATGTGTTAGTTTTTGTTCTTTTATATTACGTGTCAGTCTTTTCTTTTTGATGCATTAGTCTCTTTTTATCTTTTTGTGTCCATTTTGATAAAATGACATGTGCCACCCATATATCTTTACCCTTTAAAGTTTCAAAATTACTGTACAAAACCTCAAAATCCAATAAGAGAGCAACATATCCAAAAGCATCATAGAGCCAATCAAAGCTAAACATGTGCTATTTTACCATTCACTTACCTACAAATAAGTAAAATGTCACTCACTTATATATCGTTCTAACAAACCTTAAACTTCACAACTAATCCAACTACTCTATTCACTACCAACCACTTAATGAGAGAATGTCATGTTTCGTCAAGCTTTTAAGAATCAATCACAAAAAGCTATGTGCATTTTTATTCTTCACCTACCCACTAATAATCAAGATGTCATTTTTCTTAACTACAAATACTCCATTCTACTGAAAAAAGAAAACCAAATTCTACTTTTATTTCAACAACAGCATGCCTTGAGTGTGAGTGAGAAACTTTCCTTTCCCCTTGGTCCTCCTTAGTCTCCACCCTAGCCCCTCCTTTCATAACCTCAGCCAACTCTAGCCATAGCTTAGCCACTTTAGACCCATACACTTGTGAGTAGGTGTATGGGTCAAAGTACTGCTAGGGTTGGGATGAAAGAGATCCAACCATCTTCCATGACTTGAGAAAGAACTAAGGCAGTTAGTTTCCTAGCTTGAGGATACTGAGATTCTTCATTCTTCGCTCATATCACTTTCAAGGCCCTCTATCACCACTATCAAATATTTTTAAAGAGTAGGGTGCTAGGCATAAGACCTCCTATCATCACATTTAGTCATAAGAGTATCGATATTCTTCTTTCTCCATGTAATTACATTGTTACATCTCGTGTCTCATACATCCTTTGATTGTATTTTTACTTTATTTCTAGTTTATTAATTATTTATTTAAAGCAGTAATTTAGAGCTCAAATCCTTCATAATCCCAAATTTTGTAAGGTAGAGAGCATACATTTATATGGGCAAAGAAGGTTGTCTAACACCTCATTCTCACAACCAAGACCCTTAGAATATGGATGTGGAGAGACCATATTGATTTTATTCAATGCAAATCGCTCATGTCAACTCTTGGGTAATTGTGGTTCTTCGGTGTCTAGTTTGTTATAGATTCGAAGATTTTTTACTAGTGGCAACTCCTCAAACCTTCACTTTTCCATCGGCCAGTTCCACAATTATATATTTTTCCCAATTCACTTTTCTTTTGATGAAACTGTTACTATTCATTACTTTCTCTTGACCTCTCATCTCTTAACTCTTAGCTAGTTTTTGCAATTGGGTGAAGTGTTTGTAGTTGGGTGATGTAGTAGAGATTACAAAGTGCAGCTCATAGCAAATGTGGTATAGAAAGTTATAAGTTGTTGCATCTATTCTCAGTAGGATTGATGTTAAAATTGACAATGGTGAAACACATGTTAAATATAAGTCGTACCAAGAAATACAGGAGCAGGTAAAGCAACCACCTATGAGGAGAAATCTACCAAGGGATTACAGATTATCAACAAGATACAGAGATAAGTTGAATATTACATTCACCCTTATTATGAATGATGGTGGTTCCTCTACTTTTCAGAAAACACTTAATGACCTAGATGCTGAGAAGTGGATGACAGATATGCAAGATGAGGTGGACTCTCTATATAAGAATAAGACTTGGGAGGTGATGGAGTTTCCAGTTGAGTGTAAAGTTATTAAGTCCAAGTGGATTTATAAGAAAAAATATGATAGATACAAGGCAAGATTAGTTGCGAACGAATATGCGCAGAAGGAGGGTATCGACTTCAATGAGATTTTCACGCCAATGGTCAAACAGGTATCTATCATATTTATATCGGCGTTGGTTGTCTAATATAATCTATAACTAAAATAAATGAATATTAAGACTGCTTTTCTACATGGAGAATTGGAAGAGCAGATATACATGAAACAACCAAAGGGATTCGAAGAAAATGCGTTAGAGAATAAGGTTTGTAGGTTAAGGAGATCGTTATATGGCCTAAAACAGTTACTTATGTATTGGTACAAGAAGTTTAATACTTTCATGGTAAGTCAGCAGTTTACTACGAGTGAATATGATCATAATGTCTACTTTAAAACTGTAATGACCTGAAATTTTGGTGCGCATGCATGCATGTGCATACATGCACACTTGCATTCATCTAAGCATTCATGCATAATCCTTCCATTTATTCATAGATTCATGCATACACATGTCCATAAAGTGTGCAAGTTGTGACCATTGATATGCATGATTGATTTATTTAGTCGATCATCCGTTCGTTAACAAAAACCAACAAAATGAAATCATTAAATACATACACAAATCAACACCGTCCAAAGAACTTCTCAATTAGTCATCCATCACCCAAATTCATCCATCAATTTGACCCATCAACCCACCCACCTGATCAACCATCCATTGTACATTTGTGATTTTACATGTACGCCCATGTATACACTCCTCACACATGCACCACATGCATAACCACGCACATACACAACTATGCAACACATGCATCACTTCCTATACCCACGTAATGTAATTTTTATAATAAATGAAACTAAATGGTGAGTGTTTCACTTTCATGAGATGCAATTGAAAGGTACGATTTTTTTTCCACGTGTGTGTATTATGTCTGGTGGGACCCTCTAATATAAATAGGGTCATGGGTGCAACCGTATAGGCATGAGAAGGGAAAGTGTGAGAAAAAATAATACAAAAATAAAATTGAGAGAAAGAAAAAGAAGCTTGGTGAAAATTTTATCAAGGCGGGTGATTCATCTTTAACGCAGGGATGAACGTGACGAGGATAACTACTCCAAATCCATGGAGCTTCTTTGGACTCCTCACAGAGACTTCTCGAATCCATGAGGAAAGAAAGCAGAAAATAGAAATAAATTCTAAGAAATTCGAAATTGATTAATTGATGACTAAAAACGAGTTCACAGCCCTTTAAATAGGGTTACCAAGCCATGGAAAAGAAATCAGAATCAAAGTACAACTAAAACTCTTAGAATCCATGAGTTACTATAAATAGTAAACTTACTATTTATAGACGGTCATGATGTCTACTAGTGCGCAAGGTTTTCGGCCAAAAATAGTAAGTGTCCTATTTGGCTTCACCAAACCGTTCTCCTAATTATTCTAAGCTCTTTTCACGTTGGGCGCAACTCCTAAAGCCCGACGGATGAAGAGTAATAATCAAACTAAAACTTACTATTTATAGTAAAAACAAAATTAAAGCAGGGAAATGGCCGTCGATTCAGGGGTTTTTCGCAATTTCGGGCATCGTAACTCGACATAGTGGGGTTGGTTGGCTAAAGTAGCTCGTTCTACCCCAAAATCATATATTTTACGTCAGGTAACTCATTCCGGATTGCGATATACGCCCGATCTAAGGTCCGACGGTCCGGATCACTTCTGTCGTCAACCGGGCCTTTTCTGATCCATCCTGGCTATGAAACTGTCCGCGACCTGCTCTACATCAATCTTTAATCTGAAATTTTTATAGTCATTGTTATTTAATTTATTTTACCAGTATAGTTAATTAATTTAAAATCAAATTTTGTAGAAAATTATTGTTTATTATTGATATTTTTATTGTTTGAATATTTAGAAGGAAAAATGTTCAATAAGATTTAAAAAAAAAAAATTAATTAGGATTCTAAATTTTTGAATTTAATACAAAATAATTTTAAATATTTGAATTATGTAGGAATTAAAATCATTTTTTTTTTTTTTTGAATCCAAGTTATATTTTAAATTAATTCTTTTGACATAAATCTGTAGGTTGACTTAAGTTATTAATTTCAGATTTATTTAAAGAAATAATATACCAAATAATTCATACTAATTAAAATAATGATATGTATAATATAAGGTAAATTTTAATAATAACTAAAGTTCAAATTCAATAATTTAATATAACTTATTGGAATTAAACATAAATTGAGTATAATTTCAATTTGAAAATACTAGTATACAATAAACTAATTTAAAGTTAAATTTAATTTAACATTGTTTAACTTTGTTTTTCATTGATAATTTAATTAGATTATGAATTTTATGATTTATAGAATTAATTTTAATTAGATAAATTAAAATTTTAAATAAACAAATAATAATAATAATAATAAATTCAAATTTTGACGTTTGATAAATTAAATTTTAGATATTAGAAATTAGTTATTAATGTAGATTTTCCAATTATGTCATTACTTAACCTTAATAGAATGAACTTTAATAAAATAGAAATTCAACTTTGAGAAAAAAAAAATTCAATTAATATGTTTAGAATAAATCTTTTCTATAATCTATCAAAAAGAAGTAGAAAATTATAAAAACATAATACTCAGATTTTATTCATATATTACTAAATTAATTAAATTAGAATTGTTTAATTTAAATCATATATTAAATTATTTAAATTAATTTGAAATTCAAAATGGTTACTTTTAGAAATTCCTAGCCTTACTGATTTATCATTCCATAAAGAAATTTTAATTCGAATTTAAATAAAATTTTAATTTTGATAAATTAATTATTAAGTTATATTAAAAATTAATTCTGAATTTGTAATCAAAGATTTTAATTATTTAATTACAATAATTACTTTCTTAATAGCTATTGAACCTTACAACGACTTCTATGCATAATTTGATAATAACGAAGAATATGTGATATAACTATTAGTTTGTAACTAATATTCAGTAAGTTGCATACTTAATTATTTCGATTTAAATGGATAGTGGTTACTCATATTATGTGCATATTTATTTTTAATTAAGAATGATGGATGGAATGCGGGTGCGTTGCCGTGGGGATGTTAGGTGGGGCGATTGTGTCTCTTGGGTGAAAGTCCATAAAGCCAACAAGTATGCCGATCGTGTTCCTTAGATGAGAGACCTTAGAACCCACTGAATTCTTTGGAGTCTCTTTTGTGTACAACGTATGAATACAATTGTGTGCGCGGACATATGCCAAAGGTACACCTGGAGCAGTAGTCTGACCAGCTAATATACAAATGGGTCCCTCACCTCAAGGTACTAGTGCGTGGGCGTTAATGTAACGTGGTCATCCACTTGTGTACGGTGTTGTAAAAGATGATGGTTATTTAATTTTGTTATAATTTATAAAAAGTTTGGCATTCGGAGCATCATTTCGATTCGGTATTGCATTCATCTCATATTTTAAGATTCAATATTTTAATTCATGTTTTAAACTTTAAACAAATTATTTTCATTATTTGTATATTTTGTATAATTATACAAATTTCAGGCTTGGGTTGGATACGATCCCACAAGCTGTTATGTTCACACCCACATTAACAATGTTTCAGGACTCAGAGATTAGTCAAGAGCGAAATGGAACGACGATCTAACTATCTGTCTAGTCGTAGTGGTCTTTTATATTTGTGTTAAAAAAAAATGTATAGTGAAAAACTCAAAAGTGAGTCTAAACATTGTATTAGATGAATATTTGATGTAGTTTTTTTTTTATTATTTATTAAATTTGTAGTTGAGAATGTTTAAAAAATTAATCATAACCTGAAATTCGGAGTCGGGTCTTTCCAACTCGGGCAACGAATTTCGGGGCATGACAAAAATACTAAGTGATGAATGAATCATTCTATTAGTATTATATTTCGATTGCATGCTTATCGACAGTTAAAGTATGTCCAAAATCAATATATTGAAGATTCACCTATCAGGAATGTTCGAAATGAAAGATCTGGGGGCTATAAAGAATATTCTTAGTATAGACATACACAAATATAGGGAGAAGAGTAAATTAAAGTTATCTAAGGTGAAACACCCTGGGAAGGTATTGGTGAAGTTCAAAATGGACAAAGCTGAGCTAGTTAGCACACCCTATGTTACCCACTTTAGGTTTTCTTCAGAGCAATATCCTATTACTAATTAATAAAATCAAGTTATGTCTCGTGTACCCTATTCAAGCGTGGTTGACAGTTTGATATATGTCGTGGTCTCTATGAGATTGGATATTTCACATACAGTTGGTATTGTGAGCAGACTCGTCAAACCTTGACAAGCAGCTTTGGGAAGCAGTAATGACTACTTCATTATCTACGAGATACAATGGACTATGCCTTGACTTTTCAGAAATCAGAGAAAAATTGATAGTTTACGTGAATTTAATTACACAGGGAATGTGGACAATAAAAGGTCGACTTTCAATATTTATTTGTGTTGGCGGGTGGAGCAATAGTTGGATGTTGAAGCTTTAGTATGTGGTTACCATTTTTACAAAATAAGCTAAGTATATGATAATATGGAAGTTTTTAAGGAAAGTGTTTGGTTGAGAGAAATGATGAACAAACTCGGGTTGTAGTAGGAAGTCATGCCGGTTAATTGTAAAAGCAAAAGCGCACTCACTTTTGGTGAAGAATTTGTTTGACCATTTTTGTACTCAACATATCAATATTCGTCATCATTTTATCTAATAGGTGCTTAAGAAATGTGATGCTACTCATTAGAAGATTCATACGAGCGTTAATTCGGCAAATATTCTTAAAATGGTGGTTCCTATATAGAAATTCTAATTCTGCTCAGCTTCTCTAAGTCCGCCGAAAGGTTGATAAATACAGAGCGTGCACGAAAGGCGACAACGATAGTGAAGTTATGATGAAGGCAATTTGTAACAACCTGAAATTTTGGGTTCGAGTTTACCTGTAAGTAAGGATGTACGATTACACTTTTACACTTGTTCATCTGTACACTTATAGATTCATTAATATTTATGTAGTTTAACTTGAATCTCAACCATAGAAAGTAATTTTCACCCTAAGATTATGTCAACCGACTATTGGTTAATAGGATAAACCCCTGAATACCCTAGTATTCTTACCCGTTCATCAAACCGACCGTTAAATTAACTATTTGGCACTAGATGAAGATATCTAACCAACCACTTTAAATTTGGACCACTTGATCAAAGTAAAATAGCTACCAGAACTTTATATCCACTCGTATATACGTCAAATTAACATTCTGATCCGTTCACCTTATTTATCAATTATGAAGATGCTTAATTTACCATTAAAATCATTATCAACGTATTTTACACCTACGAACCAATAACTTGAATCTAATATTATACATTTTTAACATAGATCGCATTCAAAAACTACTTTATACGTATCCATTTACAAAAATGACCGTACAATAACCCATAAATATGATTAACATTTTAACCATCTACTTATTTAAAATTTAAACCATCAATTGATCATCCATCACAATCAGATCTGCCAACTAGGCCATCCAAATATTTAAATGAACCATTCATTAGGTAGATCATAAGGTATACATCAAAACTACTGGTTAATTTTTACACAGGATGTCGGTAGATGTTGTTTTGAGTTATAAATAGACGTAAGACGTTAAATAGGTATCTTGGTCATCCCTGAGAGATCAAGGCCCAAACTTGGTCTGTTTGTAAAATACGTAAAATGGTAATCTTTGGTAAAGTTTCACTCTAAATAAACGGTTTGAATAGAAAATATTTAAGTTTGAAAATATTTATTAGAAATATGATATAAGACTCATCCGTCTCCACGTACAACTACAACATTTTAAGACGCCTAGCAAACCACGTTTCTTCAAGACTACACTACCTATCGTCCACCTAGTCCAATATCAATCCATCCTTCACTGTCCACCATCTGTTAAGCCAACATATGCATGATCTGGGCTATTCACTTACTAGCCAAGAAGTCGTCAACAATCCATATTAAATCTTGAGAGTTTCCTGTCTTATCATATAAATCACCGAAATATTATATTTGTCTCATCCTTCAGCCCATAACGTAACATGATATAATGAAGTGGATGGGCGGAGTAGATTTCTCATAAGCAACATGATGGACCCCACATATCAATGAAAATTAAAATTGTAACAACTCCAATTTGTGCGTTCCTTAAATTTTGAAATTTTAAAATTTTATTTTTTTAAAAAAGAGATCAAACCGGTTGCAACCTCCTTTATCGTTATCTTATCCATCTTATCCGAGCAACTCTCTTTTCTTTATAAGGAAGGACATTTCTCACCGATCAAAAATAGTAAAAAAATAATAAGAAAAAGAAAAAATATAAAATGAGAGAAATTAGTGAAAGAACGGCTTGCACGAGTTAGTATTTATTTTATTTTAATTTAGATTTTTATTTTAATATGTTATTATGCTTTGGGTTTATGTGATGGACGGCGTAGATCTACCATGGGTGTAATGCATGTGCACATATATCAATATGTGCGCATATGCACAATGCACATTGGAACACTTTACGCATGTAACAAGAATTAAAAGGAAACACGTAATTTCTTTTTGTTTATTTTACTTGAATTACATATTGGAGTTATTTTGCATATACGACCCGATCAATTCAGTCCATTGGATTCTAAGGACCAAAATATAGAAAACCTCCAAAAATTAGGCTTAATTAACATTTTGGTAGGCCATAATATGTAAAATAGAATTCATTAGGCACTCACCATTGAAATATCCATCGCGGCCGCAGGGAGTTCCGATGGAGATACCAATGATTTTGACCATTAAAATATAATTGGGTGGACCAATGAACAAATTGGATCTTACATAGAAAGTTAGGAGGGTTTGAAATAAGAAATACATATGTTTTAATGGTGGAAGAATGGCCAGTGTTGATTCATGGTAGTATGATCCATCAGAATAACGAATTTACCTCATTTTTCTACCAATGTCATAAAACTATGTTAGTAAAGTGGTGAATAGAATAGATCTTATGCACACATATTATATACGAGTCATCATGACAAAAGTGTAACAATATATAGTGGGTGTAAAAACACTCCAGCGTGCAAAAGTAAAGTTGGGCTATTTACGTTATCGGAATTAGTCCGGATTTATGGGCCTTATATGCGGGGCTTTCTTGATGTATGTATCAAATCCGTACCGTCTAATAATCTTGTCACTAATTAAAAGTCTTGGGGTTGAAAAATTTATTCGAAAGAAAACTCATGTGGATCACATCGCCTTAAACAGTGAAAATTAAATGGGGCACCTTCGAATATTATTGTGGGCTACAAAAGTGTTATTTCGAGTAGATTTTTTAGGCTCGTCCTTTATGAGGAGGTTACCTATTTCATTCATGGTTTAGATTTTCATGGGATCTATCAAAAAAATTAAATAAATAAATAAGTACAAAAAATAAAGTTTGATTGTCAGCATTGAAAGCAAATGCAGCTTTTAACGTTAGAAACCATCTTGGGTCATCAGATTGTGGACTTACAGTGATGTATACATTGTATCTAATCCATCCATTTGATTTGGAAGGTTATTATGGGTTAAGAGTGTAAATTTAGGGCATATCTAAAATGTATGTGACGTATACAGAAAGAAAATAATAGTAGTTGTACAATAATTGTTTACGTTATTACAGGTCCCACATATTTCAGAAAAAGTCAATATAGCAATGGTAACCATATAATCAATCCAAATCCCCGTAAGTAGGACCCACAAAAAAAAATGTGTGTTAGATATATATAATATAATGTAACTCCACCTTCTGATGCACGGTAAAACTTATATAAGTTGCACGCATGTTTAGGACAAAATATATATAGGCTAAATTATGTATCATTATGACATACTATTAGAAGATCCAAGCCATCCATGTGGTGGTTCATCTTATAAGATATCTAGTGTGTCTTTTGGGTCAAGATAGATAAGATGAACTTTATCTATTACATATGTTACTTGAGTATCGCTCTCATGTAAGACCTTAATTAGTAATCAAAACAAATCAAATACTTTATGAGTTTAATATATATATTTTTAATATTATGGTGTACTGCATATTGATTATTTATAGGTATTTTCTGATCTGCTCCATCGGATTTCTCTCTAAATCATCAAGTGAGTAATCCCAACATGTTTTCTCTTCATGTGATTAAAATAATTTGTTGTTATGAATGACTTGATTAAATTGTTTATGAACTGATTAGTGCTGAGATATTCTTGGATTATGAACATGTGAAAGGCCTCTCATAAGAAGAGATGTATTTGACTGCTGATATGATTACTGCTGTATCAAACATTCATGCCTGGCATCATTAATACTCTTGTGCGATTACCTAGGGACAGCCCATTGTACCCACTAGAAGCCCACTATATGTGGAAGCCTGCCCAATGGGGGGGATGCGGGCCTTGCCCATGCCTACCAATGGTAGAAGCCTGCTGAGTGCGGATGCGGGTTGTCGATATCCAACTCAAGCAAGTGGATGGTTTCTATTTATACCCACTTGATGCATCATCAATACCATTCATAGCATACACTTTAATTATTTGCATTGTATTTCTGATTTTTATACTTTACTTGTATGTATTATTTTAATTATACTGTGCATGAACCATGATGGGTTCACTCACTGGGCCTGGCCAGCTGATGGTTTATTGATGGAAAAACCATACAGATGGAATTGAAGCAGATAAAACGACTCAAGAGCAAGAATATGAAACCAAACCAGTGGATGATCCATAGGATTAGTGGCCGTATTTAACCGAAGACGAGCTTATGTCATTAGACCAGTAGAACAATTAAATGGGACCACTGTTTCCTATATTAATTTATTTCTGTTTTAGAATGACTTTAAATTTAAATTTTATTGTATTTTTTAATAACTTGATGATTCCAATGACTTAAATAATAGTCTCAATTTATTTTATTTTATTTTTATTTTCTTTTGATGTGTGGTGGTGAATGTTTGTGAATGAATTAAGTTGATATGAATGTAATAATGGATGTTAATGAAAACATAGAATTTAGATTATATTATGCCTCTATTAAATAATGTGACTCACTAATTCAAGTACACTAAGTGTACGAGTCATGGACCGTAACTCAGGTCTAAGGGTGCACACTCAGTACCTGAATTTCGGGGTGTGACACAATTAGAGATAAAACTTGGAGTTGTGGTTCATGAATGGAGATTTAAGCCATGGTGAAAATTATTATGAGAAGTCTTAAATCTATACATGAAACAGGGGTTCGATCGATCGACCACCCCATTCGATCAATCGAGTGAACTCCAAATTATACTAATTAGCATCTGGACAGTTTTGGACAGTCTAGATCAATCGAACTATTAGGTCGATCGATCAACAGAATTCCAAAAATACCTCTAAACTCTCTAGAAACTTTTGGGCGTGTTTGATCACTCGAACACGTTGGCTTGATAAATTAAGGATTGCTTGATCAGTCAATCAATGCTCGATCGACAGCGCATGTGATTCTGCATAATTGGCTCGCTCAGTTTCTTATTCTGGGTGTTATGCTATATATATGGGTGTAATTGCAAGATTAGAGTATTCTAATCAGGATTAAATGTTTCTAGAATTTGGAAAGGAGAAAATAAAGATTTTCTGATATGTAAGTTCTTCTATTCTCTTATAACTCTTTTCATAGTGTGATTCGTTGTTGCTTTGTGCCATGGGTTTTTCCTACGAAGGTTTTTCCACGTAAAAATTTGTGTTCATTGCATTTTTAATTGCTTGCTTGTGTTTATCTTTCAACTATTTGATTTGAACTTAGAGTTTACTTCCACGGCTTTCACAACAGAGGAATGATCAATTGACTTGGTCATATAGGAGATCAATTATATTGCAATGTTGTTTCTCTAGCCAGCAAAAATGGGCCCCACAAATGGTAAAGAAACAAATGGCTATGAATGTGTAAAATAAGGGAGAAAAAAAAAAAAAAAACTCATGCAAACGTATTATAGAAAAATTACAAGTAGAGTGATCTATTACAGCTGATGATACAATGCTGATACAATGCTTCGCTTATCATATCCAAATCTTTTACTTCCTACCTTTTGTTAGGTTCTTTATTCTTCAATTATCACCTTAGCATTACAATCGATCTCCATTATCACTTGGAGATCACCATCTTGTTGAGAAGTGAAGCCACATGCGCGGATTTCGTGTCGCAAGTCCTTTCGCAACTGGGATGCGGAAATGAGTTTTGCGGATTTCGTGTCACAAGTCCTTTTGCAACTGGGATGCGGAAAGGAGTTTCGCGGATTTCGTGTCGCAAGTCCTTTCGCAACTGAGATGCGGAAAGGGAAGTTGCCAAAACTATAAATTGGGGTCCCTAGGGCTATTCTAGGCTTAAGGTGAATATTGGGAATATTTCTAAGGTGTGGGCAAGGATTTTCTATGTTCTTCCAAGGGAGAGGTTAGTATATTACCTTGTAATCTTTGTTCTTCATAGTGGAAGTTTGCATCCATAGTTTTTACCCTAGTTTGGGGTTTTTCCACATATATCTTGTCTTGTGGTTTACTTTGGATTGTTTTGATCTACTTCTAGTTTATATTTCTTGTTTATCGTTTGTGGGTGAGGCCTGAGATTGGATCTAGGATCACTACGTTGTTAGTGTGCTGCACAACAACTGGTATAAGAGCCAGGTTTAGTTCTATTAGGAGCGATGGCGGAAGATGGAAAAACTAGAATTGAGAAGTTTGATGGTTCAAACTTTGCCTTCTGAAAGATGCAGATGGAGGATTATCTGTATCGGTAGGATCTCTACATTCCTCTAGGAGGAAAAGAGAAGAAACCAGAAAAGATGACAGATGATGAATGGTTTTTACTGGATAGGAAGGCTTTGCGAACGATCCGACTCTCTTTATCTAAGAGCGTCGCCTTCAATATATCCAAGGTGAAAACTACAAAAGAATTAATGGAAACCCTATCCACCATGTATGAAAAACCATCTGCATCCAACAAGGTTCATCTTATAAAACAGTTATTCAACATGAAGATGTCAGATGGTGAGAGCGTAACTGAACATCTAAACGAGTTCAATACAGTCACGAGCCAGTTGAAATCCGTTGACATTGTTTTTTAGGATGAGATCAGGGCACTATTGATCTTATCTAGTTTGTCAGACAGTCGGGATGGTTTGGTGATTGTTGTGAGCAATTCTTCAGGGTCGATAAAACTGAAATTTGATGATGTGGCTGGTCTAATTCTTAGTGAAGAATCTAAAAGAAAGGCATCAGGAGTTTCAGGAGATTCAGGGAATGCTCTAAACGTTGAAGGAAGAGGAAGATCGGTGAACAAAGGAGGCAATAAACACGAGTGTTTTAAGTCGAGAAAAAAATCCAATGGACCGAAAGACAAATACGGGTGTTGGCATTGCGGCAAGAAGGGGCACATGAAACGTGATTGTAGGACGCTCAAGAAACAAGAAGGAAGCTCTCAAGGCGGGAAGGATTCAGTGAATCTGTCTGAGGAGAGCGATACAGAGGCGTTGATCTTGTCTCTTGATGTGAGGAATGGGTCTTGAGTTATAGACTCGGGTGCTTCGTTTCATGCCACTTCATGTAAGGAAGTTCTGCGTGATTATGTGTCAGGTGACTTTGGGAGAGTCTACATGGGTGATGATGAGTCGTGCAGTATTGGTGGAAAGGGGGACGTTCATATAAATCAGAAAGACGGAACGTCTTTGAAATTGAAGAATATCAGACATGTACCGAATTTGAAACGTAACTTGATCTCAGTGGGGCAGTTGGCAGATACCGGTTATGTGACGACATTCACTAGTGATTCCTGTAAGATCATAAAAGGTGCCTTGGTGATATCTCGAGGCAAAAAGGAAGATACTTTGTACGTGACTTCTGGATCGTATAATTCACTCGCAGTCGCATCAACTGGAGTGAATGGGCAGTTATGGCATCAGAGGCTGGGACATATGAGTGAGAAGATAATGAAAGTGCTATTGTCAAAAGGGAAGCTACCAGGGCTGAAGTCTATAGACTTGGAATTCTGCGAGGATTACGTGTATGGCAAGCAGAAGAGGGTAAGCTTCAAGAAAACGGGACGCGCTCCAAAGACACATCTGTTGGAGCTTGTACACACTGATGTGTGGGGACCGACACAGGTATTATCTCTTGGTGGCTCACGTTATTTTGTTTCATTTATTGATGATGCTAGTAGAAAAGTATGGGTCTATTTCTTAAAGCATAAATCTGATGTATTTGATGTATTTAAGAAGTGGAAAGTTATGGTAGAAAATGAAACAGATAAAATAGTAAAGTGTCTCATATCTGACAATGGAGGAGAGTATTGTGATAAGAGGTTTGAGGAGTATTGTGCAGCAAATGGAATCAAACATCAGAAAATGATTCCAGGGACACCATAGCAAAATGGTGTGGCTGAGCGCATTAACAGGACCATCCTTGAGAGCGCCAGGAGCATGAGGTTACATGCAGGGTTGCCCATGACCTTTTGGGCAGATGTTGTGAATACTGTCACATATCTCATCAATAGAAGTCCCTCAGCACCATTGGATGGTGGGCTACCAAAAGAAACGTGGACTGGAAAAGAAGCGAACCTTGCACATCTCAAAGTGTTCGGTTGCACTTCATATGTTCACATTGATGCAGAGCACAGAAACAAGCTGGATGCGAAGTCCAGGAGGTGCACGTTTATAGGCTACGGGCAGCATGATTTTGGCTATAGGTTTTGGGATGCAGAAAACAAAAAAATCATCAGAAGCAAGGACGTAGTCTTTAATGAAAAAGTGATATATAAGGACAGTGTGCAAGAAACTAAGGCCAAAGAAAATAGACTTGTAGAGTTGGAAGAGTTACTAGACACGGGTGTTACAGCGCCACAGGATGATCATGTACAGGAGCATTATGAGGCAGAGCCACAGACACCGGTTGTGAGGAGGTCTACTCGGGAAAGGAGACCCACGGTCCGATACTCACCCTCCTTACATTATCTACTATTGACAGATAATGGTGAACCAGAGTGTTTTGAAGAGGCATTACAGACGAAAACACGGGTTAAGTGGGAGTAGGCCATGGATGAGGAGATAGACTCTCTTGAGTCTAATCGTACATGGGAGCTAGTCACTCTACCTAAGGGTAAGAAAGCTCTTCATAACAAGTGGGTTTACAGACTGAAGGAGGAGCACGATGGTTCAAAACAGTACAAGGCTAGATTGGTTGTGAAAGGGTTTCAACAAAAGGTAGGTATCGATTACACTGAAATATTTTCACCTCTAGTGAAAATTTCTACGATTCACATGGTCTTAAATATAGTGGCTACAGAGGACTTACATCTAGAGCAGCTAGATGTTAAGACAGTCTTTCTTCATGGGGACTTTGAAGAAGAGATATATATGCATCAGCCGACAGAATACGTGGCACCGGGAAAGGAGAATAAGGTGTGCAGACTGAAAAAGAATCTATATGGCTTGAAGTAGACCCGAGGCAGTGGTACAAAAAGTTCGACAATTTCATGTCAGGAAACGATTATAGGAGATGTCATACTGACCACTGTTGCTATTTAAAGAAGTTTGATACGTTGTACATCATCCTTCTTCTATACATTGATGATATGCTTGTGTCCGGTTCAAGCATGAAGGACATCTCAGATCTCAAAAGACAACTGTTTAGAGAATTTGCTATGAAGGATTTGGAAGCTGCAAAACAAATCCTAGGCATGAGGATAAAGCGTGACAGGGAAAACAAGAAACTAGTTTTGTCATAGGCAGGGTACATAGACAAGGTACATGATAGATTCAATATGGGATATGCTAAACGGTTAGCACTCCATTAGCCAACCACTTCAAGCTATCTAAAGAACAAGGTGCAAAGACGCAGGAGGAACGAGACTACATAGCTAAAATTCCATACGCGTCAACTATTGGGAGTCTCATGCATGCTATGGTGAGCACGAGACCAGACATTGCTCGAATAGTGGAAGTTGTTGTAAGTTCATGAACAACCCCGGGAAGGAACATTGGGAAGCTGTGAAGTAGATCCTTAGATACCTGGTAGGTACTGTAGATATAGGGATATGTTATGGTGGATCGGAAATCAAGCTACAAGGCTACGTGGATTCAGATTTGGCAGGAGATATCGACAGCAGAAGAAGCACTACAGGTTATGTCTTTACTCTGGGTAGTGCTGCAATCAGTTGGGTCTCTCAGTTACAGAAGATAGTGTCTATCAGTACGACGGAAGCAGAATATGTTGCGGCTACAGAATCGTCCAAGGAGATGGTGTGGATGGAAGGTTTCATAGAAGAGTTGGGTAAGAAGCAAGCAGATTGCAAGCTATACAGTGACAGTCAGAGTGTAATACACTTGGCTAAGAATTCAGTCTTTCATTCAAGGACCAAGCATATTGCCATCAAATATCACTTCATACGTTTGTTACTGGAAGATGGATCGATTGCTCTGGAGAAGATTCATACAAGTGAGAATCCTGCAGATATGTTGACCAAGACGGTCACACGAGAGAAGCTGAAGCTCTGTTCAGCTTTAATTGGTCTTCAGGCTTGAAGACGGGGATGTGGTGCACTCCAGATGAAGAAAACAAAGGTTTATGACGATGTGTCTCCAAGTGGGAGATTGTTGAAAAGTGGAGCCACATGTGCGGATTTCGTGTCGCAAGTCCTTTCGCAACTGGGATGCGGAAATGAGTTTTGCGGATTTCGTGTCACAAGTCCTTTCGCAACTGGGATGCGGAAATGAGTTTCACGGATTTCGTGTCGCAAGTCCTTTCGCAACTGGGATGCGGAAAGGGAAGTTGCCAAAACTATAAATTGGGGTCCATAGGGCTATTCTAGGGTTAAGGTGAATATTGGGAAATATTTCTAAGGTGTGGGCAAGGGATTTTCTATGTTCTTCTAAGGGAGAGGTTAGTATATTGCCTTGTAATCTTTGTTCTTCATAGTGGAAGTTTGCATCCGTGGTTTTTACCCTAGTTTGGAATTTTTTCACGTATATCTTGTCTTGTGGTTTACTTTGGATTGCTTTGATCTACTTCTAATTTATATTTCTTCTTGTTTATCGTTTGTGGGTGAGGCCTGAGATTGGATCTAGGCTCACTACGTTGTTGGCGTGCTGCACAACACACCTTTGGAAAGAACCTCAAAAATGGCGTTACCACGGCCAACAACATTCGCAGCTTTGGGGACAACATTTTCATGGACATGGGCAGCAATACAGTTTTTCTTACAAGATTATCACCCATCGATCACAATGTTATGAGCTATAACGCTTGGATCTATGATCATTAAATCCGCAATCTTGTGAGGAATTATAACACCTTTTCCAAAATTTTAAAAATTGCCCTTATTTTAACCATGAGAATCAGATAAGCAAGTTCCAGAGCTTTGATGAAAACAAAAGGAAAACACTCTTTGAACTTCTAAATCATGATTCCCCAAAAGTCAGGTGTGCCACACCATGGAAAACAGTTTGGACAGAACATTATTAGTTTTGAGTAGGGCGATCCAATCCATTCATCTCACTGACCACTAAAAATATATCAATAAAAAATGTGGGCCAACACAGAAAAACGGTGGGCCCGTGAGGACCATTTCCACACGATTAGGACCAGGGTTAGAGCCTTGGCCCAAACTGGAGGGCCTCTGGGCCCACGGCAGTCCTATGCTCCGTACATGTGAGGCCTACATACGATATTGAGCAGCCGTTGATGGCATTGAATAGTGATCGATGGCATCTGTTGCTGAATTGATTTAAGACATCCACATGTACATTTTTCGGATGGCCTCGTTTTCCTCATGCATCAAAGAAGTTCTATGCAGCTCCCTCATCATGGTAATTAATCTTAGCAAATGTGTGGCGATTTGGACTGTTATTCTGGTGGGCCACTTCATGGGTTACATTCCAAAAGATTCAAGTGATCAGATGACCTGACCAGACTTTTTCCATGAACTTTGCTGTATGAATCTGGACCGTTGCTAAGTTTTGACCGAACCATCCATTTTTTGCAGGCCACTGACTGGATAGCAAAGACAGTACTCCTGTAACCCTACCTTGATATACAGCCTGTCAAGGTGGTGGCCCACAAGATGAACACTCCCGGTCACGAGACGTGTTCGACACGTGTGCTGTGGAGGGAGCTGCAAACTGATCTGTGCCGCGAGCTGCATTACAGCAAGGTACTCTTTCTATTCTCCATTGAATATCATGGAATACATTGGATGTACGTATACGTATTTCATTTGCATGAATGGATTACATGCATCACGTGAAACATAACCATTAGGCGTCACGAATCACGTGCTTCCGAAAGAGCAAAATTTTGATACGCTGGAAGAGCGTGTGGGTTGATAAGCAGGCTCTATGGCATTGTATATGTGGTATAAAGTAACTTAAATTAAACCGTCCAAACCGTGGTCCAAGTTTAGATGGATCCTAGACCTAAAGCTGCACTGCTTTGTTTCCGCAACTTAGACAATTCCTGGACAGTCAATGGCCGTCTGCAAAAAATTTCAACAATCCGAACTCAACACTGGCAAATGACCAATTATGAAAGGTTGCGGACCGTTCAATTAATTTATGGATAGCTGCTTAGCTGTTCCCTCGTTTTGGGTAGTGAAATTTGAAATGATCCCACATGCTTGTAGAACCGTACACATCCACACGCACGCACACGTGCATGAGATCTGAACTTTCCATAAGGTTGGAACACTGCTTAGATCTTCTGCCTAAAAAATTAAACAATTTCACTCTTCATGTAGCCACAACGTAAGGAAGTGAATTAACGGTCACAAATTTTCTAGCCATTCATTTGTTTTGGTATACTGTGGACCAACTGAGGTGTGAAATGGCCTGATTTTATGCTAGAGGATCTAAACAACGTAATTTCCCTGATGGAAGGCTCAGATCTCTGGTACGTTTCACATTTTGACACATACACCCGCGTGAGGATATGTCCAGCTCCCACGCGTGTGCATTTATGAATGCCTACGTATCAAGTTTCAGATCCCACCAAAGTATCCAATGACTCTGGAAAGGCCATCGATAGCTTCCTTCATCAGAAGCAACAGATCTTATCATGTACCCCACCGTGCATATGCACGTGCGTACCACGAGTGAACGGCGATTTATGAGATGCATGTGAGCATTTAATGGTTTTGGATGTATCCCCTCTCCATGTGCCCACGAGGAAAGCAAGAGAGATATGGCGCTATTATATTCCGGATACGAGGCCGACTCTGATCTGTCGCGGTGGATCACGAGGTTAGTTTGTTGCACGATAACTAACACGTGGCAGGTGGAAAAATAGATCTGATCGGTGCAACATGTGGGTCCTTTACCCATAATGCCTAGTTTGGGAATGGTACCACACGGAAGTTCCTTTCCGTTAATATCTTCCACTGACTCTATTTTCATCACCGTCCATTTGAAGGTGGATGGTGTCCATCTGGTATGATATTTCAACCATTGAGAATACAAGGACCGAACGAACTAAATGGGCGGTCTCAATCCATCTCTCCTCAAATAACGACCGTTCCTGATTAGGCTCATCATAAGTGGGCGCAGCCCCAAATTGCATAGGTCAACCTATCACAGTTTCTGGTTAAAGAGATGAAATTTTCTCGGACGGAGGTGGTGAGAGGTCCTCGCAGCTCATTTGCTCACGTGGGAAGTATATGCAAGATCCAGCCATCAATTTGGTGGGCTTACTGAACATCTCCATCCAAAAAGTTAGGCCGTTCCACTCATCAGGTGGGCCACACCTGTATGAGACCTGCGTGTGTAAGGTATGTCTGCAGTTGATAAACGGTCTAGATCCTGCGCACATGTACCACGAGGCCAACCTTGATCTGATTTGCTCAAATCCCTTTTGAATTTCTTCGATCCACTAGCCACTTAATGTAGAACGTGGATCAACCTCTCTTAGCTGTCCATTTGTAGTCTTCTAAATAAATGGCCAGCATCAGTTGACTGGATTGGCTTTTGATATATGGTCCATCCATGTGCCCAATAGCCGAACATTTTATATTTCAGCCATTTGGAACTGAGCAAAATACCACGAATTCAAATCATATCATCAACACATACATGCAAATCATCGAAACTGAACCGTCGAACATCCTACAATGGATGGGATACGTACTTAACTCTCGTGTAAGTTCAAATTAGATCAGGCCACCATGTCTTCCTTCATCTGATCCATGCAGTGGTTGTCATTCCCTTTCGTATCATCTTTTTCCATTTTTTAAAAGTGTATTGCTAAGATGGGACATCATGCATTTTGAGTATAATGAAAGGTCTAAGACTCCACCTTTATTTATATGCTTGATTTGCCATCCCATCCAAGTTATTAAATTCTATAAGGATCCACTTTTCCTCGTGGTCTAACCTCGTGTAAAAAATTTTAAATATAGCCCATGTTTTCTGGGCGTGGATTAGACGTCACCCGGGAAATACGGTTAGTGGGGCCCACCTTAATGATGTGTTGTATGTATATCCTCGCAATCCTTCTGTTCTTCCAGCCCAAAAATTAAGCAGATCGAAATATGAGGTGGCCCAGACCATAGGAAACATTGGTGATTGATAGCCCACCATTAAAAACTTCCTAGGGCCTATAGTAATGCCCAACGTAATGTTTCTTTTCCATCTAACCCGTTGATAAGGTAACCAGACCGGAAGGAAGGGAATTTATAGAGATGAGCTTGATCCAAAAACAAATTTCTTTTAATGGTCATTCACCATTGCTTCCAATGGTGTGGTCCACCTGAGATTTGGATCTGCCTAATTTTTGGGATCACATCATAAAACGATCTTGAAAAACGTATGGATGGCTTCGACATTAAAAATAAAAAAAAATAATAAATAAATAAATAAATAAGTAACCCCTTCATCATGGTGGTCCCCACACGGCAAGGGTAACACCTAATCATGTGGGCTGCAGTATCATGGCTTACATTTCTAACGGAACAATCTCTCTGAGCTTAATAAAAAGACTATTTCTTAAACAAGAACGTTTCCATCAATGCAAGAACTCACGCATATGGAAGTAATCTCAGCCATGCACTATGGTGAGCAGACTTCGTCCTGAAAAGCAACTTAGTCCACATACCAGATGGGCCATGTGTGTACATCGAAATAAGCTATTGGTGATTTTCTTTCTAACCATTCATCTTCCTCCCAAGAGTATGGTGTACCTGATGAGTCGATTGGCCCATTTTATGGGACGGTACAAGCTCATTATAAGCCCCACCTAATGGTTGGTCCGGATCTTGTCCACGTTGCATGCTGTAAACAAACATTTATATCTTTTCCCTTCAACTAGCCGTAGTATTTCTCTTGATGATAATGTCGTCGGAACAAGGGCAATTTTTTATGATTACCATTTGGAACTAAGCTTTTGCAACTTTGCAAGTCACATTCTCAATCCACGTAATTAAAGAGAAAAAAAATAATTCACATCCACCTCCATGGACAGCAAAGCTACTGTGCATTGAGTTGCAGATGGGCCACCACCTTACATGTAAATGACATCCGAACCGCCCAAAAAAAGCCATCCCTACCTTAGAAGATCATTGCTGGAAAAAATCGAGAGAATCCATTCACCCAGTGCCCACACACTGCAGAAAACTGTAGAAACCAGTACGCAGCCATGGATCAACTCAATGTACATGCCTGGCCCACCTAATCAATGGACAAGGCTGATTTTTGTACCCAACAATCTTCTGAGGTAGATGCAATGTTTTTCTACGGCTTGGATGTCATATACATTTGAGACGGACGTGAACAGTCCTTACATATAAAATGCACATATATGATATATATCTTTCTGGTCATTATCCAGCCCATGTGACTGGCCTCACTAAAGGGCTAGAATAGTGGCCCACCATATTTTTAATATTATTAAGGATGCTAAGAGAAGCATTAAGGTAAAAGAAAAAGAAAGCGTGAGTTAATGGATGGTCCCAAAGTGCTGTGTTGGAGGGTTTGAGGGTGGTGAGCATATGCAAGCGATCGATTGGATTCCCTTTGCCATGGCGTGTAAGATCATAGTTTAAAAACTCAGAAAACTCCAACTCAACTTGCCCGAATCATTTGCCGGAGTTAACCTGACTCAACCAGATGTCACCATGAGGAGAGGAAAAATTGTTCTGGTCATAGCTCAGCGACTTGACATAATTCATACTTTTGCAATGTTAAGGATGTGTTTGAATCATAAATTACTTTCGATAAAATACATGTGACATAAGCAATTTATCTTGATTTCTACTTATTTAACAGATAAATCTATTTGATAAATAACAAATTTATTAGCAAAAAGGTTGAAAAATATGTTTGGTTTCCAACATCATAGGTATTTATCCCTCGTCCATGTTTGGTCCCCCCATATTCATTGTGCATCATGTGCGGCCAACGTTAGATGTGCACTGTTCATTACATGGGCCCCACCTTTGATGTGGGCCATCGTGTGGGGCTGACCTTAGATGTGGGTCATTCGTTAGTAGGGGTCGACCTTTAATGTGTGCTCCATCCATTATGTAGGGCCCACCTTTGATGTTGGTCATCCATCATGTGGGGCCGCTATTAATGTTATTATCCATCACGTGGAGGCTACCTTTAATATCCACTACCCATCATGGTATCCAAATAGGCAAATATAGTCCTCATACTACCAAAGTGAATTCGCAGTCCACTAGGAAAGCCACATGGGTAGAGCTGGGCATCGGTCTGGATCAGATTGGATTGGGTCCAACTCGACCCAATCCGAAGTCTCAATGGCCTGACCCGAACTCGATCCGATCCGGGACCGAGTCCGGGTCACCTGACTCGGACCGATCCGGTACATGGTTGGCCTGACCCGAACCGAGTCCGACTCGATCAGGGAAACTGAGTCGAGTTGGGTTCGGTAGGATTCGGATCGTATGAATTTAATCTAACTGTTTCATGTGGTGTAGTCTACTTTAGCCTTTAATATACTGCCCTTTTGTGCTCAAGGCCTAAATTGATATGTCAAAATGGATGAACGGCTTAGATAAAACATATACATCAAGGTGGACCCCACATGGCTCTGAAAGAACTCCCCGTTACCGTATCCATGCTTTTACCGGACATGTGTTGACGTGCACTGCACGAAAGTGCAGTGAGTGCTTTTCACGCAAGTGACTTGCTGTAACGACGTTAGCAAGTTCTGTGGGTCTGATAATGGGGTATGTGTTATATCCAAACCGTCCATCCATTTGGCGAGCTTGTCATAAGGCTTGAGACGAAAAAAAAGACAGATCTAACTATCAAGTGGACCACACGAAATGTTTAACGATGAAAATCATTCTCTGCTGCTATTTGTGGTGTGGTCCAAATGATCTTTGGATATTATTTATTTTTTGGATGATGCTCTACAATGATCTCTAAAAATATATGAACGGTGTAGATATAATAAATACATCATTGTGGGGCCCATATAACTTTGATCTCCTTTGAACCGTTCGTACAACTCGGAGCTCGAGGAGCGTCAGTCTTGTCTTCACACGCCACGTACCTAGCCAGCTAGCCTAGGCTACGGAAGCGGATTGCATACTGAGTAACTCAGTATGCTAAGCGTACTGAGTAAACTCTGTGGGGCCCACCGTGAGTTGCATATTTTATCTACTCCGTCCATCCATTTTAATAGATAATTTTATGGTTTCATCCCAAAAATGAGATATATCCAAATCTCAAGTGGACCTCACCACGGGAAATAGTGTGAATTGAAATTCTATCGTTGAAAATTTTTGGGGCCCACAAAAGTTTTGGATCAAGCTAATATTTGTTTTTTACTGTCATTCATGTATACGTAATCTTATGAACAGGTTGGATGACAAACAAAAATCACTGTGGGCCATAGCAAGGTTTCAACGGTGGAAATTATTATTCGCATTATTTCTTATAATGTGGTCCACTTGAGCTTTGGGAATACTTGTATTTTAGACTCAACTACTAAAACGATCTTGAAAAACAGATGGACGGCGTGCATAACCCACATACATTCATAGTAGGCCCAACTGAGCTTACTTAGTACGATAAAAGCATACTGAGTAACTTAGTACGCAATCTTATTTCCTGGGCTACAATAGTAGCTGCTAGCTGGTGTGTGGTACTGACACCTGACGGATTGGCTACTCCCTATGTTCGGTGATCTGTGGGCCCCACCATGATGTATGTATTTCATCGATGTTGTTCATCCATTTTTAAGGCTTGATACAAAATATTAGAGGAATAAAAATCTCAGGCGGACCACACCACAGGAAAAGAATAATGATTGGATATTCTCCATTAAAATCCTCCTAAGGCTCCGGATCGGGTTGAATCCATTCAGATCGGATCGGTCCGGATTGACCAGGACCTGATCCCGATCCGAAAATCATTTGGATCTACAATATCTAACTCGATCCACACCGATCCAGGCCATCGGTTCGGTTAGGATCGGGTCGAATCGGGTCTGATTGAGTCGGATCGACCGGATCGGATCTGTTTTACCCAACTCTACACATGGATAAGAGAAAGAGCTATTGTACGGTGATAGAGCCCACCCTAAATATGCCACATAAGGTCTTTTTTTTTTTCCCTCTCAGTAAAGATTACGCTATAGGTATTAGAAAATGAAATTGAATATAAACCGTTGATTATTATCAGATTTTCTATGTTCATAAATTGAACAACTAGAATTGTTTGTGGTAACTCGTACTTTGTCCATTATTGGTGTCTACACCCATTTTGGTACACTTGCATGGACTAGTAAGAGATCGCCATGTATCAACACTATAGGTTTGATATTGACAAAATCATACTCACATCCGAATATAGATTTCACCGCTCTTATCTTCGACAATACGCCTTCCGTTATTAATGTGGTGGCACAAAACCATATGCATGCTTTTCAAGAGGTTAAATGTTGAATAACACATGGTTGTGATTCGTGTGGCATATAAACAAGGCAACATACCTAGCAAGTCTATAAAAGGCCTATCGAGGCAATGATCCTATTACAAATTTAAATATGATATAATTGGTACTCTCACAATCCTTCCAAAATATGAGATCTTTCTAGAGATGTTTCGAGCTTTTACGGTGATTATGAAGATTCTGAATATCCGAAGATTGGAGCAATATTTAAGCAGATGGATATTAATGGATTGGGACCAATATCGAAGCGCATCAGAATCAAAATAATGAGAAATCAGAATCTAGTGGATCTGATTCCATCAAATCCACAGATATTCAAGGGCATGATAGGAAGAACAGTGGATATGGGTCTGATTAAGCTAAATATTGATACAATAGTGTCCTAAAGGTCTTCAATAAGGGGGCACCTACGTAAAAGTGAAGATCTAATCAACGGTTTCAAATTTGCAAAGAATCCCTATGGAAAGCCTATAAACTATAGTTACAAAGGATCATGAACCATCAAGAAAATCTAATGAGGATTTTACCACCTCAACAACCTATAAAAGGAGAACACGATAAAGAGCTTGAGGCCTATGCCAAACACAATCCATCTTTCTTTACATTTATCTTAGCATAGCCTACTTTATCTTTAGTTTTAGCATAAATCTCTCACGTTCAGTGCGATTGCTACAATAATATATAGTAAATTAAACATCCATAATCGTAAGTTGCTAGATTCCGATTAACCAAGTTTTTACTTAGGCAATCGTCATTCTAATCACATATTGTTGACCATTTGCCTGGATCGTTTGTTCGTATGGACATATTAGGTATTTTTATCTCTTGTATTTTCTCTAGTTATTTTTTCACTATCGATTATAATGAGCTTCCTTCACAAATTAATAAAATTAGCATAGTTTTAACTATTATTTTTATTCACTCATCATTATTCTTATGAGAAATGCATTACTTGCGATTATTGGTAAAAGTAAAATCCTTGAGACAAGGTAAAAAGAATCTATCAAGAAAGATTAACTCATATCCTTTCACAAATTACTTGATCATTGTTACAATCGATGATTGAGAGGACAGTTGGATACTGAATCTAGTATTAATAGATCTATCTTAATGCAAGGGGTACCAATGTTCAATTAAACATTGACTCGAGTACAAGTCTAGCATGCCCGCATTTCCTAATCGCACATGAAAATTGAATACATGTCCTTGTTCACACACGTGGCATGGTGTTTAATTCAATTGCGTAAATAGTTATGGACAATAATTTCATAAAAAATGAAGAACGAAATAAATAGCAACATGCATGACAAGATTCACGAGTACCATATGCTCCATGTGCACTCGCAAATCCAAACATGATGAGATGTAAAAAAAAAACATTTGGGGATTTTTTTTTTTGTACATCAGGGCCATTCATTAGGTGTCCCCACCAATGACATGGCTCAAGCTTAGGTGACCTATTCATCAAGCAAGTCCCTTGTGGAAACTAACAGACCAATAAAAGAACTTAGGAATGGTTCACAAGTTATGGAAATAAGTTGCTTTAAATATATAAGTTACATTTGCAATTATGTTTACCAAATTAAAGTGAAAATAATAATAATAACTTAATGATTTAACACAAGTTAAAAGTAACTTATTTGGTGGTATCCAAACAGGCATTGAATATTACCCGAAAAAACTTAGAAAAGAACCCGCATGAGTTTTCAAATAAACCCGTATGACTTTTCAGTCGAGTTCCTAATACAAGGAAGGAATCCTAGGACCCATGTAATAGCCATTGCCACGTGGTCCTTAGGACCCATGTGATGGCCATGTGATGGCCATTACCATGTGGTTCCTAGAATTGGAGAGAGAGAGAGGGAGAAGTGGAATTTGATGTTTGCAATCCATATGGTCTAAAAGCCAAATAAGAAGGTCATTGTTACTTTCCGCCTCCAAGTGGAGTAATTTAAAAATGAAGGAAAAGAAAAGTAATGCTACTTTTCTTTTTTGTCAAAAGACAAATAACTGGTGATTGTGGGTGGGGCATGTTTTTCGATGTTGATATCTAAAAACGATGTTTCCGTCGCCAAATCAAAAACCTTGGATTTTCAATCTTGGTTGGTTGGTTTCACTACAACTAAATCCATATCTATTTATTTAAGTCCTCTTCTTTCTATCCTTACTTCGTTTACCAAACATTTTGTACACTTCAATTGTGCTAAATGGGACCAGCGCTGTTTATTTCTCCATCTTTCAATGGGCCTCGTGAGCCCCAATAAAAATCCAAATTTGAATAGACCCTGCCCGAACAGATCAAAAGGTCTGCAGCCAACCCCATCCAGCCCGTCGATAGCCCTATTTAACTTTATTAGGCCCGACCCAGGAGGCCCAAAAAATGCAATATAACATGTCGGCACATACGAGCTCACCTTTTCGAATAGAGTACAATGGGCCGGGCCAGCCCAACACTTAAGTCTCAAGGACCAATCCTGGCATGGGCCTCACACAGTAGATCTACTCGAGCCCAGTAAAATTCCACTGGGCCCGAGCAAATACGACTTAAAAAATAATAAAACCAGGCCCAGATTAGCTAAAGGCTTGAGTCCAAGCCCAGATAAAAAATTGATCGAACCATGCATTCCAGGCTAATAGGTCCAAGCCCAGTCCAATCGTCGAGCCCATTGCCGCCCCTGGCTCGCCCGCTATCAATGTACCGTACTCGCCCGTCCAGACTCCAGATACTGCAGTTCCAAGCTCATGCTTCGAATATAGATTGGGCCTGGGAGGCCCATTATAGAACTGTTCTGGGCTTGAGTCCTGGTTAGGCTGCAACAGCCCGTGGATGGCTGCCCATACCTTGAACGGATCAGGACCATTGCCACCCCCACATGGCCAATCTCTTTCAGCAACAGAGGGCCCACCTTCCGGATCTGCCACACTTCCTATTAATTTAACAATGAACTGTTGAGGAACGTTATTCACTGCCATGCGTGCATATCCTCCAAACATTCTACACTGTCCATTAGATGGGCCCCACAATGAATGAGAGATCCAGCTAAAACTCATGTGGGCCCCACAAAAGTATAATTTATCATTTCTTAGCCGTCCAATTTTGGTACGTCTGAAGTGCATTCGCCATCCCACACATTGAACAGACGATCGAGATCTCACATACGTGTGCCACGATTAACAGATCCATACCTTACACTGCTCAGATGATCAATCCAATGGTTCAAAAGCTCTCCAATCCATCTTTCATAGACCTAAGTCGATCCAGTGGTTGAAAAGTACACTAGGGCTAACCGTCCATCATGGCCCACATTACCAATCTATGGACCCCACTTGTCAGACTTGAAAGCCGCCTATCCTGTGAAAAGATGCAATTCATGTGTATCATAGCAAGGGATTTTGAAGGGTTTGTTCTTTACAAACCGATCGAATTTAAGAATATTCTAACAGATGTATTAGTTATATATATTAATCCCTAAGTTAGCTGGTCCACTGCCACCACCTGCACGGCATTTTCGTGCCCGTGGAGGGTTTTGACAGCTCATTGTAGGGCATTATTTAAAAAATGAAGCAGATCCAAATCTCAGGTGGACCACACCAGAAGAAATAGTGGTTATTGAATATCAACCATTAAAAAAAAAATCTTGAGGGCGATCCGAATGGTTATTTTCCATCCAACCTGTTGATAAGGTCACAAAGACTTGGATGAAAGGACCACACTAATATCAGCCCACAAGAAATTTTTAATGGTAAATCACTACTGTTTCCCTTGGTGGGGTCCACCCGAGATTTGGGTCTGCTTCATTTTTGGGATAATTCCCTATAATGACTTGTCAAAACGGATGGACGGGGTGGATGTAAGGCACATACATCACGGTGGGCCCCACAGTCAGGGATCTACCGAAGCTGCGCCCCCTAGATCTAGACCATACACGAGCCACACGTAATCACAATCCTAACCAGTCTATGCTTATTGTTGGTTGGACGCTAACGAAATATTGTGGATGATCTTAACCATCTAATAAATGTACTTTTCATTGGACATGGGCCGTTGCTGACTTTTGTCACTGATTGAAGGGTTAGGATTGGACAAACAGTGAGACTTTTGTGTTAGTGGCCAATTCAACATTTGGTCCATCAAATGAACGGTTTGGATCTGTTCCTTGTTTGCCAAGCAAGTATCCGATGCAAACTATGTATTGTGACATGACTACAAGGATTTAAAACGATGGAAACTATGTAGGAGGTAGTGATGAAAGGGCGAAGGAAACTAGGGGAATGAATTTGGGCCTTTGATACTTGGGCCGAGTGGTCTGCGGGCCTTATTTCTTGGTCCATTTCTATTGAGTCCACTTAAGTTTTGGAATGGCTTGAATTTTGGTGTCCCTTCATCATGGTGGGGCACACCTGAGGTAGTTGGATGGGATATTCTCAACAACCACGTTCCATTGTCGGCATCCCCTTCCCAAAAGGCCCACGTAATTTCCTTTGGTGTGGCCCACCTGAGTTGTGGAATAGGATGTATTTTGTGATGTAGGTCTAACATGGGGGAGGAAGGCTGAATCTAATGGACGGGTTGGATGGTACTGGCGCATCACGGTTGGCCCTACACAGCTCGAGAGTATGGTAATTACGATAACTAGCGTACGCTCTTACTCATGTGATCATTCCCTTAAGCGACTAACCCTCAAGGAAAACCAATTACCTTCATTGTAGGCATTATTTAACACACGTGTTATGTCTATGACGATCTGAACCACACATCTTGTGAAATCAACGTGGACTGTCCACTAACTAAAATTTTCCTTGATTCTACAATCTTAAACATCTGATAAGTGGGCCTTTTCTCTCTTAATAGGATCCGTTTCTGCCATTTTCTTTTCGTGTTCGTATGTTCAATCACCACTTTTTCCCCTTGGTGTGGTCCACCTGAGATTTAGATCTGCTTCATTTTTTAGATAGCGCCTTAAACTAATCTGGCAAAATGGATGGACGGCATGGATATAAAACACAAACATCACGATGGGCCTCACAGACACGGATGATTCCCTTGGCCCACCACCTAATCACGTCCCACGGTGAATGGACCATGCCCCAAAAATCTCCCAGATTAAAAGTTCTTAAAACCAATATTCAGACTTCCATTCAGTTGCATGTGGACTGTTGTTCTCTCTTCTGGACCGTTTATCGAGGAGATTAGTGGATCATGGTCCATACACCAAAAGGGCCCACCTTGTCAGTGATGAGAAGATGAGAAAATTGTGAAAAGCCTCGGATGGCGGTCTTATAATTCCGCATTGAATAGCAAAGGTAGAGATGGACACATGGAATTACATGATCCCAGAGTCCGGACTGACAACATGTGCAGTACCTCGTGTTGTCAAGGACAATGGATCATGCTCCTCAGATCTCCCATACTGGAAGATCTTAGCCATCCAATATTTGGCCCTTTTCTACTGGAACGTCCATCCACAATGTGGCCCACTAGATCAACGATCCGGACAATTGGCTCCACCCAAACAAGATAAGTACCTAAGCATGCATACCTCATCCATAGGATACTAAAAAAGAGGACATGAACTTAGGTTTTCAGTTTGTACGGGAACCTTAGTGCAGTGATCCAGGCCATTGATCAGCCTTTCCACTGATGGACCAAGAACCTATACCCCCAATCCTAGCCTTTAAGAGTTGTTGAATGTGGACCATTCTTGTATCTCTCTTGCTACTGTCCATTTTAAAGCCATAAATTGAAAGGTTGGAATAGTCCTGTCAAGGATATTCTCAGAGCATGGTCTTTTGGGCCCAAAATATCAATAATCTGGATAACCGAACCATGGCCCACCCGGGTAATCCGTGCATGCTCCAACATCATATGACTCCTCTCGGTATAGAGGTAAATTCGGTATCTGTGTATGTCTATACCATGTATAAGCAAGCAGCATATTCAATTAAGTAGGGTTCATGAGGCTTTAATGGTGAGTTTTGGAGCTGGCTAGCCTTTCAATGGTGGACATTTTTTGCCCTTTTACTTCCAGTACTTCTCTTTCTCTTTGCATGTAGACTGCAGTAGACTGCAGTGAGCAGGTTTCAGGTAGTCTTTCTAACCTGCCATAATGACCACGTGACAATATTCATACCACAATGAATGCATGAGGTAGCGCCACTTTTTCCTTTTCTCTATCTCTATTGTTCTCCAACCTGCTCTCTCCAAGAACCATGACTATTACCTATGAACAAGAGAGATGAGGAAGAGATCGTCCACTTAATGATCATCTAATGTTTATATAGTATACATAGCATATGTATACATTTATCCTAGCCATTCATTCATTATAAATCAATATAAATGGACCACTGATTAAGCAATTCAAATAATGTAAAAGACATTGAAAAATGACAAACCACATGACTTTTTAGGGCATGTTTGTTTCATCAATTATATTAGTAAATGAAATTAGTGATTACAAATTACTTATTTAGTGAAATCAGTTGTATTTGATTATAATGATGGCATAGCTTCATTATTTGTTTGATCAAATTAAATTCGTAAATGTAATAATTTTACATTATGAAAAATTATAATATTTATGTATCCAAGTAAAATTGTAACGATTACCTATCTTATATTACATCTACATTTGATTTTTGATTTATGTGTCAAAATATTTGTTTAAAAAAATATTGTATGATCATAATAACAACTTATTTACAATATTTTATCAGGAAATTTCAATGGCCTAAGTTTGTCGAAAGGTTAGGGTTGTTTAATAATGATCTATTCATGGTTGTCCACATGAAAGAACGGTTCGGACGTATATAGAAATTGAAATTACATAAATTTCATCCACCGGGTGAGAGGAAATCCCTTTCTTAAATGAAACGGGCGATCAAGCCAATGCAAAAGAGCTTGTCTGGTTATGAAGAAGACATCCAGATGCGCGCACACCTTATTTTAATTCTCACACCCTCTTTCCATCCACTGAATTCCAACAGCTTACTTCAAAACCTGGTTCATAAGCCCAGGGATACCACTTCCATATCCCTTTGTATTCAACCCCTCCTCTCCAACAAAACCCTAGAAATCTCTCCCACCCTCTTCCTAAATGCTACTCCTACTTCCATTACTACAATGGTTGTTGAACTTGGTCTACTTTCATTGACCCAACACGAGAAACTGGCTGACCAACATTCAAATCCTGGATCGATTACCAGCTCGTGGATGTGGAACCCCAGGCGAGCCGAAGAAGATGATGATTCATGGGAAGTACGGGCCTTCGCAGAAGACACTGGCAATGTTATGGGCACCACATGGCCTCCACGCTCCTACACTTGCACCTTCTGCAGGCGTGAATTCCGGTCAGCTCAGGCACTGGGAGGCCACATGAATGTGCACCGCCGCGACCGCGCCAAACTCCGTCAGTCATCACTTGGCTTTGATCCATCGTCTTCATCCGCCTCTTCTCCCTCTCTCGTTTTCCCAACTCAAGAATTTGTCACAACAAGCGGGTTGTGCCTTTTATACCCTTTCCTAGCCCCTAGTGCTGTTTTTACACCGATGCCGCCGGTGAATGGTTGCTTGGATTCTCCTTCTACTCTTCTCTCTATCTCGCCTTATATGGCGAACAACATGATATCATCACGTTCACCTTCACCATCTATTGATCTTCCCATGATGACAGGCGTCGATACTTTGGTTTGTAACTTGGGCAATGCAGAAACCCTAGTCCCAGTTGACGGAGGCGACGATGACGATGATGATGACGACGAAAACAACAACAATAAGAAGAAGAAGAAGACTGAGTTGGGTGTTGAAGAAATCGATCTAGAGCTTCGGCTGGGACAACGGCCATCGCCGCAGTAAAACGGAACCTATGTGGTAATTTCTAGATACATATATTGAATCAGTGCTTATTGTTCTTGAAAAGTGTTTTCCAATAGTACTGCATAAGATAAGAACAGTTCTTGTAGAATAGTGTAAGCTGATCTTCCACTGTTGATTCTGTCTGTAATAGTTTTGATGGAAGTTGCTATGGCCTGATAATACCGACCATGTGAAGAGAAGGCCAGTTTGTAAAATTAATAAAACTTATGATGATGATGATGATGATAAGGGCCTGGTTTATGTGCATACATGGTACGGGGGAAGTCACCTAACATTTATTTTAAGAGGGAATTCGAGAATTCCGAAATCTCATTTTGAAATGTGTGTTGGCATTCTCGCCCACCGTCTTTAGATGTGGTAGATGTGGGTGCAGAAACTCTCGATACACACTGTGCGCACAGGGCGAATTAGGGTTGGGAGATGAATGAGTACAGGGTTGCAGTGCACTGTCATTTTCAGTTACATATTTCTCGGTAATCTCTTCCGTGGGTACTATATTCTTTGAGATAAGGTCAGACATTAACTTCCCTTCTTTCCACATATTACTAAAATGCCCAACAGATATTGAAAGCTTACTTCTCATGCTTCTATTAGTGGGAGCGGATTAGGTGAGATCCCGGCCTCACCCAAGACGGCAAGTCCGTTGCCGTGGGGCCCACCTTGATGTATGTATTCTGTATCCATGGTGTCCATCCGTTTTTCCAGATCATTCTAAGGGCATTATCCCAAAAATGAAGCAGATCTAATGATCAGTTGGAGTATACCATAGGAAACAGTGGTTAGTGAACGTCCTACCATTAAAAACTTATTTAGGCCGACTTTAATGTTTCTGTAGTGTTTATTAGCCATCCAATCTAATGATAAGGTCACGTAAGCTTGGATGAAGGGAAACAACAAATATCAGCTTGATCCAAAACTTTTGTGGCCCATTAATGGTCAATCACAACTGTTTCCTAAAGTATGGTCCACCTTGTAATTGGACCTGGTTCATTTCTCGATAGTTCCCTAAAATGATATGGAAAAATAGGTAGATGGAGTAGATACGGAATAAATACATCAAGGTGGCCTCACACTAAGGGCCACACCATCTTAGGTGAGTATCTCCCCCAATCCTAATCATTTCCCTTTATTAATCCTTCTCCATTTAAGGGATTCCAAATCCATCAATTGTTTGGTAGTTTGGATTAAAGGGTATTCCAAATTTAAGGAATTCTACATCCAATGAGTTTTACAATATTTCCTTTTTGTTTGGATTTCCTAAATTCTCTCTTCTTCTTTTTTACTCAATTTTTAAGGTAGAAGGTCACATTTGGATCGCATGTTTCATTAGGCTACTAATTTATTAGGCACATGACCCACTGATGATATCTCAAAAATAATTAAATTATAATTGCATCAATAAAATTACATCAATAGAATGATCTAAATAGTCCAAACATTAATTTTCCATGTAAATTAACGGTTAAAAATGGTTGCTTAGTCACTCGGTTGTGATCCTATGCTTATGGCCCATCCGAGGTTTAGTATTTCATCATTTTCGGCCAAAGTATATATTTCAATAGGCCTATTACAATCATTATGTCAAACATTATATATGTATACTAATTATGTATACTAAAGTTGATTTAGTAATTAAATTCAAACTCTTCTAAATATACTACATAATTTAAATGTATAGTTAGTTTTGAATTTTAGGGGATTCTGAATCTATGAAACCAAATACAATCGAAGGATTTTGAATACAAGGTATTTCAAATCCAAGGGATTTCCAATCCAGGCATTCTGAATCCATGGTGTCAAATGAGTCCTTACATGTGCTTGGGAGCTTGTATTTGGAATGCATTGATTTCTAGGTCATAATCAAGCTAACTCCACATCCTCAATGTGTTTGGTAGCTTATAACATGAATGCATTGGAATCCAAAAATAAAAATGTATTAAATTCTATAGTATATTTACATAAATTTCAATTTATTACTAAATCAATTGTAAAATCTCTAATTAATAAACAAATGTGATATTTGATAGAATGACTATCATACACCTATTGACATTAAAATGATGAAATTCCAAGCATAGGAGCATAAAAGAGTCACTCAGCAACTATTTTATAACCGTCAGTTTACATGATCAATGTTTGAACTCTTCGGAACATTCTATGATGCTATTTAGTAGTGTAATAGATGGCTTGATTCTTTTAGATATCATTACTGTCCATCTATATACCCTTGTTGCATGTGGGATTCCCTGCCTTTAAAAATTAGGCAGATAAATGTTTGATTCTGAATTGCACCAAAAGGGCATTTCAAATGACTCTGAATTATAAATAAATAAATAAATAACTCTAATCCATGCTGCCCAAAGACCCTTTAATACTACCATAAGAGGTTTCCACGATCCACTCCTTTTTACACAGAGCACGTGTTCCAGCGTGGAAAGGTGCCGGATAGAAGGTAATCCCAAAATGAAGATCAATACATACAAAGTTCGTTCATCAGGTGGGCCCCACAGTGAAGCTGACACTCATGCTTTCAACCATAGTTTTAAAACTTGCTGAGTCGACTCAAAACAAGCCTGATCGAGTCACTTCAACTCGGCAAGATCTCGAGCAGACTCACTCAGGTCTGCCACAATATGGGCACTAAAAAAACGTAAATATGCCTAACCAGCAAGCCAACTAACAGATTATTTGACATTTTATTATTATTATTATTATTATTATTATATATAAAGAGAGAGTCATGCTCCCCTGCGCACCTTTGCACATGTGCCATGGGTGTCTAATCTGAACGGTCCATGTGATGCGGAATCCCATGAAACCTTATGTGACAAATTTTCACCCTGATCTAAAATTCTGGTGGGCCATAGAAAAGAGAAATGCAAATCAAGGGAAGAAACTGTTTTCATTTTTCATGGCCTATCAAAGTTTTAGATCAAAGTAAAACTTGGGCCCAGGAGGTTTCACGAGGTGCTGCTTCACATGAACGGTTCAGATTTTGACTCCCCATCACGTATGATGGGTTCTTAAAAAAGTTCATACCTAGTACGATACCAACAGGTTCAGAGGTGAGCATTTCCACGCATCGTGTATATATATATACACGAACCTCACCTGCGAACCAATTCGTACGGACTACATACGAACTTATTTGAGTCTTGAAAATCTGAATGGTCCAAATTGAGCAGAACCTCATGAAACCCTGGTACTAATTTTTACTTTGAACTAAAACTTTGGTGGGCCGTGAAAAATGCAAATAGTTTTTTCCCTTGATTTGAATTTCTCTTTACTATGGCCCACCAGAATCTTAAATCAGGCCATGGGCACGGGGGTGACGCTCGGGCCCTTGCATCCTGATTCCAGGTGTTGTTGGGATTTCAGTTAGTCGGTTATTTGTTGGGTTAAAATAGACAGTTTTGTGAGGTTGATGTAACCTCCAGGTTGTGTTGCTTGGAGTTTTTTGCGCTGTCCCTTGTAGTGCCCGCCCGAAGTTGTAATTTTCCCCTCATTAATATATATGAATTAAATACTTCAATTCCTAATTTCTTAATTTATAAATTATTAAATGAGTCGGGTTGAGCTTCTGTACGGCCCACATGATACCTGTGTGGGGAATCCAAACTATGCATCAGGTGTGGTGCGCCTCATGTTCACCACGTAGCACAAGAATCAGGCCGATCCAAAACTGTGGTGGACCACATCACAGGGAATAATGTAAAATCATTTCTAAAAGCTTTATATTCAAGTGGTGTGGCCCAATGGAGCTATGAAATGGTCTAATTTTTTGGGATGTCCGTTCGACCTGGTGGGCTGCGTTTGATGACTGGATTGGATGGTATATATCCAGCGTGTTGGATCCCGCACAATCTGGAAGTTTCTATATTGTGCTTCCCCTCCCCAATGCTCCCAGTTGATATACCTGCCATGTGACCCACCTAACTTTGGATGGACGGATTAGATGGAAAGACAAATCACAGTCGGTCCAACATAGCTCAACGGTACACAAACGTTGGAGTGGGCGTGATCATTTCCCTTGTGCAATAACCAGGCATTCCTGTCACAAGATTCTGCTGTACCCATGCAGAAAGATGAACAGCTGAAAAACCTTGTTGACACTTCACATCCTAGATTAGCCTGATTTTTTGCATGATCATTCTCACAGTGGGGGCCACCTTATGTACTGCTCAGATGCCTCACACACTTTCCTGCAGACACGTGCTAACAAACTGGCCAATAGGTAAGAGTAATTAAAGAATTGTAGGATCAAATACCTCTTATTCGTGCAGAGCGCAGCCCACTCACATCAAGTTAGCTGCACTGGTTGCACACTGGTGGGCCCCATTTCGTGGTGGCAATCACAGACGTTTTATTTTTTCCGGCCACCGGCATCATGTCATACCCTACTGGTGCTGAAAAGGATGGTATTGGCCGTTGCTGCTAATAATGTTGAATTTTTATGATATATTTCACGGTAGAGATGATAATAGTAGGACACTCTGATCAGCTTATTGGCCCCTAGGTGAGGCGTCTACAAGATCTACATAAGTACACATGAAATTGCCACCCGAACATCCTCGTGTATGAGATCACAAGATACTATTTAAGTTACGTCAATTCGTGGGCTTAAACAATCTCCAAGAACTTGATTTGAAAATTTATGTTCAGCTCTAACTACCTTAAGATATAAATAAAGTGGAGCCGACTACCTGATATTTATCAAATAAAGAACATAAAAATACGAGCATTTTGATCTATGTCAATGCTAATATAGTCACAAGCAATGATAATGAAGCTCTCAGACAAGAATGAGTTCTTGGCAAGCTAAAATACTTTCTTCATATAGAAGTAGCATCTTCAAAAAAGGGTGTCCTCTCAGACAGTAGAAAACACACCCTAGATCGATGTACATGAGGATAATGGAAAGTTAGTTGGTAAGTTAAATGACACTCTAATTGAGGGTTACATTTTCCTTGTGGAAAAAGTGAAAAATAAATAAATAATAATATTGAAGACATTGGATGATATCAAAGTTTTGTTGGACGATTCATATATATATTTTACTATTACTCACTTAGACACCACTCAAGTTGTTTCTCTAGTCAATCAATTCATGCATAACCCATTTACTAGTCATATAAAAATTGTAAATAGAATCCTTTCATAACTAAAAAGCTCTCCTAAAAAACATGTTAATAAAGGAAAATTAAAATTTAAAGATTGTAGGAAATTCATATGTAGATTGGGCATGTTATCTATTTGATAGAAGATCCACAATTAATTTATGTACCTTTGTCAATGATAACTTAATTATATAGAAAAATAAAGACGAAAATCATGTCATTTCACAATCCAACGCTAAAGCAAAAAAATAGAGCAATGCTCTCAACCACTTATGAACTAGTGTAGATAAAAGACACACATGGCTTTTAATCCAGTGATTTACGAAAATAACGAAACACATTAAAATACATGCTGCTTCGTTAAAGAGAATGTTTTTTTTTTTTTTTTCTTTTTAATAAGTGATTTCTACTTCATTTATAACAACAGAAGATCAACCAGTTGACTGCTTTAAAACCGTTTGAAAATTAAGGTTTCATAACTTAATGCGCAAGTTAGGCATAGTTGATATCTCTATCTAACTTGAGGGAGTGCTGAAAATATTAATCATATACAATAAAATGATTGAATCTATACAAGTTTAAAATTTCTAGCATACATATTCCTTTGTGTATAACAATACCAATGGGTATAAGAAAAAATATAGCAGAGACATTTAGAAATCTGCTCCTTTTCCTCAAACCTATGTTTCTCTTCTTTCTTCTTTTTCTTTCTTTTTAAAATTTACAGAACCTAAGCTAATCTTCTTTCCTAAGTTGCATCAGCACAAGCAGCCCTAGGTAAATAATTTGCACATGCCCTATCAAGCCAATCTATGCACCGGAGCTCAAGAAAACAAAAATCACACCTCTAAAACTAGACTGCTGATAGAATAGAACGTCTTTGGGAAAAGGATCATGTCTCTAAAACTAGACTGCAGATAGAATAGTATGTCTTTGGAAAAAGAAGATTGAATAACAATAAATATAGCTTATCCATAGCTCATTGCATGTAGGATGCATGTGCCAAACATTCTAAATGAGTTATTGTCCAAGTTCAAGCATCTCATATGTATTTATATATGTGCCACCATCAATCTTCAAGCCTACAATAAATATCAACATACACCAGCTGCCTCATCCTATTAAACTACCCACAATTGCTACTGTTGGTCTTTAATCCTTTTAAGGGTGTTTGACAAATAAGGAATAGGTTACTTGATCATCCAGAAAGGTGGGTCCCACCCATCATTGTGGTTCAGATGACCATACGTGCCATGATAGCACCTGCATCTAGGCCACGTGCAGAGGTGGTTGTGAAAAATGGAAGGGCAATCTGGTAGTTAAACTGAATGCAGAGGGTCCATATTAGATGGTCCTATTTTATAGGACCAAGACGTATAGACGTAACAATCAGGGCTGTCGTTAGTATTGGAGTTATCAATGAAGGCAGCACATGCAAAGGCTGCAATACATCCATTCCTACCAAAACCAGCCGGAGCCTGAACTCAGATACTGCAAGGATAAAGATAAAATTAGCAAACCAGTCTCTCTCTCACACGTGGAAACAAGTCACACGTGTATGATATTGTACTGGGTCGACAGCTGACCATCATTACGTAGATTCCATGTATCTAAAGTCAGGCACATACGACCTCAGTTGGGCCAGACATGTACGGAGAATTTGAACCATTGCTGAATTTATCAACCGTTCATTTGTTCTGTACGGGTTTGGTCTACCTGATGATCGGATGAACCTGAGTTTTTTGTTATGGTATCTACATTTCTGATTCCACCCGATGAATGGCTCTGATCTTGTAAAGGTGGTCACTGTTTCCACTTATGAAGTAGGTGAACTTTTAAAGAGTGCAACTACCATTCCTATTCTCTTTCTGGGCTCTGGTCCCGAACCTGATTGCTGGTAGTCTATCGCGGAATATTGCTATTTTGAATAACATGACTCGACGCCTTTCTCAGGCCAATACACATTCATTGAGAATCCAATGCCAGGTCATGAAGGAACCGTCTGCATTCAGCCGAAGTTGAGCGGCTGGGATTTATCAAGCTGGCATATTTTCAGGCGTTCTCCACCCACGGTCGTCCGAGATCACCGAGACATGGACCCACTTTTCTGGGGTGAAAATTGGGGTAGCGAGGGACTCACCACGTGATGAGGTGGATCACCGTATTCCTTAGGGGATAACTACTCCGAATCCATGGAGCGCTCCAGAGTACCCCTGGGATAAAAGTATTAATAACTTCTAATAAATTCAAACTAACTTGATTGATAATAAAAATTAAAATTACAACTTTTTAGATAAGGAACTCGAACTTCTAGACTTAAACTCCAACTCAAACACCTTAAAAACGTGACTTAGTAAACTGACTATTTATAGATGACTTCTATTCCTACTAGACTTCACAGTTTTGGTCAAAATTAGTAAGTGTCCAATTTGACCTAACCATGTTATTCTACTAACTTTTCTAAGACATTTTCATGTTGGGCACAGCTTTTACTACTCAAAAGATCAAAAGTTATACTCAAACTAAAACTTACTATTTATAATTAAAAAAACGAAATAAACGACACTTTTGACCATTGATGTGATGGAATCTCACAAATCCGGTGTGGGCAACCCGGCATAGTGGGGTCGGTTGGCTTAAGTAGGTCCTCCTACTCCAAAATCATATATAATATGTCAAAAAACTCATCCTAGTTTGCAAGATACGACTGATTTAAGGTTCTGATGGTTTGGATCATTTTCGCCTCCGATTGGGCCTTCTCTAGTCCATCTTTGCCATTAAAGCGTCTGCGACCTACTCCACACCAGCCCCTTCCACTTCAAAGGAAATCAACCTCAAGATCTCGTCCAACTTCAGTTCATAATACTCGTTCAAGTCCACAACATTGAAGGTACGCGAGATCCACATATCATTTGGAAGATCAACAACATAAAGCGTTATCATCGATCTTTCATATAATCGGTACCGGTCTAATCTTCTTCTTCTTCAATTTGTTATAGGTCCCGGTCAGAAATCTCTCGTTGCGTATATGAACTATAACATTGTCGCCCACCTCGAATACATTTTACCGTTGATGTTTGTTGGCTTGCTTCTTGTACTTATCATTCGAAGCTTGCAACCTGGCTTGCATATTTGCATGAATGCCCACGTTTCGGTCTGTCATATGTTATGTTGTAATGCTCATGCCCAGAAGCTTGGACAAAGGAACCAAGTCAAGTGTGTGGCGGGGCACTCGACCATAAACAATCTAGAACGGTGACTTTCCTGTCAAGTGATTCACTATATTGTTGAATGCAAAATTTGCTTGAGACCAAATCTTACTGCTTCAGCTTGAAACCTGAAATATACCGGATGAGGTTTCCGAACATGCGATTCACGACTTTAATCTGTCAATCGATCTACGGGTAGTAGGCACTACTGAACTAAAGTCACGTACCTAACTGATTCCACGAAGTCCGCTAGAAGTAGCTAATGAACTTCGTGTCACGGTCAGAAGTAATGGTCTCGAAAACCCCGTGTACCCGCACGACCTCTCTAAAGAATATATTCGCCGCATGTGTTGCATCGAGGGTCTTCTTACATGGGATAAAGTGTGTCATCTTTGATAAACGATCTACCACCGAATTTATGCCTCACTGTGTTCGTGTGAGACAAAGCACAAAGTCCTTAGATAAGTCGTCCCAAAGGCCAACAGGCATAGGTAACGGGGTATAAAGGCTTATATTCTGAGATTGTCCCTTAAAGGTCTAACAAACATGATAGCGTTGCAACGCTTTACTCACGTCACGTACCAATTACAGCCAATAATATCATTTCTTAATAAGAGTCCGCGTCGTGTATCGCCCAAGGTGTCTACCAATGACATCTCCATGTACCTCTTGGATAATCTGCTCCCTCAAAAAATTTTGGGGGATGCATAGTTGATTTCTTTTGAAAGAGGAAACCGTCTTACATATGTAGGTCATTAGATACTCCCCTTGGCACCTCATCCATGTATCCTTGAAGTCCTCATCCTCGACATATAGCTCCCTGAGAAAATCGAAAATGAACACCCCATTACTCATCATAACCAATAGTGATGCACGGTGACTAATTACATCAACCACTTTATTCTGCTGCCTTGACTTGTGCTTTAGAATATGAATTACTACAAAAATGTGACCCATCTAACATGCACATGATTCATGTTAGCCTGGCTATTAATAAACTTTAAGGCTTGATAGTCAGTGTAGAGAACAAACTCTCTCTGTATCAAATAATACCGCCAATGTTGTAGCACTTGAACCACTTTGTTTAGATCAAGCTCATATATCGACCATTTCTTTCGAGCTTAATTTGTTGAGCTTCTTGCTATAAAAGACTATCAGCCTGCCTTCCTGTGATAGACTCCTCCAATTCTTATATATGAGACATCACACTCAACATCAAATAGCTCGTCGAAATTAAGAAGATCCAAGACCGGTATTATAGAAAATTTATGCTTGATTTCATCAAAGCTCTTGTGAACCTCATCGGCTCACTGAAATGGTCATTTTTCATATAATCTGTAATGGGTGCGACTATAGTGTCGAAATTTTGCACAAATCAACGATAAAATGTCGTCAACGCGTAGAAACTCCTCACTTCATGAATGCTCATCAGAATCGGCTATTCCCTTATGGCTCGCACATTTTCATTGTCAACACGGATACCTATGGATGTCACAACAAATCTTCAGAACAATAAGTTGTCCATTAAAAAAATGCACTTCTTTAAGTTTATGTACAACTTATTAACTGCCAGGACTTGTAGTACCTGCCTGAGATGTTCCATATGCTCCGTCTCACCCTAGCTATATATCAGGATACCATCAAAATATACTACCACTAACCGACCAATGAATGGATTCAACACTTAATTTATCAGACGCGTAAAAGTGTTTGGTGCGTTTGATGCACCGAAGGGCATGACCAGCCACTCATATAACCCTTCATTGGTCTTGAACGTCGTTTTCCATTCATCACCTAGCCAAATACGAATCTGATGGTACCCGCTCCTCAGATTTATTTTAAAGAACACCGTGGCACCTTTTAACATATCAAGCATGTCATCCAACCGTAGTATCTGAAATCAACTCATCTAGGATAACCCTACAATTTGCCTCCGAAAGCACTCTATAAAAAATGAGGTTATGTCATATAGTGATTACGGGTGGCTAAGCGTCGCCTTGGGCTTGGGGCAGAATTAGCGCATCCGTAATATGGTCGAGGGTTTCCTGCAGCCTTTGTATGGTCAACTGACTCTCCCGACTGAAAGCTTTCATTCTTTCCAATATATAATGAATCCCTGGATCATCATCCATAGGATTTTGATCCATTTTGTCATTAGTTGCCATTGGCTCGAGGGGACTCTTCTCATTGATACCACTTGGCATAGGGAGGCACGTGATGAGGTCGATCACCGTCTTCCTCAGGGGATAACTACTCTAAATCCGCGGAGCTCTCTGGACTCCTCACAGAGCTTCCTCGAATCCACAAGGGATAAAAGTTGAAATAATTCCTAATAAATTGGAAATAACTTGATTGATGATATAAAATAAATATTAAAACAAAAAAAATGGAAAAAAAAAAAAAACAAACAACAAACAAACAAATTAAGTTACAACTTTTTAAATAAGAACTCAAACTTAGGACGGAGTTTTAGACTTAAACTCCAACTCGAACACTCTAAAAACATAACTTACTATTTATACATGACCTCTATTCCTACTAGACTCCGGGGTTTCTGGCCAAAAATAGTCGGTGTCCAATTTGGCCTAAATACGTTATCCTCCTTACTTTTTAAAGCCCTTTTCATATTGGGCATCTACATCTCAAAGGGTCAAAAATTATACTTGAACTAAAACTTATTATTTATAGTAAAAAATGAAATTAAACGAGACTTTTGATCCTCAATATAATAGAATCTCACAAATCCGATGTGGGCAACCCAGCGTAGGGTTGATTGGCTTAAGTAGTTCCTCCTCCTACCCAAAAATCATATATAATATCTCAAAAAACTTATTCCAATTTGTGGGATACAACTGATTTAAGATTCTGACAGTATAGATCATCTCTGCCTCTAATCAGGGCTTCTCTGGTCTATCTTTGCCACGAAAGTGTGTCAGACCCTCTGCATAAAAATTCCAAGCACATATGACAAATCCTTGGGTTGAGGCTCCACGTCCAGAACTTGAATGGCCTTTACTCTCTCTCTCTCTCTCTCTCTCTCTCTCTTTTATAGCAATGGAGTTATACAACCGACTCAATTTACGCAATTCAATTCAATGGATAGAAGAACCGGACGCATGCCCTGTTTTTACGTATCAAGAAAACGCTGAAAAGTCTTGGGTGAGTTTGAGAGGCTAACTCAAAACTGACATCTTGGACAGAGTTAAGAACACCATCACAAGAGTTTGTACAGTCTGGATCATTGATTTGATCCCGATCTTCATCATGAATCGACCCACAGCGTCTGGATTTCACGGACGCCTCGGCTTGCGCTGATGCTTGGTGGGTCCCACTGCGTCTGTCATTTGAGAAATCCACGCCATCCACCGGATTCATCTCAAAAATCCAGTCGAGAATGGACTGTTTTGGCTTGGATCCGGTGTGGCCCACAGGCTCTTCAAACCGCCGTCCATCCTCCATTTGGACGGTTGAAATCCGATACACGCTGTCTTCTGGAATTATGTCACCTAGGCTTAGGTAAGACGGACCTTGGGGTACCAATGGACGGTCCAGATTAATCATCTGGGCCAAGATAGTGGCCCACAGAGAGTCGCAGCGTCCACAGCTTGCGGACGCTGGCTCGGGCGGGATCGGTCAGCGGTCTGTCGACCGCTAGCCTGGGTTCGGTGCGCATCGCGCTCTCATGCGCTGTGTACGCATGCAGCCCAAGGTGGGGCCCATCGTGATGTTTTTATGAAATTCGTTCCGTCCATCCATTGTGTCCTTTAATTTAAGGGGTTTCGACCTAAATTGAAGCATATCCAGAGATCAGGTGGGCCCTAGATCAGGGATTTGGTGGTTGATCTGTCCATTGGGCCACTTCTACAAGGTTCCAAGGGCTGAAATTTGACGTTTATGGTTAATTTATGACCCTCAGGCCATATTTGAAGTTTTGAACCGAACGGAAGGTGCGAACCCTGTGATCTTGTATTCTGGATGATTTTCGGGCCCGTTTAACATGAGTGGCATGATTTCGTCGGATCCCTGGCATGTACATTCTTCGATCTCGGTCTCCTGGAGTTCGTCCCTTGCCTTGGTACCTTTAGAGCATCAAATTCAGGCTACTAAATATACCTTTTTCTAGTCCAGGATCCTAAATATACCTTACACCACAAACATGATTAAAATAGGGCGTTAGACAGTATCATGTTCGCAAAATCAAGTAATAACTAGAATCTAATATGCAATATTTGACCCTCAACACTATCATACAGTTTTATATACAAGGGGCATCAATGGTAGAGCGTACAAGGTGACCACTACCAATCCACATTATATACTTTTCCACGGCTAAGTTGGAGTGTATCGCTCTCCATGATGGTCGGTTCTGTTGAATATTGGATGGGAGTTTCTTGTAACTCGAAGCTCCGTCAGGCCACAATGATGTCTGTGTTTTGTCCGTCAATTTCACACCCTCAGCTCAAAATCAAGTGGGCCTCACTAATGGAAACAGTAGAGATGGAAATGCCTACCATTAAAATCTTTCTAAGCAGGTGACAATGTTTATATGGCATCCAAATCGTTCATAAGTCTATTCCTACAAGAGAAACACAAATATCATCCTGATCCTCAACTTCATGGCCCTAAGAATAATGGTGGGTGTTCAATTCCTATCATTTCTTGTGATGTGGCTCACTTGAATTTCCCATCAACTCATTTTGAGATTCACATGCATTCTAACAAGATTTTGCAAAACTATGTATGAAGTGGGTGTCAAGGACATCGCAGTAGGCTTTATAAGGAAACTCTAGCCCTATTGAATCATTTTAGCGTCGGCCATTCCTTTTCTAGCCTGACAAATATATCCAAACCCAATTCTACTGTAACATGGGAGTTACCAAATTCCCTATAACTTTAAGCTTTGTGGGGCTCATTATGATCTTGTGTTATATTCACTTTATCCATGTTCATGCTAGATAATATTAGAATGACCTCAAGTAAGCCGCAACACAAGAAACAATAGTGAATAACCACTGTTAAAACCTTCTTTGAGATGACAGATGTATTGGATTAAGCTTATATTTATGTTTTCCATTCAGCCATATGAGAATCACTTTATGGGAGGTAATTGGCTGGTTGGATAGCGTATAAACATTTAATGTGAGTCAACAAAACCACAGTGGGCGATCCATCCCCACCATTGACTCTAAAACAGCCTCTATTTTGGGCTCGAATCATGAAATGAGCTAGTGAAATGGATGGCCGGCTGGATGGATATGACACGGAAATGAAGGTGAACCTCATATAGCCAAGGGAGCAGATTGGTTGGTAACGCCAACACCACCAATATTCCTTATGACCAGACTCTGTGGGGCCAACCATGATGCATGTGTTTTACATGTGAATGCCCATCTATTTTACTAGCTCATTTTAGGTCATGAGATTAAAATTAAAGCATATCAAAAGCTCAAGTGAACCCCGCCGTAGAAAACAGTGGATGATGATATTCAGCGTTGAAACATGTTCATAAAGTCACACAAACCTGATGGAGAGAATAGCTTGATCTAAAACTTTTGTAGCGGCCCAATAAGTTTTCAACGGTGGGTAGGCATTCAATGCCCTCTGAATCCTGTGGTGTGGTCCACTTGAGGTTTCGATATGGTTCAATTTTAATTAGGCTCATGCTCTAAAACAAGCTGGCGAAACAGATGGAGGGCGTGGATAAAACACATATATTATGGCGGGCCCACAGAGTCCGGTCACCAGGGATAGCAATGGTGCTGGGTCACCACCCAATCCGCATCCCATCGACAAAGATTGTGTGGGGACTGGGGACAGTCAGAAAGGTACCGATGGCTTCCATTGCAATCCCATACCTACAGAGCCTGTCATAAAGTTACGCGTTTGGCAGCGGCAGTTGACGATTAGTCTTCTTCTCTGTCATGGCTCGTGCCCCGAGCCCTACCCCTCGGTAATTAGTTTCTATCCCTGGGGTTATTTGATACTCTGGCAGCATATGAGGCTTGATAAGCAGGCACTTGTAAACTCAACACGTGTCATGCCTCAGCTGAAATTAAAGGGACTTATTTGCGGAAACCAATCCTATAAAGTCACAGACAGAAAATTTAGAACTTTTGCACGATCCTAACATGAAACAGGAGTATTGGAAATATTTATTTTTAACATGTCCAGCAATCAGATATATATAATAAAATAATCTTTATTTTTTGTCTCTGTTGCATCGGAACCGAGACCCATTATTTGGACAGTCTGACGTCAATTTGTTACATGCTACATGGAATTTTTAATTAATTTCTAAGTGCCAGCGTATCATCTCTCACATTCTGCCAGAGCATTTGTCTTTTTGGTTCTTGCAATGGTACAAGGAAAAGTGGTCCTGTATGTGTGAACTTTTACTTGTGGGTCCCACCTTTGGTGACCCAGTTGGAAATCCGAGCCGCGTTCCAAAACCATGTTGATCACATGGGGCGAAGATCAGGCTAGTCCACTCATTGGGCAGGACACACCATATAATTAAATGGACAGGCGATGGTATTACTCAAAAGATGTGGCCCACCAATGTATAGGTAGCCCTTATTTTCATCGTTAGTGATCTTGTAGTGTGGCCTTATTTTCCACTACTGCTGGGTTGTTCTACATCCATATAGTGCTTTGGGGGTTAAAGAATCTCCTCTATCTGAAATTTTACATACAATGTTTACGTGACCATTTCTTGAGACGATAATACATCAGGAAAAAAAAAAAAACAGAGAGATAAGAATAAGATTAAGAGGCGAGCTCCTCTACAAAGGTCAAATAAAGAAGATGTAAGAATTTTCTTGATTTTTGGAACATGTGAACTTGGAATTATTTTGGCTTTAAGATGCGGAAAAATAAAAATAAAAGTTATACACTTTTTTTATTCAAGAGAGATAATTAGACATCCTAAATTGTATTTGTTTTTTTTTTTTTTTTCTGAGTTAGCTTGTTAGTGCACGCCCATGTCAGTACGTGCACTCCATATTAGCCACCCCACTAGGGATTGATACCAAGACATCAAGTGTTGAAATGAGTTATCTCCACTCAGTCCGCCAGTTGAGCTATAGATCTGGGTGTCCCAAATTGTACTCTCTTTTTTTTTTTTTTAGGGTTAGCATGTTAGTACACACCCAGTCAGTACACACACTCCACTGTTAGCCACCCCCACTAGGATCGATACCAAGACCTCAAGTGTTGAAACAAGGTATCTCCACTCAGTCTGCTAGTTGAGCTATGGATCTAGGTGTCCCAAATTGTAACCTCTTATATCCACTTGAACTGCTTGAATGATTGGCGATTTCTTATGTTGTTAGGATGATCCGCTCTGTTCGGCTTGGGCTAAACCTTGGATCTTATGCTAAGATGCACATATATAATACAGACATTACTGCACATAACTCAAATTCATATGCCAAAACACTCACATATAACTTCATAAACTCACTCCACTACTCCGGAATGATCGCTGTCAAGGGTCATTGATAAATGAAAACTGATGATTTTCTATGAATAGCCGGTAAATTCTACGCTGCCCTCTTAGTCTGTGGCAAGACAGAATGTCAGACCACGGGGCTTATGAGAGGGTTGCTTTTGAAAAACCGACAGTTAGCCAACCGCCGATCAGTTTTTAACAGCCAAATTTGGGTGGGCCTTGTTACTGTTGGAGCCAGGAAAATGCGTCCATTTAAGCATATTCACTATTGGCTCTTTTAGACCGTCGATCGCTTTGATCTCTAGTTCACCTACCTGAACCATTGGTTGATTCTAAGCTAAGTGATCAATGACCAAATCTTGCCAATAGCATATGGGCTTTTGGGGCATCAAGCATCGTATAATCTTAATATTTGCACGGTTATGGTCAGATTAGTCCAAATACTTTTAGACCGGATGATCCGGTCCGTTGGATGCTTTTCTAATGGTTCAATCTTATCGAAATATGGTTAAAATGATGAGTAGGATGTCTACACATTTTAGATGACCTGTTCTCCAAGCGGGTGTTCCAGTCCTAAAAAAATTTCGCACATGAACAATCCTAACCCTCAAATCTAAAGTTCCTATTGATTGTGGACCGTAAACTATTTTTATCATTATGGCATGTCCGTAGGATGCTTGTATGAGTGAGTAGCATTGCTAGATGAATGTGAATTTTTATCATGAACCTTCCATGCTAAGGCTTGGGATGAACAAATTGATATAGAATGTGTCACAAATACATTCCTAGCATTGTTGGACCAAAAGGTGGACTGTAAATTGATCGTAACTTTTGATTTGGGTATCATTACAACACAATCTGAAAGTTTTGATTTATATGAACAGACTAAATTGTTGAGAAAAGTCTTAAATCTGAAGGTTTTGAGGTCGTTCGACCGGTCGTGGGAAGCTTCGACTAGTCGTGGGAGACGCTCGACCGGTCGTAGGTTCGAGCCCTGGCATGACTCAAAGTCCAGCGAGTTTTTTATTGTTTTTACTGTAGCTACGACTAGTCGTAAGAGAGCTACGACTAATCGTAGGTGGTCTACGACCAGTCGCAGGAGAGCTACGACTAGTCGTAGGTTACGCAGTTTGTTCCGCGATTTTGCACGAAACTGTAGATTTGAGTCCTTTCGCAACTAGGATACGGAAAGGAAGTTTCTTAAACTATAAATAGGTATTCCTAGGGCTTTTCTAGGGTATGGTAATGTATGCTAAGGCTTCCTAAAAGGGTTCTAGGGTTATAAAAGGGTGTAGCAAGGGTGAGATTCGAGATTGTTCAAATCGGGTAAGTCATTTCTCTTTGTAATTATGCTTTCATAGTGGTGATCTGTCGCTTTGTGCCGTGGTTTTTTCCCGTAAGGGTTTTCCACGTTAAATCTGTGTTCTCTTTTCTTGTGTGTGTGCTTAGTGTCATTGGATTACCATCCTAGATCTAGATCTGTGTGATTCCGCAGGCCAAAAATCCCAACAAGTGGTATCAAAGCTTGAGTTCGGTTGGGACACAGATCTGAATCTGAGGGAATAGTAATAATGACGAGCGTCAGGTATGAGATTAAGAAGTACTCAGGGAAAAATAATTTTGAGTTATAGAAGATCAAGATGATGAGTTCCTTAATCAAGCAAGGCGAAGATGATGCTCTTGAGGAGCGGAAGTCCACTATGACTGATGGTGATTGGAATACTCTTGATAAGAAGGCTTTATCATCGATCCGTTTATGTCTCACGGATGAGGTTCTCTACAATGTCATGAGAGAGAAAACTGCAGCTAAGTTATGGCCGAAGTTAGAGGATGTCTATGCGAAGAAATCCTCTAAAAATCGCCTACACTTGAAGCGGCAATGGTATAACTTCAAGATGGCAGAGGGTGGAGATCTGGAGGCTCACATCAGCAACTTTAACAAATTGGTTTGTAAATTGCTGGATATGGAAGAAGTTATGAAAGATGAAGAACAGGCATGTATGTTGCTGAATTCTCTCCCGGCGTCTTTTGAAACATTCAAGGACACTATGTGCAGCATGAATAAAACCCTGAGTATCGATACAGTTATCTCAGCTCTTCAAGGGAAGGCTATGAGACAGCTAAACAGCGACATGGGGACGTCTTCTGATGCACTGTTTACAGTGGGTAAGAATTCTGAACAAGATACAGGTTCTTCAGCTTCTAGATCCAAATCCAGGGGCAAGGGCAAAGGAAATGTAAAGCGTTGGAACTGTGGGAAGGAAAGGCATGTGAAGAGGGATTGTGAAAATTCTAAATCGAAGAGGGAAGATTTTGAGGCTTCATGCAGGGAGGCTAACGCTGCCACGTCAGATGGATGTAATGGTGATGTCTTGTCTGTGTCTACTATCAGGCGGCCATACGATGATCGTAAGGACGAATGGATGCTAGACACAGGGGCATCTTTTCACATGACTCCTCATCGGAGTTGGTTCACCAGCTACAGGGAGTGCGATGGTGGACAAGTATTTATGGGCAATGACATTGCCTGTAATGTCGTGGCTATTGGTTCTGTATGCATCAAGATGTTTGATGGGGTGGAGCGTACCCTGACTGATGTCAGGCACGTTCCTGATTTGAAGCAAAATCTGATTTCTCTTGGTGTGCTTGAGGCAAAAGGATGCAAGTACACAGGTATTGATGGTGCTCTTAAAGTATCTAAGGGGGCACGGGTAATCATAAAAGCGCAATGACTCGGTAACTTATACAGGTTGATCGGGAGCACTTCAAATGGTGGAGCTACAGTAGATGTAGCGGATTCCACCTCTGCATATGTGTGGCATGTTGGACATGGTCACATGAGCGGGCAAGGCAGGAAGGCTGAGACGTGCGGACAGGGATACAGAGCAGGTGGAGCAGCCACCTGTGAGAAGAATCATACGGCATGATCGTAAGATATCGGCGAGGTACATGGACGACTCCAATATCGCAGGGGATTCATCTTCTATTCAGATGGCTCTAGGTGAGCCTAGTGCTGAGAAGTGAAAGATGACTATGGGTGATATGATGGATTCGTTGTACCAGACCGACATATGGGAGCTAGTGGAGCTTCCAGTGGGTCGGTGAGCGGTTGGATGCAGGTGGATCTTCAAGAGGATACAACATAGATACAGGGCGAGGTTGGTAGCGAAGGGTTATGCTCAGAGAGAAGGGATCGGCTTCTCAGAGATATTCGCGCCGACGGTACAGTAGGCGTCTATTAGATCCGTGTTTGGCGCTGGTTGACCAACATGATCTTAAGCTGGAAGGATGGATGTGGAGTCTGCACTTCTGTAAGGGAAAGTGAAGAGCAGATCTACATGAAGCAACCAGAGCAGTTCGAAGTTAAAAGGGCTGAGAAAAGACTTTGCAGGAGATCGTGGTTCGACCTGTCGCCTAGGCAGTGGTTTGATTCCTTCATGGTGAGACATTCAGGATAAAGGATCGGGGGGCTGCAAAAATGGTTTTCGGCATTGAGACTGAAGGAGGAGTAGGCTTTGGTAATTACAGGAGGAATACCTTGTGTGTAGGTATTGATCAAGGATGTGATGGGCCAGGTAAAGCCAGAGAGCGTTCCCTATGCATCTCTCCTCAAGTTTTCCTCAGGACATGTCCCAAAACAGATGAGGAAAAGCAGGATATCTCATGAGCCTTATTCGAATGCGGTGGGCAGTGTATGTCATGGTCTGGTTTAGACCGGTTATTTCACAGGCTATCAGTGTTGTGAGCAAGTACCCTGGCAAGCAATATTGGGTAGCGGTGAGATGGTAAGAAGACTACGTCATTCTTTTGTGAAGACAGGAGCAAAGGTGGTTGGGCATATGGATTTAGATCCGGCAGACATGATCAACAAGAAATTCCTGTAGAGAAGTTCAAGTTCTGTGAAACTTCTCTGGGCTCGGCGATGGCAGAAAAGAAGAACGGAGTGTGATCTTGAGCTATAATGTGAAGCAGAGAAAAGAGAAGAGGTCAAGGAGCTACACGATTGAAAATTGAAGACTTGGTGGAGATTGTTGAGAAAAGTCTTAAATCTGAAGGTTTTGAGGTCGTTCGACCGGTCGTGGGAAGCTTCGACTGGTCGTGGGAGACGCTCGACCAGTCGTAGGTTCGAGCCCTAGCACGACTCAAAGTCCAGCGAGTTTTTTGTTGTTTTTACTGTAGCTACGACTGGTCGTAGGAGAGCTACGACTGGTCGTAGGAGAGCTACGACTAGCCGTAGGTTACGCAGTTTGTTCCGCGATTTTGCGCGAAACTGCGGATTTAAGTCCTTTCGCAACTAGGATGCGGAAGGAAAGTTTCCTAAACTATAAATAGGTTTCCCTAGGGCTTTTCTAGGGTATGGTAATGTATGCTAAGGCTTCGTAAAAGGGTTCTAGGGTTATCAAAGGGTGTAGCAAGGGTGAGATTCAAGGTTGTTCGAATCGGGTAAGTCCTTTCTCTTTGTAATTGATGCTTTCATAGTGGTGATCTGTCGCTTTATGCCATGGTTTTTTCCCGCAAGGGTTTTTCACTGTTAAATTGTGTGTTCTCTTTTCTTGTGTGTGTGTTTGGTGCCATTAGATTACCATCCTAGATCTAGATCTGTGTGATTTCGCAGGCCAAAAATCCCAACATAAGTATCAAGAACCGAAGCAGCACGAGAACTTGAGAACGAGTTCTTTTGGAATGGAGAGAACTGATGTAGAGCGGGACGCGGATACTTTCATGTCTAAGATGAATTAGAAAAGGCCCGATCGGAGGCAGAAGTCATCAAGACCATCAGAACCTTAAAACAAGCATATCTCACAAATCGGATTGAGTTACTCGACATATCATATATGATTTTAGAGTAGGACAAGCTACTTTAGCCAACTAACCCACGCTGAATTTGCAAGATTCCATCAAATCGACGATTAAATTGTTTATTTGGTTTTTACTATTTTTAGTAAGATTTAGTTTGATTATAAATCTTTATCCTTTAAGATTTATGAGTTTTGTCCAACACAAAAAGTGTTTAGAAAAATTAGGATAATAATGTGGTTAAGCCACATAGGACCCTCACTATAAATAGTAAATTTACTATTTATAGTAAGTTACAACTTTTAGGGAGTTTTAGTTGTTGATTAATTCGGAAACTCTTCGAATGCTTGGTATTCTTATTTAAAAGGTTGGTGTCCTCGTGGATTCAAGAAGTCTCTGTGAGGGATCTAGAGAAGCTCAGTGAACTCGGAGTAGTTATCCTTGAGGAAGACGGTGCTCGACCTGATCATCACGTTCATCCCCTGCGTCAAAACCCCATCTTGTCCTTGGATTTCTAACCGTAGATTGCAACTTTAGATTGATATGAACCGTTCTTGTTCTCATCAGCATTATATAGAAGTTAAGTTCTTACCATCATGCTTCATTGATGATCCTGACCCTTGAATCTTTATTTTGAATGCCAGGCATTAAAAGTTACAATTCGATATTCCATATTCACAGTCAAAACCACTTGTCTAGTTTGTTTTGCCGCCGTTGGAGGCAAATGTTGAATGGTCTGATGATGATCGGAACCGTCCATGTGGTGGACTCCGCATGCTATACCAGTGGCCCTGTGAAATTTGAACTGAATGGATGATCGTGACCATCACTCTCTATATAGAGTAATTTAAAACGAAGAAAATACATTTTTTAATAGCTAGCATTCAACTTTATTAATACTTGGAGGCCATGATCATTACTGAAGTGTGATTATGGTGCAATGGCTTATTTATAGTAGTAATGAATATATATGGACTGCCAAGATCATCAGAACTCAGCATGTGGCCCTCAATGTACGGTGAGAAGGCAAAATAAACTCAATCTTGTCCATGCATTCAATGTATATGGCTTTTGGACGCTGAGTACTATGTCAATCAGAAATACAGAAGTGCTGACCATTGTTATCTGATCGAGTAAGAGTAATTAACTATAACATGAATATCTGAATGTAAATCACTTTGCACACCCCCACTTTCTTAACCATCGTGGGAGATTGTTTGATCAAGTGGGGCCCACTTCTGATCAAAATGGAGTTGATTCACTGACTATTTCATTCACATACTTTTCTTTTATTTTACTAGATGTAGTGATGACTAATAAATCAAGAGATGGGATTTGATATTAAGATTTAATAAATTGTTGGGTGCGTTCTTGCATCATTTGTAGTAAGTAAAAGAGAAAATAAATATATATATATATATATATTATATATATATATATATATATGTATATATATATATATATAAAGGTCCCAAACAGCCAAGTATTTCTTAGCTGTAGATGTTTTCTTAATATGGGCCTACCTTTTAAGTGGGCAGACATTTCTTCTCAATCAAAGCATTCTACATGTCAGGATACTCGAGATATAAACAGACCAGATCTCTCACTTGTGTGAAACATGGCGCATGTCTTAGTGCTGCTCGGCCGATCATTGGGCCAAGTTTAGGGGCCTAGGCCCTGGTCTTACAAGGTGGGCAATGCCACCCGGCCCATTGACACTCATGGTTATTGTAAAAGCCTCCAGAAGATTCTCTCAGCGAAAATCTTGAGATAGGGTGGTTGTTGGTTATTCGTGTGTTGTATGTATGTTGACTGGAAGTATGGATGCATGAGGGTGTTGTTGGTGGTATGTATTGATGTTGGGGTGACTTGTTGCAGCTTGCTATGGTAGCTGGAATTGTTTAAGTTTATGTGGCTGGATGCTTGTTTAGTTGTTGGGTAGAAGGTTGTGGAGGTATGGCTGCTGGGATACTTGGAAGTTTGCTGCGGGTGTCTATGCAGGTCTTCAGCAGCTGATGGCTGGATGCTGGTTGTTTCAGGCATCAGGGGATTAATATTTGTGTGATTGATTGGATGGCAATGGTTGTTTAAATCAGTATGAACTCATTATTTAAAGGATTGTAATTTCGTTTTTATCCTCAATCAATTTATTAGAAATTATTTCTATTTTTATCCCTCATAAGTTCAAGGAAGCTCTGTGAGGAGTCCAAAGAGCTCCATGGATTTAGAGTAGTTACCCACGAGGAAGACGGTGATCAACCTCATCACGTCCTCCCCTGCATCATATATTCATGTAATTATCTCCTGACATAGCTAGGCTTCCTTTTATTTTGTTTCTTTTATTTTTCTTAGCAGTAAGATGGGTGAGGCCTCTTTCTTTTTGAGGGCCCATACGATTATACACTTCAACAAATTTACAAGTGGTGTGTCCCCATCTCTTTGATAAGAAAAAAAAAAAAAAATGTTGTATGTTGTTGAAGATATCCTGAATGCATTTTTGAAAGGGAATTAAATTTTATTACTATTCAATCTGAGAGTGACTGAAGAGTAAAAATAGTGAGAAAGAAATGCAAGATACCGTTGGTGTGCAGAGCGAATCGGTGAGCCCATGTCTCTCAGCCATCCAACAATTGCAAGTGCGGATATGAATTCGTATAGAGTGGTGGTGAGGCCACCATATGTATTAGTGTTTCAGGTAACTATGAGATCCAATCCATTCCTCCAGGGGATCCGGCTACATAGATGCCCTGTTGCAGATATCAGGTCGGCCCACCAATCCGATCTCCCAAATTTACGAAACAATCTACGGGTGGCCCATCTCCCAAGTTAGCAAAACCTCTCACTCGTCTTACTTTTGGAAGGAAATCCTTTACAATACCTGTTGCGGAAAACAGTAACACCCAAGCTCCATGTGCCATCACGTTGCAATTCAAAACAAATGTCTTTCACTTTTACACATATAACTAGAATGTCACGTGTAAACGGCGTATATGGATGGATGGCATGGATAAATACATGCATAGATGTGGGGCCCACATGTGTAGTGAATTTCAAAATCTACGAAAATTCAGCATGGGACCAAATGAAATTCCACGGACTAAATGCAATTTCATCCCACCAAATCCCAACCTTTCCTGGATGGAATTGCACATGACCAAATACAATTCTATCCCACCTAATCCTCTCTAATACTCTGGCCAATTCAACGTTAGAAAAAACTCACATGGGTCAATCACCATTATTTCATGTCATGTGACCTTAGATTTCAACGGCAGCCCCTTTTCTCCCCTGTTTCCGGTCGTAAGGCCCACTTGAGTTTTGTAGCCGCCACGTTTTTGGGCACGTCCTACCACGATCCAGCGAAACAGATGGACGGGTGGATTTCTCACAAACATCACGGTGGGCCTCAGCTAGCTTACTGTCGCAGCAATCCGCGTCCTTATGGAAGGATCTGATGGCCAGGAAGAAATTCTGACACGTGTGCAGCGTGTGAAGATGCTAGTGGGGCTAGCAAGTTAGCGGACTTCCTAATAATGAGAAAACTTCACACACGAGCTCGCTTATGTTTACTTTCGATTTTAGTTTCCGCGGATGTTGCAATTCAGCAGGACATCCCAGCCGTCAAAAAAGTGGGCCATGGAACAAGTATACCATCATCTGTCCATTGAGTTCAACATCGTAGACCGCCTAATGAATGGACCATCAGAATTTCGGCCCATGTCACCTTTTTTATGCGGCCCACGTTTTGCACGGCTCCGATGGCAGGAAGAAATCGCGGTTACGTTACTCATTATTTCAGGTGTCGCGCGGGAAATGAACCGAACTTCGCCTGCAGCCTCTCTTTCTCTCTCTGTAATTCCGTAGAAATGCCAAACCACCCGCAATCCGCTCTTCTCAGCACCAACAACCACAGAATTCAATCTCTCTCCACCGTTCTACTCGGAAATCCATTCCCAGCCACCCATTTTTCTCCCTCTCTCCTTCAGAAACATCTCATCCCCTGCATCTCGATTCCCGCTCAAACAAGAAAAGAAAAAAGAAAAAAAAAATTGAAAATGAAAATGAAAATCCCTACATCCCTTACATTGCCAGGCCTCGTTGGCTCCAACCCCAGCAATTCATAGCATTGCCTCCCAAAACCCTAAAATCCCAACCTCCGATCCGATAAAGAAAAGGCGGATAGTGACAACCGATCCTTAGATCCGAGACAGAGATGGCGTCACCGACGAAGAAATCCTCGTCGTCCTCCTCCGGACGACCTCCGACCGTGAAATTCGCTCGCCGGACGTCGAGCGGCCGCATCCAGAGCCTCACCCGCGAGGAAGAGCTTGACATCGGTGGCGATTACGGCGCCCACAACGACTTCAACAACTACACCGTCATGATGCCTCCGACGCCGGACAACCAGCCGATGGGCGGCAACGGAAACTCCTCGGACCCGAAAGCCGAGGACCCAAATCTGAAACAAAGGGCGGGGAAGAGCCGGGGAGGGAATGACGGAGGAGGTAATAACGGGGGTGGATTAGGGGCGAAGATGGACAGGATGGCGTCAGCGATGCAGGCGAACAACAAATCGCTACTGGTGAGGAGCCAGACAGCGGATTTCGATCACAACCGTTGGTTGTTCGAGACGAAGGGGACATACGGGTACGGGAACGCGTACTGGCCGCAGGATGAGGATGAGTACGGTGGAAATGATGGGGGGATGAATATGGCAGATTTCATGGAAAAGCCATGGAAGCCGTTGTCGAGGAAGATTACTATACCGCCCGCGATTCTCAGCCCCTACAGGTGCGCACGTTAGCTCTCTCTATCTCACACACTCTTGTTTAAACGAAGGCATGGCATATTTGTACAGAAATCAGGACCGTCGAAATCTCCTATGCAACTATAAATGATGGAGCGTAATCGTAAATTTTCCTCACACACAATGTTAACGTCTGATTATTATTTTTTATTTCCTTTAAAATGCAATATTGGATGGTTAGGATTAATTGGTGAAGTTATAAGGTAAGATCCCCAGCAAAAGGATGTCGTTACCATTGTGGTTTCTTACCTTGTACAAGTGGGGCCCATGATTTGCTCGTTTACGCTGGGAAGAGGATTGGGTATTACCCCACCAGAGTAAGACGAACGGTCTTGTCAAAATCCCACGGGCCAGCCACCCCATTGACTGCCCGACTTTCTGTGGTGACCTTACATATAAAAGATTAAGAAAAGAAATACAGAACGGTCCACTTTGAATTAAAACATGGCTAACTATTTGACGGATAGAATCTCCAATATCTAAGATTTTCTTGATATTGGCCATTAATAGCGTGGCTCATTCCATGAACGGTCTGGATTACCGAACGTGGTCCTCAATGTTGTAATACGAAAACCCAAGGATGCCAAGGAAACTCCTGCATCCGAATCGAAGACGGATAACTCTTCCTATAATGGGTCTGCTCTGCGGCCATGCATCTTAGCCGTTCAAATGGCTTGCTTCCATTGTGGATGGAGTGTACCGTCTGATCTTGTCCGTTGAATTTGGAAAGATGGGCCTGTGTATTTTAATTGCCCATTTGATGGCCATGGATAGGAAGGTTCGGATCTGGGACTGCAGATACCAATGTGAAGGATCCAAGAGCGGATTAGGTGAGACCCAAGCCTCACCCAAGAACAGTCAATCACCACTGTTTCTTATGGTATGGTCCACCTGATAATTAGATCTGCTTCATTTTTTGAATAATGATTCAAATGGATAGACTGCCTGGATACATGCATAATGCATACATCAAGGTGGGCCCCACGATAAAGGCCATACTGGAAATCCAATTCGTCCATTATTCTCGACCTATGTGGACAAAACACGTATTAAAAAAAACAAAAAACAAAAAAGGAAAAACGCCGTTGCCGGGGATCGAACCCGGGTCACCCGCGTGACAGGCGGGAATACTCACCACTATACTACAACGACTTTGTTGTGTAAGGCTTCCCAAAGATTCAAATAAATAAATAAATATTCATTCAGTCTATTTTCCAATCCACAATAAAAATCCCAATTTTATTTTATCATATAAATGATTTTAACACAATGATGGTGGACAGGCTTCTGGTGGCGATCCGACTGATAATGCTGGGACTGTTCTTGTCATGGCGGGTGATGAACCCCAACGAGAATGCAATGTGGCTGTGGGGCCTGTCTATTACGTGCGAGATCTGGTTTGCCATCTCATGGCTACTGGACCAGCTCCCTAAGCTTAACCCCGTTAACCGAGCTACCGACCTCTCCGCTCTCCACGATAAGTTCGAAACTCCCTCTCCCACCAATCCCGAGGGAAAGTCTGACCTCCCCGGCATCGACATCTTCATCTCCACTGCTGACCCAGAAAAGGTAACCATTATTCCCCTTTCATTTCCCCTACCCTGTTGTTGTAGCCCATCCTTTGGACCCTTGATATTACCAATGTTTTTCATTATCTAAACTTTATTGGCTTCATGACTCTTCTTCTGCCATCCAACTCTATCAAGATCCCATACTTTCACTTGGCTTATTGGTCATTAGGTCTTTTCTTAATAGCTTGGTTTTATATGCTGTCAAACCTTTGAGTTACTGCTATTTCAGTCCTGACTCACTTGGCTAGGCCATCTAAGTTGACATGGAGCGGGTCGCGGGTTGTGGACACTTTCATGGCCAAGATGGATCAGAAAAGGCCCAGTCGACAATAGAAGTGATTCTGACCATCAGAACTTAAAACAAAATGAGCAATCAGACATACGTTTTAAGTTTTGATGGTTTGAATCACTTCTATTTTTGAGAAGGACGAGCTACTTTAGCCACCTAATCTGGCTACGCCGAGTTGCCCACGCCGAATTTGCGAAATACCATCAAATCAACGGTTGAATTCATATTTTAATTTCATTTTTACTTTTTATCCATTGGGCTTTAGGAGTTGCGTCCAACATGAAGAGTGCTTAGAATAAATAAGGAACGTCATGATTCAGCTAATTAGGACACTTTCTATTTTTGGCCGAAACCATACGCACTAGTAGGAATGACAACGGTCTAGTAAGTCACAAATTCTAAGAGTTTTAGTCATAGTTTAATTCTGAAACATCTTCCATATTATCCCCTTTTAAAGGGGTGTAATCTCGTTTTTCATGATCAATCAAATTTTTTGAATTTCTTAGAATTATTTTTATTTTTCTTTTCCCCGTGGATTCAAGGTTTCTCTGTGAGGAGTCCAGAGAAGTTCTGTCCTTCCCTGCGTCAGTTCTAAGTCCACATAGTTCTTGGTCCTGACTCACATAACTTTTGTATTTTGGAATGTATTTATTTCTAATTCTATCTTTAATTATCTTGCCACTCATCATGTCAACATCTTCATTACGGTTGTATCCATATTGTAAACATGTTGTCCAACATCATTAATGTTTTTGGTTGGTTGGAAAATAAAAAATAATAGGAACCTCCACTAGTGACAGCGAACACTCTCCTCTCTTGCCTGTCGGTGGAATACCCTGTGGAGAAGCTATCCTGCTACATATCTGATGACGGGGCAGCTGTCCTGACCTTTGAGGCTATGGCTGAGGCATCTAAGTTTGCAGAGGTGTGGGTTCCATTCTGCCGCAAGCACAACATCGAGCCGAGGAACCCCGACAGTTACTTCTCTATGAAAGGGGACCCCACCAAGAACAAGAAGCGGCCGGATTTCGTCAAGGACAGGAGATGGATCAAGAGAGAGTACGATGAGTTCAAGGTGCGGATCAACGGTCTTCCTGATGTCATCCGGAAACGGTGCAAGACCCTCAACGATAGAGAGCTGAAGAAGGAGAAGATGCTCGCGCAGGAGAGGGCAGGAGATGGGCCTGTTGACGTGGTTAGACTGCCTAAGGCCACATGGATGGCCGATGAAACGCAATGGCCCGGCACCTGGTTTGACCCAGGCCCTGAGCACAAGAAAGGAGACCATGCTGGAATTCTTCAGGTCCTCTCTCTCATTTTAAGGGTTTTTTTAAAATTAAAATTTTAAAAAAACTTATAAACCCCTTTCTTTTCAAAGTGGATGGCATGGGTCGACCTAATGTTAAAGTCCAGTGATATATATTGATGTATCATCCACTAATGGCTCAAGCTTTGTCAGCATCTTGTAATTTGATATGGTATTTGACCAAAAGGTAATATACTCTGGTCCAGAAATCAAGCTTAATCAGAGTCAAGATCCTCTGTTCTCAAAGGATCCATCCTCCCATGTCTATCAGACTAGCTTATCTTTAACAGTGACACGTGGCTCAATTTCATCCCACCATATTAGGTCCTTTGAAATAACCACCAGACAATCTTGGTTTCCTTGTGTTTTAGCCAATCCCCAGATACACTATGCCTATTAAGATTTTCCAAATAAGCCTCAACTTTTGTAAATTATAGTCAAACGCCAATCTTTGTTAGCCTTATGTCACATGAATGGATTAGATGCTATCTTAAATGTGGGGATTTATGATTCTGCCTGTCCAATTTTCGGCATTCAGACTGATAGATTTTAAACAGAACTCTCCAAGGCTCCACATTTTTGGAATATGATCGGTCCTCCCTCTGGATGGACGGTTCAGATTACCTGAGCATCAAGGAGATGAAATGATCTGGTAGAACTGGAATGTTGAAAAGGTATACGTACCGTTGCAGGGTTTCATACAAATCTGGACCGTCCATCCACATAACCATTAGAAAGCTTACATAATCTATGAGTATGTTTCTTAAGCCGATTCCCATCTCCAGGATGCTAGCTTTAAAACATTTGCCTGCACTCATTCAAAACAGGTAATGATCAAGGTCCCAGAAACTGACCCGGTTTATGGTGGGCCAGACGAGAGGACCCTTGATTTCACAGACGTCGACATCCGACTCCCCATGTTCGCCTACGTATCCCGCGAGAAACGCCCAGGCTTCGACCACAACAAGAAAGCTGGAGCCATGAATGCCATGGTCCGTGCCTCCGCCATCCTCTCCAACGGTCCTTTCATCCTCAACCTCGACTGCGACCACTACTTCTACAACTGCCTCGCCCTCCGTGAGGGCATGTGCTTCATGCTCGATCGCGGTGGCGACCGCATCTGCTACATCCAGTTTCCGCAGCGGTTTGAGGGCATTGATCCGTCTGACCGCTACGCCAACCATAACACTGTCTTCTTCGACGGCAACATGCGTGCACTCGATGGGCTCCAGGGGCCGGTCTATGTCGGGACCGGGTGCCTGTTCCGGCGGTATGCGTTGTATGGTTTCAACCCACCGCGCGCAACCGAGTATCATGGGTTCTTCGGGCAGAACAAGAACCGGGCACCACCGGTGCAGATGACGCCCAGCAATGGTTCTGAGGCGGGGGAGCTGACTGAACTCCACCCGGACTTGAACCTGCCACAGAAGTTTGGTAACTCGAGTATGTTTACTGAGTCAATAGCGGTTGCTGAGTTCCAAGGAAGGCCACTCGCGGACCACGCATCGGTGCAAAATGGCCGGCCATCTGGTGCACTGCTCGGGCCGCGGCCGTTGCTTGATGCTCCTACAGTCGCTGAGGCCGTCTCAGTCATCTCCTGCTGGTAATATCATCCATCTTTCTAATCACTATTTGGTACACACCCAAGTCCTGTGGGGCCCACCGTGTTGTTCTTACTCCGTCCATTAGGTGCGCCTTTTCATACTCACCGTACATCACAAACACTCAGGGTCAGGGTGCCACACCACTGGCGGCCATGCAAGGTCGTGACGAAAACCTCAACGTTTACGTGGTGTGAACTGCATGAGTTTTGCATGAGGATGATTTTTAGCCCTTTTCTGCTCGTCCGGGAAAGGCCACCTGATGAACGGACGCCGATTGCATTATAAAGACCCCACCATTACCGACCTCCCTACTGGTCGGTGCTCTCTTGCCCCCCACAATAACTTATGTGTTTGATCCACACCTTCCATCCATTTTCCCAGCTCATTTGATGACATGATCTCAAAAATGAGGGCAGATCCGAATCTCATGTGGAAAACATCAAAGAAAAAAGTGGTGAGGTTCAATCACCACTGTTTCCTGTGGTGTGGTCCACCCAAATTTGATGGATGGTGTAGATAAAATAAATACATCATGGTAGGGTCCACAGAGAATTTCCAACAGGGTTCAAACAAATGTTGATAATACACAGAAGAAAAATGCATGAACAGGTACGAAGACAACACGGAATGGGGTGACCGAATCGGCTGGATCTATGGGTCGGTGACAGAAGACGTTGTGACAGGCTACCGCATGCACAACCGTGGGTGGCGGTCCATCTACTGCATTACAAAGCGAGACGCCTTCCGAGGAACAGCTCCCATCAACCTCACCGATCGCCTCCACCAGGTCCTCCGGTGGGCGACGGGCTCCGTCGAGATCTTCTTCTCCAGAAACAATGCCATCCTAGCAACCCCCCGCCTCAAGTTCCTCCAGCGAATCGCCTACATCAATGTAGGTATCTACCCTTTCACATCTATCTTCCTCGTCACCTACTGTTTCCTCCCAGCTCTCTCCCTCTTTACCGGTCATTTCATCGTCGAAACCCTCAACGTCACCTTCCTATGCTACCTCCTCGGCATCACCATCACCCTCTGCCTCCTCTCCCTTCTCGAAGTCAAGTGGTCCGGTATCGCCCTCGAGGAATGGTGGCGGAACGAGCAGTTTTGGGTCGTCGGTGGCACCAGCGCCCATCTCGCTGCTGTCATCCAGGGCCTACTCAAGGTCATCGCTGGCATTGAGATTTCCTTCACACTCACCTCCAAATCCGCCGCTGAGGATGATGAAGACATCTACGCCGACCTCTACGTTGTGAAGTGGACCAGTCTCTTCATAATGCCATTGACGATCATTGTCGTGAACGTGGTTGCGTTGATCATTGGTTCCTCGAGGACCATGTACAGCATCATACCGCAGTGGAGTAAGATGATTGGTGGGGGGTTCTTCAGCTTCTGGGTTCTGGCCCATATGTATCCCTTCATCAAGGGGCTGATGGGGAGGAGAGGGAGACTGCCCACCATCGTTTATGTATGGTCAGGGCTCATTTCGATCACCGTCTCATTGCTCTGGCTGTCAATCAGCCCACCTGACGACGTGCGCGGCTCCGGTGGGTGAATGTAGGTATGAAACAACCGGACCAAGAAGAGATGGACGGCCACTATCTCAAACGGAGGTTCTTGAACATACGTGGAGTTTTCCGGTTTCACAATGGTTGGTGTGGATCCGAGCTTGCCTTCTTCCTCTCTTCTTTTGCATGAGAGAGATGGTAGGTGACTAATATACCCTTGATATGCGTTCACAGGTAGCTTACTTGGAGACGGTTTTTGTGTCATTTTTTGTTTGTATTTTTCAACTCCCACCTGTTGCTGAGGGTGGGTCTGTTTAACATGAAAATTGTAATTTTCCTTCCAAAATTAGGGTGTGTTTGGTTACACCAAATATCATAAAAATTCATGATTAATCAGTCCAATTTAGTACAAAATGTATGAAATTTAATTATATCTGGTTCCACCAAACACACCCTTAAGAAAGGAAGTCCTTACAAGATCGATAGGATTGTTAATCGACTATTTGGTAGAAACTTGTATGATAAGGATGTACTGCTGCATATATACAGCTATATAAGATAAAGCAAGATGTAATTAGATAATCTTGTTTAAGATTATGCTAATCTACTTTTAACACATATCAATGATCGGATTTTTTCTAGTATAGAAAATATGAACCATGCACTTTGTATTGATCAGATGGTTAGGATCATCATGTCATAGTCTGTGAGAGTGGACAACCATAAGTAGCTGCGGCATTATGAATGGTCCGAATCAGCCAAATCGCGCGGAAGTATTTCTAAAATGAAAATGGATAGCCTATTTTCATGATGATATAAAATGGGTCCTTACTCTTGCTCGATCCGGTGGTAGACTCTCAGGAGTTTCAACTCCCGGTCAAGGGTTCGAGTACCCATAGGTGGTGAAATTCCACCAGCGTGAGTGTGGGGGGAACAGTTCTTCATGTGCCACCTTGGGACTACAAATAGACGGATATATATGTCACTTAACCTGATCATTTGGTGTGTCTGACCAGTAGTAAGGGAGATTTTAAAGATAAATCAAATTGAAGAAGGCGGACCACGCATATGTTAGCTGCGTTAGTATAGTATAGTACTGTGACTTACAAAGCTAATATGTTAATCTTAATTGTTAATTTGATGATCTTCAATCTTACATGTATATACAGTACCATGATATTCCATAACCTAGTAGGTTATAAGACAAACTTATGATTCTTATTATTTGTATGTGGTTATCCTATATGAGTGAATCATGATAAAAGGCCTACACCATTTAATTAACAGCAACTTAGTATACATGCGTCCTACCCTATAGAGGGAGTATGCCATGGGAATATGCTCCTAGTATTAATGGACTTGTTGGACACTTACATTGAATATCAATTCAAGTACTTGAGGCTAATAAACTCATCATGCCTGAACTATAATTGACTCGTATAGATAGTAGACCTGAGGATGTATCGAGAATATGAGTTCCTAATGTAATATACTTTGACCCATCTTTTGTTTTTCCAAAAGGTAGGAGCATGTTAAATCAAAAATATAGGATATACATTCTTATATGGAACTCCTATGCAATATGTGACCCGCCTTATAGAGCCAATTGCAATGGTTCATATGTGAGTGTTATTGGATTCATGCATTAGAATACAGTTGAGGCCCATAAAATCTTGCAAGGGATCCGCTGGACTCATAAGGACAATAGATTATATATAATTTCCATAATTAGTTTAAAGCTACGCATGTAATTCTCATTCTTGAGTTGCTATTTAGTAATTATTTAACGTAGGTGGTTCATTTCATGCATTGAAAGTCAATCAAATAATGACCATAGGCATTAGTGATAGAAATTGAGTCTTATTTAGAAATTGATTTTCTACATATACATGTGTGGAGAACTAGTCATATATATCTTATAAACGTAAATATACTTATGTTATTTTCTCTCTCAATTGTCTCTATTGTCGATTGGTGCATGTGAGTTTGGATTCAAGCTGGGCCATCAAGTGGTCATTAGATTTAGAGTTCTTTTAGGAGTGATTTTACATTATTTCCTGTGATGTGGACCACTGGGGTTTTACACTATGATGATCTTTGGGATGTACGGTGAACATGAGGAGTCTCTTCTCATGTTTGGAGTGGATTTCATGTAGACAAGACGGTGGGTCACACAGAGCTCTGGTGCTGTATCCACTGGCTACAAATTAAACCGTTGCCGAGGATTCCGCTCCGCGTAAATCTTAGGCTGCGAATTTATGCTGCCCTTGCTAGCAAGCAACACGCTTCAGATCCCGTTGGGAGGGTACGATGCGAATATTGTAGAAAAAAACATCGATGCTCTACTGAGTATGACCTTCCATACACAGCCGCTCATCCAATATGCCCCCATTCAAACCGTTTAAATAGAGGAGATCTCTATAGATGGACCATAACACAAATCATACTAGATGTGATTATTTTAAATATCTGGTTGATGGCCATCTAATGGATGGATAGGACAAAAGTCAATAGTTGAAATTTAACAAATAACCTTCCATTAACAAAATGTCTGTGGTGTTTCAACGGTTAGATCCCGTGATTTGGACGGTATAGATTGGAGAATATGTACGTGACGTGTAAAGCCACTGCATGCATGTATATGAATTAAGCAGCTAAGGCAGTGTATGAAATAACTCCCTAGTCGACATGCTTTTGCTTTCGGAGTTCCTTTTTCCCGCTACAGAGGTATCTGATGCAGGAAATCCTCTCAGTACGAAACATCCCCTCCTTTGGATTAGATAATCCCTTTCTCCGTAATTTATAGGCTTGGAATTTTTCCCGAGATTTTTAATTTTTGAAGTTTATCTCGTGAAAATTACTGGGAAATTCTCACTAAAAACAATTGTCAAATATTAAATGATTTTAAATTTTAATACAGAATTATAAATAAATTAGTTAATATTTTAGATGATTTTTATGGTAAAAATTAAATTTTCTGATAATTTAAAAATTCATTATATTTATCATGGTAATATTGTTGCACCTGTTGGCATGCCTTAGTTAGCAATAGATTATCCGGAGTTTCAACACAAGGTCACCGGTTCAAGCATGCGGTGAGAGTGTGTGGTGTGGGTGAAAAAATCACGGTAATATTATTCAATTTATTTTCTATAAAAATATTTTAATATTTTTAAAATCTCGGCATGTGAACTTTAGCCACTAATAGATTTTCCATTAGTGGGATCCACTGTAGATGGAAATTGATTCAAGACAAGCATAGATGCTAAAATAATAAAAAATAATAAAATTAAAAAAAAAAAAAAAATTTTAAAGAAAGAGGAGGAAGCCGATTGTGTAGTGAGTAGTTAGTATACTGAGTAAACTTTGTGAGGTCTACCATGATTTATGTATTTTATCCTCTCCATCCATCCATTTTCAAAGATAATTTTAGGTCTTGAGCCCAAAAATTAGGAATATACAATGTTCAAATGGACCAAACCATAGGAAACATTTGAATTGAACATCTACCATTGAAAATTTCTTAGGGGCCACAAAGTTTTGGATCAAGCTTATAGTTGTGCTTTACCTTCATCGATGTTTTTATGATCTTATAAAGAGGTTGGATGACAAATAAACATTATTGTGGAGCCTAGAAAGGTTTGAATGGTGGAAATCATAATCCCCACTATTTCTAGTTGTATGATCCAATTGATCTTTAGATGTGCTTTAATTTTGGGCTCAACTCATTAAATTAGATGGAAAAATGGATTGACATCGTGGATAGACAACATACATTCAAGGTGGGCCCAACTGAGTTGACTCAGTATGCAATTCTATTTCAAAATTGGATATCCACTGTCAACGTCTTATTTGGGCACATCCATTTTGTCCATCTATTTTGACATATTAATTTAAGGCATGATCCCAAAAACGATGTAGATCCAAATCTCAAGTGGATCAAACCACAGAAATAGTGGTGAATGACCATTTAAAAAATTGTGGGCCACACAAGTTTTGGATCAAGCTGATATTTGTGTGGGTCTTTGTGACTTATGAACAACTTGGATGACACATAAATATCACTTAGGACCCATAAAGATTTGAACGTGGATGACATTATCCCAACTGTTTTCTAAGGTTCACTTGAGCTTTGGATATACTTCAATTTTGGGTTCACGTCTAATGAGTTGGAACAAAGATGGATAATACGGATAAAATACATATATAATAATTGGCCCAAGTGGGTCTTATACCGGTAAAAAAGGCAGCTAGCGCCTCCATCCAGAAAGTTAGTATTTATCATAATGCCCTTTTTCTCTTTAACCATCCAGAATGTACGTACATCACCGGAGGGTTACCATCAGATCGATCTTTCATTTCTTGTGGGGCCATCTGGTCAAGGATGTGAATCATGAGATAACTGGGCCATGCGTTCCACACGTGCATGAATCAATGTTTACGAAAATGATAACTACCATTCCGCATCCAAGGTTATATATATGTGCATGAGGATAATATTCCGTCCAGAGCAGGGGCTCTGTGGGGCCTATCATAGGTTTTATCCACGCTGTCCATCCATTTTTCCAGATCATTTTAGTATTCAAGCCCAAAAATAAGGTAGATAAATATTTCAAGTGGACCACACCACAGGAAGAAAATGGGATAATGACACTCACCAGTGAAATGTTCATAGGGGCCACCGTGTTTATTTTTCATCCAACCTGTTTATAATGTCATATAGATCTGGATGAACAGAAAACAAAAATATCAGCTTGATCAAAAACTTCTACGGCTCCCAAGAAGTTTTTAACGGTGAGCATTCAATCCCCACTGTGTGTTCCACTTTAAAATGATCTGGAAAAATGGATAGACGGAGCTGATGAAACGCATATATCACAGTGGGCCTCACAGAGCCCTGCCAGGGTGGGCAGGACGCAATCCGCTTCCTGTTTGGTAGCAAGCGACTCAGATGACACGTGAGGCTGGTGTCTCGTACCGTGGGGGAGCAGCAAAAGGAGGGCGCGCATCACAAGGGCCTGTTACTATCTTGGGTTGCTTGAGACCTTTGAATTGAAACTTCCTCAGAATTCCTTCCCATTTGAAAATGACGTGTGACGGCTATTTTAATCGAAACCATGACAGTGCTCCTGGTTGCATGGTAGCCACACCCAGATCCATAGCTCAGGTGGTAGACTGAGTGAAACATACCTCATTTCGACACTTAAGTCATGGCATCGATTCCCTTGTGGGGGGTGGCTAACAGTGAAGTGTGAACTGATAGTGGGGTGTACTAACAAGCTAACAAAAATAAAAAATTGCATGGTAGCTTTTATACATTTTTAATGTTCCTAGTTGCATTAGGACATTTACACAGTCTAATCCATTGATCCAGACTGTTCAATAGGTTCAGCGTACATTCCATTAGCTCTCTGACATATATTAACCATTAGATCGATGACCTTCCATATGGACAGTCAAGATAATTTACACAAAAATTGGTCCAATCAATAATTTGATGCATCTATTTATCAGGGCCATAATGGATTTCTTATGATTCCGAAATATCACTTTTGTTTGGCAATAATAACCATCTCATTCATGGCTTGGAAAACGGACAGATAGAGAAAATAAAGCCAAATAAAGCATGACTGAACCATCAGATGAGTACATTTTTTTCATGGTAGCTCATGAAATGTGATATGAGTTTAATAGACGTAAAGTAAACCAATGCAACTAAGAGCAGTTCTCTAGGAGCAGCCATGCAACTAATTCAAACTTAGTCAAGTCAGATGTAAGGGTGTTTTTTTTCTTTTCTTTTCTTTTTTACACCCACACACTTACACACCCACGCACACTACATGTACTGGATTCCTTTTCTCAATGTTGAAACAGAGTCTATGTCCCAGGTAGGTTAAATCTACAGTGAACTAAATATTACTATAATTTGAATAGTAGATTATCAAAATGGTGGACATTTACTGGACAACTAAAATGAAAAATAGTCAAGAGACTTATTTAAACAAACAAGGGTCGGCCGGGATCATTCAACCGTTTCGAGTTTGTGACATATCTTAGTGACGATTGGTTTTACTGAGTATTCAGTTTGAGTTGATATATGCCACATGTCCATATCTAAGTTAACATTCTATCGTCTCCACTCACATTTCTAAGCCCTGAGCTTATTTTTGCGTGGCTCATTTAAGGTATGTTTGCATACCACCAAATAAGTTACTTTTTCTACTCACAGCGGTAGATAAATAATTTCTTTGAGATAAGTAAGTTTGGTTTAACATCAATTAATTATAAGGTACTTTTTTTAAAAAAAAAACTTAAAGGTACTTAATCACTTTAACTTAATGAGTAGATATGAAGATATCCAAACACCCCTTAATGCTTTTTTTTATATTATTTTTTATTTATTGTGTTGCTATATTTCTCTTCTTATATATTCTTTATATAATTATAATTTATTTATATTTTTATTTATTTATTTTCAATTAATAATTTTGATTTAAAATTTTAATAATTTCAAATCTTTTAAAGTAAATACTATGCATTTATACAAGTAGAAAATGATGCCTCACACATTTTCCTTATAACCACAACCCTTGAAATTTATGAATGTAATTACGTACAATCATTCAAATCTAAACTGTTAATCTTGACCTTGAGTTATTGTGGTTTTATGGTCTTTAACTTGTAATAGAAAATAAAATTTCAACCAATGAGGACTTCATGAACCATTTTCATCCCTCTTGCTGGGATTCCCTTTGATGTGCTCTGCAGGTTTGTTCCATGCAACCAAAGTATCAAATAAGCCTTGAATACATAAGATGAAAAATTAGGAGAGGAGCTGAAAATCTCATGATAATATCAAGGGAAATAGATCAGATGATATTGTTGCAATATTTTAAAAATCTTGAAAAGTTTTGGAAGGTCACATTTTTATCAAGACAACATTGTTATATTAACATGAATACTAAAAGAATAAGACTTTGTTATGTAAATATATATTTATATTTTAAATTAACTTAATAATTTAAAATATTTTATTATTTTTTATGAGATTTTCTCGAGAGAAGCCCCTGCCAACAGGAGGGACTGACCTTAACACAGGAAAAAGGAATCCCCTCTCACACTAGGCTTTGTGATGGTGATGTCCGTGTTATATCTACTCCTTCCATCCAACTTATTCTAGGAGATAAACCTAAACACGAGACCAATCCAAAATTCAAGTGGGCTACACCATAAGAAATAGTAATGATAGAAACCCCCATCATTGAAACCTTTGTGTGGCCACACCATGATGTTCATGCGCCATCCAACCCCTTCATAAGGTGATTCCTACCTGATTAAAGAGGGAAAAAAAAAAAAAAAACAAATACCAATTTGATCCAACTCCTATGGCTCTCAAGAAAGTTTTAATTGGGGGTGTTCAATCTCCATTGTTTCTTTTGGCATGCCCACTTTGATCTGGCTGCTTTCCAAAACAAAGTCCTAACCCGGGCTGGCCGTTGATTGGACGGATTAGATATAACGGACATCATGGTGAGCCCAACACTGCTTATAATTATGGGCAAGTATCTTTGAATCGTCGGTGTTGGAAATTGTAATGCTTGAAAAAATAAATGAATTTGATAGAAATATTTCGTATCTTATATCTATATTATATCTTATCTCTATCTCTGATCCTTCTCTTTATATATTTCTAATTCTTCCCATATCTCCCAAATGAGCCTTTCTTTAGGACAATGTCATAAGAGGAATTTTACTTCCAAGTCAAATATTAACAAAAATGCACCTTAAGTATAGTTAAGAAAGGTAGAGATAAAGGATTTTGGAGAGCTTAGATCCGATAAGTTTATTATCATTCTTTTATTATTTTTTTGTATTTAATGTAATTTGACTCGATATATGCAATGGATGGTGTGAATTGACCACACGTTCATTACATTGATATGTGGTAAATACAATGTAAAGTTGATGAAAGTCTAAAATTTCATGCGAAGTTTTTTATCGCAAAGATCGACTTGTGTGCATCTGATCGAATCAGATTAATATATATGAATCATATAATACACAAAGGGCAAAATACACAAAAGCCCTAATTTTCAAATCAATCTGACTATCAAATAAGCCACACTAGTTAGATTTGAAAGTATTTAATAAGGAAAGCTTAGATTTTTACATTAATATTTGTATTACTTAACATAAAAGGTTGAGATATGTCATTGGTGTATGTATGACTAGATCCACATAATTATCCAATGTGTAGAGTCAAAATATACCAAGGCTTTGAGAATATGAATGATCTAATCATCCGATGGGCCACCCCAATCAATCATTGTCATTCAATTTTCAGAATCTAGACGTAAATAAGCATATGAATGATTTATATTAGTAAATTTGTGGATCTTTTCTGGTGTTTGACCAATGAGTGGGCATTATGGGTCTAAATTTGTCTAAATTGGTTGAATTCCGACCAATGATCTATGTACCTTAAAATATATTTTCTCGATTTTTCCGATTTGACGGCATCAATTAATAGTTATCTAAATAGAAATTTAAAAATCTAAATTTTAATAATTAAATTTAATGAACATATTATATATGAAAATTTCAATTATTTAATCATTTAGAGTGTAATCACCTAGGATGATAATCAAAGGCAGACCACCAACCGTGTAATATAACAAGATGAATAACAATATTGTGGATATATGAAAACTTTAATCGAATTGCTCTATACCTTTGATGAATACTTATTAATAAGTCGCATTGGCTGATAAATGATGCGTAATTTATACCACTGAATGTTTACGAATACTCGAGTGTTGGAACATTGAGAATTAAGAGGATGTTAATGCAAAATGAATATTATTTTCACGGTATAATGGAATAAGTTAATTACATGATGTACTGGTCTTCGGCCACCATGGCGTGTGCTTAATGTTGGGGGCGTGACATAATCGAATCTAAACCTCGTCCCACTTAGAGCAGTATAAATAATACGCGTATGCCGTGCGAAGCATCAATCGTGTCCTCTCTCTCTCTCTCTCTGCAATGGGTTCGCTGAAGGAGGTGATAGGGAAGCTGGAGAAGGAGAACTTCGTAAGCCTGCTGACGAAGATCATAGGAGAGGTGAAGCACGTGCAGAACAACCCCCCAGAGCTCATCCCCAAAGAGGACAGGGTCGCCAGGCACGTGCTTGACTCCCTCCTCCCCTTCTCCACCTCCTCTGGTGGGCCCCTCATCGTCAACCACGTCAGCTACACCGAGGGTCGCGGCAACGTCATCGTCGAGTACCCCGGCACCGTCCCCGGCAAGATCGTCTCCTTCGTCGGCTGCCACATGGACGTCGTCACCGCCAATCCCCAAGATTGGGTATTTTCCTTTTTTATTCGATTTTTTCATGGAAATTAGAAAAAGATAATTAAAACATTGAATTGATTTCTGTTTACGATTTTTTATTCGAGGAATTGCTTGTTCTTCGTGTTCTTTGATCGGTGCACATGACATATTTGTTTGATGATCTGAATCGTCGGTTGATCGACCGTAGCCAAAAATCGCTGTGATCAGACAATCCTAACCGTTTAAAGAAGTAGGGTATTTGTCATTTACTGTTTTTTTCAGTTGTGATATGTTTTCAGGTGTGCGTTTTGCCTCTGTTGTGACTCAGGATCCCGCAGGTGCGTCGCACCCACCGGGGCCCACATGCTGTGGTGGTCTGGTGATTTGAACCATCCATTTTCTCAATTATCACATAATCACGCTTTGGGGATGATCATATCCTTCGATTTTTAGAGTTGAATGCAAGCCATTGAAAAAATTCTATTGATGGCTTTAACTTCATCTTTAGGGAGCGATAGAGACTATCATCCTTTCAGTGTAGTTCCCTGTGGTGTCTCTGTATAGCATAGATTCCAGAACATAGACGGTTCGATCATTAGACCACTCAGCATGTGGGCCCGCCCACTGGACCCCGAGTCATGATGGAGGCAAAAGCGAACTCTATTTCTAGATATGTAGATGCATTTTTCAGTATCATATGCATTTGCAAACTAAAATTTATTATGGATGTGTCGGAGTTTCCAAGATCTTCCATGTTGGACCTGTCATGTGTGACATCTGAACAATTTTCCCTTGGGAACTTCCGGTGACAATTCCAGGAGTTTGTGATTTCTCCTTGCACCTTCTCCTTTGTGGATTTGGGAATTGTGGTCATAAACAGCCTGTAAATGGTTCTAAATATCATCCGAAACTGAGTTGTTTCAGTTGAGCCATGAGTAAACAGGACCAGAATGGATTGATTCAGGGCGAACCATACCCTAGTTTCGTTCTCCAGGCCACTACAAAACCACTGTGCAATTGGGTCATGTGACTCAACAGAAAATCACTTGGGTGCCTGTGAAGAGACTCTTTTTTTTTTTTCTGAGTCTCTGAACTGAAGCTAAACTTTGGTGGGTGCATTCAAGGAATGCAAATCCTGCTATTCTTGGTAGAGTTGTTATTTTGGTATGAGACAGGAGTAGTGATTTAAAGGGTTCTTCACGAAGGCTTATGTCCTTTTAATACTTACAGTTTCAGAAGAGTCATGAGGCTACATTGAAATACTTTTATGCCTAAAAAAAATAAGGTAATCGTATGTAGAAGCTGCATATTCTTAGGGAATCGATAACATCTGACTATGAAGCTTCTAAGTGAAAGAATTGGCCTCAAAGATACAGCCGGAAGTAGTTATTCATCTCTTGTTCTCCTGATATTGCTTATATTGCAAGAATGACCATGAATTGTTTTTGAGGCATCAAATATTGTGGTGTCAGAAATTTTCTATCTTTCAATTTTGAACACAATAAAATGCCATCCCCTTATGGGCTTGCATGCATATTACACAGGCACGTGCCTGCTTGCCACTGTTTTCTTGTGTCAGGAACTTGCATTACCTGCCTTGGAATTTCATTGCACCGGTCTCTTAAAGGTTCAGCCTCATATGAATTTGATATTCTGTGCATTTTGAAGATATAAACTAAGTTGGGTTTCTTAAGATCCTGATCCTACATCCTGCAATTAGTTTCAATTGTCACATGATCACCACTAAAAGCTTTTGGAGTTCCTTTTTCAGTAATTTTTCACAATGATGACATGTCTACATTTGCAACTGTGTGGTGGCTGCGGTTTGAAAATCTCTCTATTGGTTACACATTCATGGCAGGGAAACGGTTGCATGTAAATTATCATTCTTACATTCATGGAGTTTCTTATTATGTTTTGAATTCCGATGACACCACATGCAGGATTTTGATCCTTTCTCTTTGAGCATTGACGGGGACAAATTGCGTGGTCGTGGAACAACTGACTGTTTGGGGCATGTAGCTCTTGTAACGGAACTCATGCGAAGGCTGGGGCAAACCAAGCCAAAGCTGAAGTCCACTGTTGTTGCTGTCTTTATAGCTAATGAAGAAAATTCATCTGTTTTGGGGATTGGTGTGGATGCACTTGTGAAGGATGGCCTACTTGATAAACTCAAAGAAGGTCCCTTGTAAGTAATTCGGAATTTCACATGCAAATGGCAGCTAATTTGTGCAGTGGCAACTTGAACATTATGAATGACCTCCTTATTCTGGATTAAACATTCTTGTGAGAACAAATGTTATTGATGCTGCAATATAGTTTATATGCATTGTTGTTAGTCTGTTACATTATATACATGAAAAAATTTCTCAGTTACATAAGTATATACATGCATCAGTATATGAATGCACCATCTTTATTACCTTACGCTCCTTTTCTAGGGCTTATTTCTATGAGGTGTAAGAGATAAATTCTTCCAAAGCAAATCAACGCGCCGGTAAAAGCTTTACCATGTTAATCTCAATTCATGCAGGTTTTGGATCGATACGGCTGACAAACAACCATGCATAGGTACTGGAGGAATGATAGCATGGAAACTTCGAGCAACAGGAAAGCTTTTCCATAGTGGTATCGCCAACAAGGTAGTCAACCATACCATGAAGCAACATTTATTCTTTGCCATATCTAGTGATAAGAAATTGTTGTTTTTTTGTTTTTCATTGGTTTTGGGGGATCTCTAAATGAAAGTATGTTAGCAGGTGCATATTATACGGACACATGCGTACTTCTTGCACTCAAGGCTATGCAATATCCTATTTTCTTGAAGTTTACACTGTCAATGCACCGATCTGATGCCATAATACCATCCATATGCGTCCTGTGTGGACCATAGTTTAATGAGTTTAATGCTAAGAAACTTGGTACTTGGGCACATACAGTTACAAAATGATATGGAAAATGAAAGATATTTTGTAAATGTTGTTGGTCCTCGCTGATGTTGTAATGGTGGTGTCTTTGTTTTTCTGTAGCATAGATGATGTAGAACTCTTGCATCAATAATGTGCTATTTTTCTTTAACAGCACCATAATGCATTTATGGAATTATAAGAATGAGATCTCTTGACGTGATTTGTATATGCAGGCAATCAATCCTCTGGAGTTGATAATGGAAGCTCTTAAAGAGATCCAATTACGATTCTACAGAGACTTCCCACCGCACCCTAAGGAAGAAGTTTATGGGTTTGCCACACCATCAACCATGAAACCGACTCAATGGAGCTGTAAGTTGTATGCCAATCTCACATTTACTGAAGCCCATTAGCAATGTTTGACAAGTTAGGCAAAGTAAAAAATAAAAAAATAAAAAATCTATTTTTGATGATCAGAATGTAACTTGGAAACTGATACATGTGCCATTGTTGGACACAGATACGGGCTTGTTAAACATGGGGACTTTAGAAGCATTATCTGTTGACAAATTGCTTCGAATATTATGTTCTAATGGGATATTGTGTTTATTATATGAAAAAGGACCCAAAGATAAGATATAGTGATCAACTTAAAAATACTTATTTATGTTTATAAAAATTGAGAGTCACTGTTCACACCCAATCTTATTGATAGCTGCAGCCTTTCTCGTCTACTTATTCTAAGACAATTGTATGGTTTTCTACTATTGCGTACCCAATGTAGAAAAGGGCAGGTGTAAATAGTGGCTCCCTAAAAAATAGCTAAGAATTATAACTAAACCTAAATATTAGTTCTACACTTCAAACAATGTCCCAGAGTATTGGGCATATGCGTCCATGTCAACACAGTAGAATCCTAAAAGTGTTATTGTCCTTGTTACATAGGTTAACAATTATCAGGTAAAGAGTCTTGTATACTCGGATGACATTTCATATTTGTCTGACATTCTGCAGACCCAGGAGGTGGTATCAATCAGATTCCAGCCGAGTGTACTGTTTCAGGGGATGTCAGGTTTGTTCCATTACTGAAAAACACCTATCAAATCACTCCTGCTACTTGTTTTAACGTGATACCTTGGAGTCTGGTGGGAGTTATGATTTTGATGCATCAGTATCATACCAAATGCAAATGAAAAGGGCTTTGTTTTCATCCAAAGAAAGTAACCTGTCACGAGACAATTTCAAGTTTATTTGGCTTTCATGTTGTTTTGGTTGTAAGATGGATAAATTTGCAAATGTCCCAAAAGTGCTTAAATTCTGCTAGTTAAGGCTGCATTTGGATACACCATTGAATTAATTGCAATAATTAGCCAAATAAAGGAGGCATGATCAGATTGCAATTGCTTCCCTCACTACTCAAACAAAGTAACCATTGAGTATTAATTGATGAACTCTTCTCAAGAAAGTACTAATGTATGAGTCTCAACAAATCTACAGTTTGCTGAGGCTCCCAACTTCATGCATGTGGTGCCTGTGGTTTGGGGATCCAGACTGTTGATCTGATGTGGCTTCCATGGATTGGGTATGTCCAAAAACCCCATATGATTGGGTGCATAAAAATAGGCAGTTAAGATAAGATAGTGTCAACAGTCCAAATCCAACTGAAAGAAAACCAAATTAAATGGTGAGGATCTTCCAATCTAGGACAATTGGGGGTGTCATGAACAATGGGACTTGTCAAGTCAACAATCTCAATCACCAAACTATGTGCCCCACATGCATGGATTGTGAAGCCTCACTGCCTCAGCAAAATGTATGTTTGTTGAGGCTTTGGACTATACAGTTCATCTTTAACTATGGCCAACTGAGGATTTAGTTATCCTTCAAAAAAAAAAAACCAAGGATAATTGTTAGGATTCATGTAATCTTTCTTGTTTTTAACAAAAATGATTAACGGATGACATTCTCTTATATCTGCAACTCATATAAAGCTTTGGAATGACAGACACTAAAGAAACATTCTCCTGACTCCCATCTTTCTTTGTAATGCAGGTTAACTCCATTCTACAAGTAAGTATGCTACTCGCCGAAAATTGAATTAGGTTCCTTTCTCTAATTTTTTTTCCTTGATTTTTGAGAGTATACTCGATGAGTAACTTCTTCGAAGCATAGCAAAGCAGCTGGAAGCATCTGAACCCCTGTTCTCCATCTGATATTGTTCCAGCATAACAGATGTGGCGAAAAAATTACAGGAATATGTCGACGATATCAATGCCAACATAGAGAAGCTAGATACGCGAGGGCCCGTGTCAAAATATGTCCTCCCAGATGAAAATTTGAGGGGAAGGTGCTTTTCTTTTTTATCAAGTTCTCTTAGAAAGGATGATATAGCTATGCAGTTTTCTGGAATAACAGCTCTCCCTTTGTCTTTATATGAGGAGAAGATGCCCAGATAGCATGTCTTAAACTTCTTTTTCAGGAGTCTGCTTTGCCCTCTTTCTTCTTTCTTTCTTTTTTTTTTTTTTCTCCTCCTCCCCTTTGAACATAATGTCTATCCTTTGTACAAATAAGGGAAAAATAAGGGGAAAAAAAAAAAAAGAAGAAGAAGAAAAGATGAAACAACTGGATCCCAACCAGACTGGAAAGTAAGCAGTTAAGCAGCCAGACTTTTCAGGTTCTTTTCAGAATCCGAAATATAGTGTCTCACATAAATTTCTGACTGGTGGAAGCGTAACCATCATCATGAAATGGCAATCTTATACCAGAGATCTTTTTGACAGTTGTTTCTGGCAACAGAATGCCACTCAAAAGGGGCTGTTGCAGGCATGTTAATGTATCAGCAGACAATTATATCCATTTTAATGTAATATATTATCAAAGTGAGAACTCTGGAGTGAGTATGTTGATTTCTGCAGGCTTACGATCAGCTTTGATGAGAGCATGATGTCTGGAGTTGCTTGTAACCTTGAATCCCGTGGCTTCCATGTATTGTGCAAAGCAACTGAAGAAGTGGTTGGACATGTCAAGCCCTACTCAATTACTGGCAGTTTGCCATTGATCCGTGAGTTGCAGGTTCGGTCGCCATCTCTTTTTTAACTGATACCCTTCAGCAACTGTCATTTATTCACATACTGAGTCTCAGATTCTTCTTGTTATTTCATTCCAGGATGAAGGTTTCGATGTTCAAACTGCAGGCTATGGTATTGTACTCTTACTGAGATGTTTAAAAAACCTCTTCAACCTGATATGCTTTGGTATTGGATGTATTGTCATTACGTTCCTTCCATACTATCTAAAGCCCACCTAGCAATGCAAGTTTCCACAAGATTTTCCTTTTCAGTCCCAAACCTCCCTGTTCAATGCCTCAATAAAGTCCAAAAACTGTCTCAGGCATCACCCAAGCCAACCCAAATAGTTAAATCTCGACCATACAGACATTGTAAAGTCAAAAGTCCCAGTGCATAAACAAATCCCAACCATTTCTGTGCTCCAAAGGTAGAGAATAAACACATTTGTGATAACCATTTGTCTATTCCTGAAGTGGTCAATGATGAGCACCTTGTCCCTTACTCACTTGCCAACCAGGGACTAGGGCAATCAACGGGTTGGGTTCGGTCTGAACCTCAAGAGTTCCTGGACCCAGACTTGACGTGTCTGGGTTCTCAGTTCTGGGTCTCATTTTTTAGACCCTGGCCCAAATCCGACTTGGGTACCCATTGGGTCTTTGGAGCTTGGTTTTGAGTTGAGTTCGGCGGGGTCCATGTAAAAATAAGGCACTTACATCTTGGGGACCACCTAAATGTTGGACTAAATTACACGTGTGCGAATTTGACACATTAGTAATGTAAATAGACTATTTTACATGCATATGGCTTAGCAAACCTTACTCTGTTGCTAGAATAATTAATATATATTTAATAATATATAATATTACTATTAAAACTAATTGGACCCGACACAGCCCAATTTTAACTGGGTCCAAGGTAGTGGATCTGATGCAGACCCAAGTAGGCATGGTTGGTAACTGGGTCCAGAATAGCAGAACCAAACCTGATCTGTTTCCTAAATGGATTTGACCCAACCCATTTTATAAACGGTTCTGAGAAATTGGGTTGGGGCCTGTTAAAATCGGGTTGGGTCCATCGGGATCCATGTGCCCATTGGTGGCCCTATCAAGGGCCCGAGCATGACCATGTCAAAGTGGAAGCCCCCTTCTCCTCCTGTCATCTCTTCAAAGCCCTATCAGGGTCCCTAATACAACCACATCAAACTGGAAGCCACCTTCCTCCTGTCATCTTTTAAAAGCAACACAGAATGGCTTTAACAAGAACAATCTCTCAATTTTTGACTTACCATTTGTCTCTCTCTAATTGTGTGCTTTCACCTTTTTAGCAACTCCATGAGACTGACAAATTCTTTGATTTCTTCTTTGCTGAGATCCCTATCGAAAGTCAGCTCCTGAACCACTAGACCACATGAAATGATATGACAAGTGGAAATCGCAACTCCCTTCTTTTAGCTCCTCTGGTAGAAGTGAGAATAGTCTTGATTTAGAGAGCCGCCACCACACCACACCCTCCCAGAAGCGCATATGTGAACTATCACTGATGCTCAAAATTCTCTCCTTAAATTGTTTTCCACCCTAGACACCAACATCCATATACCCAAAACAATGTATTGAGATGATACACTGCAATAATAAAACATTTTTACGAACACTTGTCTATAATAGGAAACCAGGTTTGGCCAGTAATGTCTTATGCCAGGAGTCCCCTTTGAGATGCCTTGCTAGTGTTGATCAAAGCAGTGGACATTTTCCATTAAGTATTTGTATTTTCTTCATCATTTTGGTAATCTTTTGCACACTAGTGAGGTCCATCAGTTATTTTCTTGCCCTAGAGTTGGTATATTTGTTAAGGATGCTGGTTTGCACTAATGTCATGTGATATTTCATGATATTTTGCACTGAATTAGACTTGATTAATCATGGTATTTCATGATATTTGGTGCAACCAAACGCACCCTAGGCCTCTCATTCATTATTCCACAACCTATCAACTATCTACATGATTTAAATTACCAGATGTGGATAGAATTCATTTGATGCATCTCGGTATATGCAGGTTTGCTGGCTACTTACCATGCCAAGAATGAGTACTGCCTTTTCTCAGATATGTGCCAAGGTTTCCAAGTGTTCTTGAGTGTCATCTCCCAATTAGAAGAAGATTAAGCAGATCTACTTGCATGGTGCTGCCGAATCGTTTCCATCACACTTCTGTAATACATGCCCACCTGCATCCGAGCATGAGTCATTTCTCAAGGGATTCATTCACGGGAGTCCCATCCTTTCTTGAAGACTCCATAATGGAAGACTTTAGGACGATGCAATAGAAAATTATAAAAATACTGTTTCTTTGGATCTTAGTTTTTCTCCAGGGTTTCTCATTCCATACTGAAATATCTATCGTGCTGAAGTTAGAAGACTGCCTCGAATGGGGCATTTGTTTGGGTGAGCAACTTTCCAGGCCGGGTCCATTGTTTGGCGATCCAAACCACTCATTAGTGGGACCCACCTTGATGGGAGACTTCCCAAAAAACTTGATGATCAGATGATCTGAACCATTTGAATGCACCCCAACTATCCACCGTCAATTGGGAAGGTCTACCAATAGATTGTTAGAATCATTTGATTACTGTAGTGAATCACCACTGGCGTAAGCTTGCTACAGCGACGTTCACCGCCCTGTTTGTAAGAGATGACCAGATCAAGTGGAAATCACAGCCCCAATGCCCCACGAGATGGAGCTTTGTGAGGACCACCGTGATGTATGTTGGACTTCCATACCGTTCATTTGGTGGGTAGCCCTTAGTTTATGAGATGTCCCAAAAGTCAGCTGCATTCGAAAATCAGGTGGGCCACACATTCTGAAACCATGTAAATTCATGCCTTAAACATCTAAAAAGGCACTTGGTGGGGCCCACCTGAGTTTTGGATTAAATTGACCGGTGGCTCTTGTAGTCTTTATCATGTTAAGGAATTGTTCACTGGTGATGGATAAATGGTCCTTGACATGGAACTTTGTGGCATTGGCATGGTGGCTGGACATCCTAGTGTTCGTTTTTCAATTGGAGATGTCGTGACGTGATTGAGATAGCCTAGGTGCTGCCTTTGCCTTGCCTAAATATAAATCTTGAATAGGCCACCCAGTCAGCCAGGCCCACTCTCCACTTCAAAGTCAAACCGGAGTCCAACCGTCACACCCCCTTTATTATCTGTTAGACTGATAATGGATTGGGTTTGGGTCAGGTGAGGATGAGGATGAGCCCTAGTTCAACCCGTTTACTAAACAGGCCAAGAATTCTGGCCCGAATTGATACGGCCCATTACCCTGTGGCCCTGACCTGACCCACTTAAAATTCATCAGGCCCAAGCCCGACCTGACCCATTTATCAGGCCCAGGCTCTTCCAACCCTTAATTAGGTAATAAGCTTATCTTGTCGGGCTCGACCAACCCAACTCATGTTTAAGAATCCAATACGGGGCAAAAGGCATGCCCAGCAGGGCCTAATTAGTGGATTATATGCTACTTGGTACATCATATTTTCGTGTCTACGCCTTTTCTAAACCTGAAAAGACCATGCCACAAAAAATCTTCTCCATAGGACATTCCTAAAAAGGACCTTGTGTCCCAGATCTTCTGGACACAAATTTCATACTTGTTCTACGGAGCTCGCGCAACAAAAAAGCTCAATGGTGTGACAGCTACTCCATTTATCATATGCACCGGTTAAGACGTGTACCAAAAATCCAGCCAATCCAAAACTCACCACAAGGGGATGCCGGATGCGAGGATTGGGACACCCACTTAAGTTTCAGATAAGACGAGGTTTATTATTATTATTATTATTTTCATCTTCATCCTGGTTGAGCTCACCTTATGAAACGGCTGGATGGCATATAAACATCATGGTGGGCCTCAGAAATGTTCAATGGTCGGCTTCCTCATCCTTACCTTTCCTTGTGGCCTGGCCCACGCATGAGCTCCTTAAGGAAATTCGCATCCACCAACTGTTGGACGTAGGCCAGTGGGGCCCACTGGTGAGCAATCACTAGTGGGCGAGTCCCATAAGTTTAGGCTTCTTCCGGTCTCTTCCTTTCTACTGAGATTTCAAATTCAAAATTGAATTTGATTTTGGATGAGAGATAGGGAGAAGACCGGATAATCTAGTCTCATCCCATCTCCTTTCTTTCATATAAAAAGGGATAAACTTTTCTCTCGTAAAAAACATCAATCATAAGAAATACCGAGAGTATACAAAGAGATATAGTGTGCACAGTAATCTGTCCATTTTGGCTTGTCCTTGGGACGATTTAATCCATAGATCGTGATCCGGGGCCATCTATACCATAGGATCAGAGGTGTGAATAGATCCATTTGCTCCAGTAGTAGATAGGTGGGTCGTTAGAGTATTAATCTTCTACTTTGTGAGGGTTTCATATCGTGTAGACCATCAGATCTTGAGGGCTCACACTTCCACGCTTCCCAACAGTGGTATCAGAGATTGACTAAAAATCTACACATATGTATCTGAAAGTCCACATACCCGAATGGGCGGTGTAGATTAACTGAAAATCAAAAGATAATAGCAATGCACGTTCCTTGCCTGAATCATGGGTCCCAAGCAAAAGAATCCTAAACCATACTAATTCTATTACTACACTCAGAGACTTTTGTAGCCATTTGGTACGAGAGGTTGAAATGAATGCAATTCAGTCTGGTTCGACCAAGACCTTTGTAGCAGAGACCCATAAGCGGAAAGCTAATAAAAAACGGTTCAAAGCACGCAAGAAGGCGAAAAAGAATAACCAAGAACAAAAGTCCACAGCACCTCCTCCAAATCTCAAGGGGAATGGAAAGAATAAGCAGAAAAAGACCAATATAGTCTGCTTTGTCTGGCAAAATTCCGGCCATTATGCTCGTCAGTGTGCCCGTAAAAAGACGATAATTCTTAAATCATTAGATACTTTGTATGTAGACATTCGTTCTGAAATCCTTTCCGTTGATACTATATCTAACGAGTGAATTTTAGATTCAGACGCAACAAAGCACGTGACATGGAGTTATCGAGGACTCGAGGAATTCCGACCTGTAGCCAATGGAAGTTACAAGGTGTATGTGAGAAATAATGTTGTCGATGATGTACTAGGGATTGTCGTTTCTCATCTCCGTATGCATATAGGGCAGACAATAATCCTCCGTGATACTCTTTATGCACCGGGGATGTGTCGGAATTTAATTTCTGTTTTTACGTTATTACTTGATGGTTTTAATATTCAATTTTTTAGGACAAGAGTTTTTTTGAGACTAAATAACCTCATCTTTGCATGGGGAAATTTAATTTCACATTTATTTATTCTGGACGTAGATACTGATAATGCACATCTTGCTTTATTTGCTATGTCGAATGAAATTGTAGTATCTGAATCTCAAAAATGACAAGCGAGGTTAGGTCACATCGGAAAGGATCGTATGACAAAACTAGTACGTTCTAGTCTATTAGACTTCTTATCCAAAGTTGATTTGTCATTTTGTAAACATTGTGCATTTGGGAAGCCTTCGAAGAAACCATTTCCTAAAGCGGCTAGGTCCAAGGACACAGTATAGATAATTCATTCAAATATTTGTGGACCCTTCAATGTACATGCCAGAAATGGATGCAATACTTTGTTACTTTCATTGACGATTACTCATGCTATGGATATGTGTATCTCATCTCACACAAATCTGAGACTTTTGATTGTTTTCTTAAATATAAAGCTGAGGTGGAAAATCAGCTTGAGAAAAAAATTAAAATCCTTCAATCTGATAGAGGTGACGAGTATACATCTGAAACGTTTAAATCATATTGTGAAAACATTGGCATTGTTCGGCAGTACACAATGACTTACACTCCACAACAAAATGGTGTTACAGAGAGAAAGAATAGGACATTATTGGACATGGTTAGATCAATAATGGCACAAGCCAATCTCTCTACAACATTCTGGGAAGATGCACTGTTAACAGCCGTTTACGGCCTTAATAGAGTTTTATCCAAATCCATTCCTAAGATCCCATATGAGATGTGGTCTGAGAGGATTCCTTCTCTAGCCAATTTACGCCCTTAGAGATCTTTGGGATATGTTTTGCTGCCTACTTCGCATAGAGGTAAATTTGATAGTAAAACCATTGAATGCGTGCTTATAAGGTACCCCATGCATTCAAAGGGATACGTTCTAGTTTATGAGGACCATGAACATTGGTTGAGATAAAATCCCGAGACGTGACCTTCGTCGAAGATAGATACCCCAGCCGAATGAAGTAAAAGATTTCAATAGAACTCTTTGAAATACCCGATGTATCTCAGGAGAGTGGGAGTTCTGCTTCTCAAAATGATGATGCTCCTATAGTTCGTCGGGATAGTGGGAGGACATTTCAGCGGGCTCCTGAGTTATGTCGAAGCAAAAGAGGATTGATTCCCCAAAGATACTTCAATATTGAGGGGCAAACATTCTCTTGCGTTGCAGTTGATGATGATGAACTCGATTCGTATCAAGATGCATTATTATCTTCTAACTCGGCCGATTGGGTGAATGCTATGGACGAAGAGATCACTTCCATGGAAAAGAATAAACTTTGGAAACTAATTGATCTGTCTTCCAATCGCAAAGCGATAGGTAATAAATGAGTACTAAAGATCAAAAGAAAGACAGATGGTACAACGGACAAGTATAAAGCACGATTAGTTGCTAAAGGTTTTACACAAAAAAAGCATTGATTACGATGAGACTTTTTCACCTTGCAAAGTTCTCCTCAATCCCCATGATCTTGTCCATTGTTACAAGTTTAAACTTAAAGTTATATCAGATGGATATAAAGATCACATTCTTAAATGGTGACTTGGATGAAGAAATATACATGCAACATCTCATGAGTTATATGGACAAAAAATATCCAAAGAAAGTCTGCAAGTTGTTGAAATCTATTTATGGGCTGAAGCAACCTTCAAGACAGTGGTACATGAGGTTCCACTTAACCATCACTACTTTCGGATTTACAATGAGTGAAGAAGATCATTGTGTATACATGAAACGGTCAGGAAGATCTTTTTTGATACTATCTCTATATATAGACGATATCCTGCTAGCAGGTAATGACATGCAATTGCTGATATTGACTAAAGATTGGTTATTCTCGAACTTTGAGATGGAAGACCTCGGTGAAGATAATTTTATTCTTGGGGTAAAAATCATCAGGGATCACCCTAAGAAATTTTTAGGCTTGTCTCAAGTCACTTATATACAAAAGATCTTAAAGCGGTTCAGGAATGAAAATTCAAAAGCTATTGAAACCCCTATAGATAAAGCTACCAAGCTAGAAAGAAAATCGTGTCCCTAAACTGAAGCCGAGAAATTGGCTATGTCCTCAGTACCTTATACAAGCATAGTATGAAGCTTAATTTATGTTATGCTTTGCACTAGACCGGAAATTAGCTATGCAGTTGACATAGTCACCGCTTTCAGAGTAACCCGAGACAGTCTCATTGGCAAGTCGTCAAATGTATATTCAACTATCTTAGAGGAATAAAAGACCGAATGTTGTATTATGAAGGCACAATCCTCGAGCTCAGAGGATATTCTGATGCTGCTCGGGATAATGACGCCGACGAGGGAAAGTCTACTTCAAGATATGTATTCTTACTCGAAAGAGGAGCTATCTTATGGTCGAGTAAGAAACAGACATCCACAACTCTTTCATCTATGGAGGCTGAGTACATTGCATGTTGTACTGCAGTTTAGGAGTGTGTATGAGTTAGATTTCTATTGGGTCTGGGTGTTATACCGAGTGTTCGTCAGGCTATATCGTTGAAGATAAACAATACTTCTGCCATTGACTTGGCAAAGGACCCTAAACACTACCAGAAATCTAAGCACATTGAGATCAAGTATCATTGCGTCCGTAATCAAGTGAGAGATAAGAAGGTCGCCCTCAGCTACATTCCTACTAAGGAGATGATGGCCGATCCCATGACGAAACCTATAGCTAAATATCTATTTCAAGTTCACGTCAGGTAAATGGGATTGAGGAAAACTTGAGTGATGTACTTGTTTTATAGTACCTTTGATCTTTTATTAATGAATAACACATTCTATTTATTCAGTACTGAACACTTATATAAACTAGGTAAGTAGATCATCAGCATTTACCTTAAGATCATGTAAGATTTCTATTTTTGTCGGCAGACCGATCACCCACTTGCACGGGTTGACCAATCTTGAATGTACAAGAGAGGTACGTTTGGGGTCATGTTCATACACTGAAGTATGAACTTCTCTTTATTGTGAATAATAAAGGATGAGGATATGAGTGAATCATATCCGCATACAATCTTTTAAGATTGAAGATGAGACTGATAAAGTCGAATAACATAATCGCACCATTCATTTTTCATGCGATTAATGTTACGACCTGAATTTATCGTCAGGTTATGAGTTATGAAATGAGTCGTACCTCATGTAGAATAACCTGCATATTGTAGATCCGATATTCACGTATTATTGTCTACTTTACGACGTGAATTGTAGCCACGTGCTGGGACCTTTTACTTATAGATTGTTTTGATTCGATCTAATCACTGCAACGTGCGAGTAGCCAGTCCCGTAGGTGACTCTTTGTGTCCTTAGCTACCCTCCTCTTGTGTATATGAGGATAAGATTGAGTATCGCTACTTTAGTGTACTATGACGAAAGGTCCTTTATTGGCCAGACTCAGTTACGCTAGGAAAGCGGCTTGATTAATTCCAAATTACACATCTGCATGGGAAAGATCCTGTGACAATTACACCAAGTTTCTATAACTATAAATACGCACTTGAAAACTTATCCACCGGCAATATCGAGTTGTTTTTAATAGACTTTTGCAAACGATATTTTTTCTTAAAAGCATATATATAAGTATTGTTTTAAATCGATTTTAGTCGAAGTTTATGAAAAATCAAGTTTTCAGAATAACTCGATAAGTTGGATAAGTGCGTATGTTGGCCGAGTACTCCAGATCAGGAGTTAACTCCATCCGGTATGGTCATCGAACTAAGACAGACATTGCAAAGCTTGGGTTATTGAGAACTAGTTAGGTGGTCACTTAGTACTTAAGCACCTGTGAGAAGATTACGGTGATCCAGCTGGTCTCACGCCTTTGATTTTTTTGATCGCGATGTTTGGTCTTTGATTGTTATTAGGCGAGTTAGATGGATAAATTTTTGTGCCTATCCCACAATGTGATTGAGTGGGAGATGTTGGACATAGGCCAGTCGGGCCCACTGGTGAGCAATCACTAGTGGGTGGGTCCCATAAGTTAAAGTTTCTTCCGACCTCTTCCTTTCTATTAAGATTTCAAATTCAAAATTGAATTTGATTTTGGATGGGAGATATGAAGAAGACTGGATAATCTGATCTCATCTCATCTCCTTCATTTCCTATAAAAAGGGATGAGCTTTTCTCTCGTAAAAAGCATCAATTATAAGAAATACCGAGAGTATATAGAGAGATACAGTGTGCATAGTAATCTGTCCATTTTGGCTTGTCCTTGGAACGATCTAATTCATAAATCGTGATCCGATGCCATCTATACCATAGAATCAGAGGTGTGAATAGATTCATCTGCTCCAATAGTAGATAGGCAGGCCGTTAGAGTGTTAATATTCTACTTTGTGAGGGTTCTATATCGTGTAGACCGTCAGATCTCGAAGGCTCACACTTTCACGCTTCCCAACACCAATGGTCCGAGAGATGTTTAGAGAATGGTCCATCCAGGGCATCTCCCCTTGCAGACCAAAGGCATGGATCGCCCAAAGCATGGGCCCCACTTACAAACTCAAAACTTGAGAATAATACGAAATCCTCATGTGGAGGATCATAAAACTCCTCCCACACCATAACATGGTCGTCATCATCCCCAACTAAATATCACCGCGGTCCCCACCTTTCTTCGATGTTTGAACTTGATTCCAGGAAGATATACCCAAAATCAGCTTGTCTTCACATGCTTCCTCAAATCTGCCATACAGATTCTCTGCAAATATGGTAAAGACAAAAACATTCTGGTTGCTTTCACTTGATAGATACCACAGGTGAAAGCTCCTTTGGAGAGGTTTGCAAGCCCACACGGTATACACGCAACACAAGTGCCGACCTGGCCCCACCAGCTAGATTTGACCATTTGCTAATATCGGGTTGGTCCATTCATCTGGTAGGCCACATCTGTACCGTAAAAGTGGATGGTATAAATAGAATTGCCAAGAGCCACATTCAACTTATGTGTGGCCCACCTGATGAGCGGACTGGCATGATTTTTTATATGCTCATCTTCAGGGACCAGCTTCTTCACCACTCAAATGTCCTGCAGGCACCTGTAGGGCTAGCTAGCCTTCTACTCGGGTTTTCAGTTTGTACATGCAGGGTCCATGGTCCAGAGATCCAGACCAGTGGTCTGCCGGGCCCCAATGCGATGGTGACGCCTCAACAATATCATGGCCAAGACAATCCAACCATTCAACTGTGGCCTGCAACTTGACTGTTACGAAAAGAAATAAAGCACTTGTCCACATCTGGCTGAAAAATGGCTCAATACGGAGGGCTAGGATCTTCCAATCTGAGAGATTTTTTGGGGACTTTATACATCCACGTCCAAAAAACAAAAAGGAGTTTGAATCCCCTTGACTTTTCAACAAAACCAAAAGCCCGAGTACACTGCATATATTGGGGATGAGGATCCTATAATTCATCTTCACTTGATTGGGACAACAAGAATCCGCATCCACAGTTCCGTTGCGTAGAGAGCGGTTCAACCGGCCCATGAGCTTTGTGGACAGGAGAAAAGCTGTACTCATTCACAACTAGTTTACAGGCCTACATTTCTATCTAGAACTAGTACAACTATTCATATACAGTATACCTCTCCGAATACATTGGCTTTTATTTGTTTTCTACATGCGAAATGACTCGATTATACTCGCCTTCAGTTGAGGGGACTGTACATTCGTCATAGACAAAGTTGCCTTACCACAGTGTTGTTCACGCCAGCGTTCTTATTACCTCATTGACATACCTGCCCGGTCCGCTTTACAGTCTATTTGAATTTCTGCTCTCTACCCTCACCTGATGAATTCTCTGGCGGAGCCGACGCCTATGGTCGTAAATTTTCCAGAGGCCATGCCCCAGTATAACAGCAGAGTATATACCATGTGTGATCATGGGCGCGAGAATATTATCCGTCTGTGGTAATTCAGAAGTAAAGAAGAGGGGTGATTCCCATTTTCCTGGATCTAAAACATAGGCTTAATTGGAAGATGTGATGATAAGATAAGACCATAGTTCGAAAACCCAAAAGCTTGACTCGACTTGTGATGTTCAGCCAGGTTGGGTCAACTCAAAGACTCAGCCTGACTTGATATTTAGTAAATTATAACTAAAAATATCAAGCATGTACATAAATTAAAATTAAAATGTTTACATCAAGTCACATGTTGATGCACAACCTTTATATACTTAATAGCGCCGACTCAGTGAATGACTCTATTCAAGTCACCATGAGTCGTGTCGAGTCAACAAAGTGGTCGACTCGGCAAGTCTTCCCAAGTAATCGTCGAGTCAGACTCAGAACTGTGTTTCCAAGTGACTTGGCTTGAAATATTGCCAAGCCCAGTTGAATCAACTGAGTTTTGAGTCAAGTCAGTGGGTTTTAGAACCATGAAGAATACTTAAGATTACCTGAATCCATTCAAAGCCAAGGTAGAGGGCCAACAGTCCTTCTAAAAGGGGGGAATAGATCTTCTTCAGCTGCCTTCTTTCATACCACGCTGCATAACAGAACTCCATAGATCAGTACAATATAATACAGAAATATCAAAAGGGATGATGTGGGGTGACTTTTAGGGCCGTTTGGATACCACCAAATAAGTTACCTTTTCTACTTACAGCAGTAGATAAGTAACTTATTTCAGATAAATAACTTTGGTTTATGATTAGTTATAAGTAACTTTGGTTTATGATTAGTTATAAGTAACGTTTTTTTTACTTAAAATTACTTAATCACTTCAGTCAATTTTTTTAGCTTTTCTACTTTTCATAAATTGCTGAAGTGAGGCCAGGAGAGACAAAAGAGAGGAGAAGCTGATAAGTACATCATTGACCAAACATGCTTATCTGCTTAATAAGTAGAAAAGATAATCTAATTGAGACATAAGTAGCTTATCTTAACTTACGATCCAAACGCCCCCTTAGAGAAACCAAGTTACGAAAGAGAAACGTCTTTTCATTTTTGCTAGTATATATATAATTCAGAAGAGAACATTCCATTTTGGGAAACAATGAGAACACCCACAGAATTCAAATCTGTGGGCAGTCACAAAAGAACAATGTAAAGAACAGTAAACACCTTGTAACAGATATACACCGGTTTATGCCATCAACTGAAAGGCGGTTCATTTAGCAAGCATGAGCGAAATTTTTCGGTACCTCAAAGATGATAAGACACCTTCAAACCCAAAGAAAGTGAACAATAAGATTTACAGTTGGTTTCAGAAACATCGGGGCAATTTTGAAGAACAGGAACTCCCAACTTGGCAGATTTCCAAGTACAGAGCAATTTATAAACAAGTATGAGAGCTTTTTTTTTTATTTATTTATAAAATTCAATTAGTAATAAAAGTAATTAATGAATATATTATCCCACAAATAACTAGATGAAACTATGCTTCTTTTTTCCATCTCTAATACTATGTTAAGTGGAATTCACCTTCATGATTTCAGAATTCTGCGCAATACTATATCACAACTAAAGGCAGGAGATAGAACATACCAGCAAAGAGCTTTTTGAGATCTTCACGGCCACATCGTGACCGTAGGACTGGTGCAACCACATAAGTAGGATCTGAAATGAAAAAAGCAACAACAGTTCGGGAGTCAAAATAAAGACAGATAACAGAGAGAACTGCTCAAGAGATCAAATTAGAAAAATTAAATTGCACCTTTTGGAGAGGCTGCCACATAATATAGAGATCCCGTAAGGGCAGCCGTGATCACAGCTGCAAATGCTTGCGCAAATGGGACAAATGGAGGCAGCATGCCACTCTGCACCAAACCAATGCATAAGACCAAAAAAAAAAAAAAGACAATAGCAGCAAAGATGATGATGAAACCAGGACATGAATTCAGCACCATACCAGAGACGCAATTCCATGCGCATCCTTCATGAATTCAGTGCCTCTCAAGAACATGTCAGTCAATGACCCCTATCATATTACGAATGCTTAATCAGAGAGAATGCATGATTTTCAATTATAAATAGTTACTTCTCACAGTATCATGGTCGTACAATACAAAAAGGTTGGCACTATGAAAGAAACCCAGACTTTATTTCTTGGAATATAAACTTTAAAAAAATCATGATAACCAGATTGTATACTAAGTGCTTCTATGAGGTTCGATTTGGTACTTCGCCGTTGTACCATATTAGCAACTCCCCACTGCTCCCATTGGTAGAAATTTAGTCGAGGGGTCCCCTTCATTCACCGGCAGTCCCATTCAGATATGAATTGCTTGTAACCAGCAAACCTTTGTTTTCCACTGCCGGCCCGCGTCCAACAAGAATATCAGGCAATTTGCATCCGTCACATTCTTGCTACCATTTGGCACAATGATGAAGTACCATAATTTCTCCCTTGTAGTTTGTATTCCAATTTTCACGAAATGGCCACCAGATAAAGACAGTCATTCAACAAATGCATGTTCAATTTCTTGGCAATGAGGTGTACATGTAAGTATAACATGTGTGGCATGCTCAGGGAAAGTGCATGAACTAATACATGCAATCCTCCTTCCAGCCAACAGTTTCAGATATAGAAGCAAGCAGTTTGAAGCTCATAATGCAATAATATGGAGTTCTTTAGGTAGTAGCTTCCAGCAGATAGTTTAGCCAGTTAGAGCAAGTACAATCCTAAGGCATTACCCGCTTTCAAGTCCCCTAACCAAGTTTCACTGAGGCAGTGGTCCCGAAATTCTACCCAAAAGATAAAATAAAAATGAAAAGACAAACGTAGTAGTACAGTTTGGATGTGCACAAGAGCTGCTTATATTACTTTTTGAAGGTAGTTATTAGCAAACGTTTTTCCAAGTTCAAGTCCACCGAAGGAAGGATATATGAATTGTTTATGTCGAACTTCTGATGCCATTCTTGCATTCTAATAAGCTTAGGCATGCAGAATTTCCATTAAAAGCTATGATTCCTATTAGAATCTTTTCACGTGAACACTCAAGAAAAACCATGTTTTTCTCCATTTAAGAATAGCAAGATTCACTAGAAAATACAGTGATTTCTCAATTACATAGATTTTCCAATACTATGATTCCTTTAGCTACGTGGACTGGACCACTGATGTTTCCCCCGGGGGGGTGTTACCAAAACCTATACAGCATTCCTGACCAAGGTTTTAAATTCGTGTATCGGGTATCACAACATTCACCACCGATGCAGCCATGTATCGCCCTATAAGGGCTTTTTTTTTTTTTGAATTGATAATTTATCGAAAGAGCCAAAAGACTCAAAAGAGAACAGAGAAAGCAAGAAAGAAAATTTACAAACAACCCCAACGGTTAGGAACCCCAATCCCTAAGGAACAAAAACACCTTTCTAACTGGATCTCACTTCTATTCCAGAAACATCTTTCATTACTCTCCAACCAAATGCACCGCAAGGCTGCCAACAAAGCGAGACGCCAATTCCACCTTTCTTTGGAATTGGGGCCCCCCTGTTTGAGCTGTTTTGGGTCGATATGGACTGATACATCCGTCTTGTTCGTTGGCAACACCGGCATGTATCAGGCAATACTAGCCGGTTTCAGACAATACTTTTAACCTTATTCCCGACCTATCGAGAATAGCAGTTTATAATTTCCTGTATCACATGTACGAGCTTATCTGCCACCTGATAATGTTATATTCATTACTTTTTACCTTCTCACCGGTTTTAACAAAAACCATCATAGGCAAATAACAATACTGATAAAGTACATCTGGGTGTCGGAAGGCAAATAACAATAAAAAGCAGAACTGAATTATCAAAAAATGTTTGCAATTGAAACGAATCACATCCCGAAACCGATTAGTCAATCCCAAACAAAATGGTAGAAGATTTCACTTTCTTTGCAACTTAAACATCACAATTTGTTCAAGTTCTAACCTGAACTGCAGCCCGATAGAAGAGCTCCTCCCCAACCGAACTCGCCGTAACAATGAGTATAAACTGCAAAATCTCAATACATTTAGATCCTGCCCATTGAAAAAAAAAAAAAAAAAAACATACATAGATCGAGGGACAGATACGAAGCAAACATCAGAAATCCACCTGCCATGGCGACATTCCATAGAAGAAGCTCCGTAACTCCTCATCCTCGACATCTCTGATGGCACGGGCATGAGGGGACAGCTTCACGACCTCATCCTGCAAGCCACGTCAGCACACTCAAAACACATCCAGGCATGTGTTTGGATCCCCAAATCGAATCGAATTGCAAAATCATCCAATCCAATAGAGCATCCAAACGCATCGATCTATAAACATACATCTAATATAAAAAGAAGGGCCATGATCGGAGGAGCGGCATATCCAAGCCCTTCCAAGATAGCATTCAACGACGGATGGAATCCTCCCATGTAATCCACGCCGGTGATCGAGCATATGAACTTCCCCGCTAACGCCATGGCGACATATATCCCTGAAAAAAGGAACGGGATTATCGGAATTCTAACGGAAAAATAATTGAATCAGGTCGGAACTATAACGGAGTTTTCAGAATCTCACCGATGCCATAGCTGAGCCGAACGACGGCTCCTAACTTCTCCCAAACGGGGAATTCGGTGTCACCGAAGCTCCGATCGAAGGTTGAGACTTCCATGGCGGGGCCGGAGAATCCTCCTCCTCGCCGATCTCCGTTCCGTTCGCCACCGCTCCGTTCCGCCGAAGCTCTGATGCAGAACCGTCGGGCATCCGGAAAATTTCCCCTATTTCTCGCCGAGAAATTGAAAATGAAACGGGAACTCGTGGAAGTGGGAGTTGAAGAGAAGGAGAGGATAGGAGAGGCATTCCGAGCGCGAGAAATTGAAGGCAGCTCCATCAGCTGGAGCTCTGGTCTGGTGTGGGGCTTTTATAGCGGTGCCTGAGAATCGTACGGACCATATATTCATCGAACGTAGCCGTCAAGGCTCGAGTTATGAGATATTCGGAGAGTATCCGCCATCCGTTTTTTCTTTTCTTTTATTTATTTATTTATTTATTTTTATTGTTTTTATAAAGATTGTTCAGTTTATCGAGGTGGGAGGTGATAATGCAGTGCATGGACGGGAAGCGCCAACTCTCATAAATGTCGCGACTTACAGTGCCACCATTTGTCGCCGCGTTGGACCCAAAATTTTGAGATAGTCTGATGATAGGAACTGTCCATATTTTGATTACTCTGATATAGATTGGGTACTATGATAATATAATGTTTATATAAATAAATAAATTTTAAAAAAAATTAATGGTTTTCATTCAACTGAAAAAATAGAAATTTCAACCTTCAATAAAGATTAATTAATGTCATAATAGTCAAGTATGCTATCACTGAGAATATGGACGGTTGAAATCTTGTGATTATCTCTGTCTGTGGGCTTCAAGATGCGACACATACTCATGAAAGTCAGTCGCGACGTGCGAAAAAAGCACTCTCTTTGAAATACAGTCTCATTTGTGCTGTCCAGACCCGAGGCGACGGCATCGCAGAAGTGCAATCGCGTGTGCGCTACACTTCTGGTACTGCAGCTCAAACTTTTTGGAGTTTGCACGCGTGTGAGGAGATCCAAACCACGTATTTGAAGGGGCCCACTACGTCCATCCCTTGGATTAAAAGTCAGGACTACGTGATAGGATTAAAATTCAGAAAGATGTGATAATTTTTTAGACATAACTGTTTTACAAGTGATGGCATTGGGGGTAAGCACTCAAGGTCAGCAGGCTGGCCTAATTTTTACCCAAGGTATGTATACAGTGTGGTCCAGTAGATGAGTGGCTTGGACCAAGTCATACGTGCTAAGTTTGGTGAGTATCGACAGATGGTGCAAAAAATCAAAAGATTCAATTAATAGAGCGTACAGGGGGTGATGGGTTGGGACGCGGATTGGCTACTCCCCCTGCCACCAGCCAATGGCTAGTGGTCGGTGCTCTGTGGGCTCAACATGATTTATGTATTTCATCCATGCCGTCCATGTATTTTTCCATATCATTTTATGGTATGATGCCAAAAATGAGGTATATATGAATCTCGATTGGACCACAGTACAGGAAACAGTGTTGAATGAGCGTAGACCATTAAAAATTTTTTAGGGCTATAAAAGTTTTGGATCAAGTTGATAATTGTATTTTCCCTTCATCTGTGCCTGTATTACCTAATTAACAGATTGGATGTTAAATAAACAGTACAGTAGGCCTTAGGAGGACTTTAATGGTGGATATCCGATCACTATTGTTTTCCTGTGGTGTCGTCCACCTGAGATTTATATCCGTTTAAATTTTGGTATCAGGCCCTAAAACGATCTTTAACAATGGATGAATGGAATGTATGAAACACATACATCATGGTGGGGCCACAGAGCACCGACCACAGCCACGGGGCTGGTGGGAGGGGGAGTAGCCAATCCTTTTCCGATGGGTTGGGTCCACGTGGGGGACGCGGATTGCGTACTACGCCGCCCGTCCCTACCTCCGAACGGGCAGTTTTGTGGGCGGGCCCACCGTGATGTATCTGTACATTCAAACCGTTTATTCTTTTCTCAAATTATTTTAAGTCATCAAAACAAAAAATGAGTCAGATCCAATGATCAAACGGACCACACTATATATGACTCTTGCATTTAATACAAATGACATTTAATGTTTGTGCATTTTAATGCCACCAAACTTATTATTTGATGTAGTCCACTTGAGCGTCGGATCTGCTTAGTTTTTGTGTTTCTGCTTTAAAATAATATGAGAAAAGAGATTGACGGTTTGGATGTAACGATTCATCACGGTGGGCTCACCCACAGAACTGCCCGTTCAAGCTACGCACGAGTGAGGGTAGTACGCAATCCACGTCCCCACGTGGGGGCTTGGGTGGGGAAGCGGATTGGCTGGTGTACCTCACACCAGCTATATAGGTGCTCTATTGACCTCAGCAAATTTTGTACGTTTGATCATGAGGTATGTGTTATATCCAAACTGTTCATCCATTTGGCGAGCTCGTACTAAGGCTTGAGGCTTGAGACGAAAAATAAGATAGATCTAACGATCAAGTGAACCACACTCCAAAAACTAGCGAGGGATTGAACGTCTACCATTGAAACGCCTTTTGGGGTCACAAAAGTTTTGGATCAATATAATTTATTTATTTTTTTCCTCTTCATTCATATCTTTATGACCTTATGAACGGATTGGATGTAAAATAAACGTTATGGTGTGTCCTAAAAATTGTTTAACAGTGAAAATCATTTTCTCCACTGCTATTTATGGTGTGGTCCAGATGATCTTCGGATATGATTCGTTTTTTAGATAATCCTCTAAAATGATCTCTAAAAATAGATGAACGGTGTAGATATAATAAATACATCATTGTTGGGCCATGTAACTTTGATCTCCTTTGATCCGTTCGTACAACTCGGAGCTCGACGAGCGTCAGTGCCCGTCTTCGCACGACACGTACCTACAGCAGCTGTTTAGCTGCTGTGCGGTACACCAGCCAATCCGCTTCCCTTGGGTGGGTGAAGCCCTGACCCCTCAAATGAAAGGGCCAACAGTTATGGCCTGAACCTCGTTACGTGGCGTCATTCGGCCCACTCAGAAATCATCAAGCCTAAGCGTGATCCGACCCGACTCATTTAAGCCAGGTGTGGATTCAGTCAGCTTGGGATTCCGTCAAGTCTTTTGGTGGAGCCTAGATCCACGTAATAGTTGTGTATCCAGGCCGTCCATCCGCTTTTCCAGCTCGTTTTAAATCACCAGTCTAAAAAATAAACAGATCCAAATCTTGAGTGGACCACACTACAGGAAATAGTGGTCATCAACCATTAAAAACTTTCTATAGGCTAAAAAAGTTTTGGATTAAGATGATATTTATGTTTTCCCTTCATTCGGGTATGTTTGGCACTATCATTAGGTTAGACGGCAAATAACCGTGATGGTGGACTCTAAAGGGTTTTTAATGGTGTGCATTCATTGTAATTGTTTCCTGCGGTATATGTCCACCTGAGATCTACATTTGCTTCATTTTTGTGTCAATTCCTTAATATGAGCTAAGAAAACAGATGAACAATGTGGATATAACACATACATTAAGGTGGATCCCATGGACAAGGTGTCAAGAAACTTGGTGAGCTATCGAGCGGACGGAACTCGCCTCCGATCCGATAGAGCTAGAGTTGGGCATCGGATCGAGTCAGATCGGATTGGGTTCAACACAACTCGGTCCGGATTCTACATGGCCCAACTCGAACTCAGACCAATCCAGGACCGAGTCCGGGTCATCTGACTCGGTTCGGCCCGAACCCCTACTATCCTGAGCCGATCCGAGTCCGACTCGGTCATGAAAACCGAGTCAGATCGGATTAGGCAAAGTTCGGATCGGCCTATTTGCATTCAAAATAAACCAGCAAAGGGCCGTTGCATTCACGATCGACCTAATTACACTTTAAGTTCTTTTCAACTCCAACTTGGAAGGAGTGTAATTGCTGTTCGGTGCAAGATTCACAATATGAATGGTATGGAAATTGCAATTTCTGTAATTCCACACTATCAGGCTCTAAATTGTAGTTCTATTTGTACATCCAAACGCATCTTTTGACATCATCATCATGAGTAATGAGAAGATGAAGAGAGTGACTCACCAGAACAAGACGTCGCATGTGCCAATGTGTCATGTTTTTGCAAGATCTTGTCTATTCATCAGCTTGACCCCATTGAGTATGTTGGATTGCCCTAAAATAGGATGAAACAAGTCACCAGGTGGGTCCCAAGAATATGAAAATTTTAGGAACTTAAAAAAAAGAAAAGAAAAGAAGATCAACCGTCCACATCTGACTTGCATGTGCATTCTACATGAGACCAACATGATTTTCAGGCCATGTCACCTTGTAGACCCACCTGGTGAACAACTTGGATCTAACAATCACATGCCATGATAGCATTGGTGAGATTGATATTGTAGCCGTTGTAGGACCCATTGATAGCCCGGAGTATGGGCGTCAGACGCTGAAGAAGAAGAGGAGACCGGAGAGGAAGAAGATCGGGAAGGGGAGACTGGAGACTGGAGAGTGGAGAGGAAGAAGAGGCTTGTTCGTTCCTTAGGGTAAGAAAATAGGGAAGGGGTGTAAACGAGCTAGGGTAAAAAATTAAAAACAATATTTATACTACCTGCTCCGGGTCAGGTTTGGTCGGTTCAGGCCGGATACTTTCAGTTCGGGTATCCGAGTCGGATCGGTTCAAATAGAGGTCTATCCGGACCCGACCCGAAAAATGATTGGATCTTGATTTATACACTCGATCAGGCCCGATTTAGGCCGTCGGATCTGGTCGGAACAGGTTGGATCCACCGGATTGGGTCAGAAATGCCCACCTCTAGATAGAGCCGACGCGGATTGCGTGGTAAACCCAAAACCCATAGCTACGTGGTGTAAGGACTATGTGGGGTCCACCATGATTTATTTGATGTATCCACTCTGTCCATCCATTTCTCCTCCTCATTTTAGGGCATTATCCCAAACTTGAAGCATATACAAAGCTAAAGTGGACCATGCACAGGAAAAAGTGAAGATTGAATGTCTACCGTTGAAAACTTCATTAGGGCCACAGAAGTTTTGGATCAAGCTACCATTTGTGATTTCCCTTCATCCAGGTCTGTGTGACATTATGAATATTTTGGATGAAAAATTAACATGACGGTGGGCCCTAGGAAGGTTTCAGCTGTGGCCGTCACTATCCCTACTATTTGCGTGGTTCACTTGAGCTTTGGATATAATTAAATTTTGGGCTATTCTCTTAAAATGATCTGGCAAAACTAATGAACGAAGTGGATAAAACACATACATCACGGTGGGCCCCACAGAGTCCCATCAGCGGGGATATCGGTGCTGGCAGGGTCACCACAATCGGCTTCCAGTGGTAGAGAACCAGGACGGAGAAAACAAAATTTCTCTAATAATCACCAAAATATCGCGTCAGGAAGAGAAAGCAACAAGTTTATAGATGCCATGGTATCAAAAGGTAGTGGCGCTTCGCTTTAAACTACATCCAGCAACCGAGAAAAGATGGTTGGAATGTGGTCCCAGCAGCAGTCACGGCCTCTCCTGCATCTCCCTTTCTGAGATGATATCATTCTTGTTCTTCTATGATGCAGCCTTGAGAGGGTTGCTAATCTCATGCTGGTATTGCATTATTGCATTAAAGGAGCGGAGACATCATGCATGATGAAAGTCTGAGCCATCCATCAGGTGGACCACACCGTGTAGTTTCATGTCAAAGCTTGTTACTAAGATGTCAACATTGCACAAGATCGATGGACCTCCCAAAAAGCTTTTCAACCGTCTATTTTTTTAGGTACAGGACGGGCCTGATTTTCATTTCAGGGATCTACATGTGGGCTCAACCTATGGACGATCGGGATCCAACTCGTGCGCCCGATATTGGAACGTGTGTTGGCGCGTACAGATTTGGCGTCCCCGCACGAGGGATTCAACAACCGCTTTGGGAGGAACCTTTTTAGATTCGGATTTCACTTGCTAGAAAGGATATCCCATTGTCGAATGAATCTATGCCACGTGGAAAACGATAAAGTGCGGTTGTTGACGAGGTGAGATGGAGAGGATAATGCCACGCGGACGCGAGCTGCGTTTGATCTGGAAGCCGATTGGGTACGGAGACGGAGAGGATATGGGACGCAGATTGCGTCCTACACCCGCCCGGACGGTAATCCGTCTAGGCAGGGCTCTGTGGGGCCCACTGTGATGTACGTGTTTTATCCACGCCGTTCATCGTTTTTTGCATATTATTTTAAGTTATGAACCAAAAACTGAGGCAGGTAAAGGTATTAAGTGGACCACAAAGTGGGGATTGAATGTCCACCATTAAAAACTTCTTGGAAGCTGAAGAAGTTTTGTCTCAAGCTGATATTTGTGTTTTCACTTCATCCACGTCTGCATAACCTTATTAATAGGTTGAATGGTAAAAAAACATCACGGTGGCCCTTAGAAAGGTTTTAACGGTGGATGTCATCATCAATGCAGCTTCCTTTGGTGTGGTCCACTGGAGTCAATCCGTATCCGAGGATATGAAACATCATGGTGGGACCCACATAGCACCGACCACCAGCCGAAATCGGATTGCGTACTGAGTTACTCATAGGCTCTTATCGTACTGAGTAAACTTAGTTGGGCCCACCTTGAACGTATGTGTTCTATCCAGGCCGTCCAGCCGTTTTTCCATCTAATTTAAGGGGTTGAGCCCAAAATTGAAGCATATCCAAAGATCAAGTGGTTTATACTACAGGAAACGGTGGGGATAATGATTTCCACCATTGACACCTTGCTATGCCGCCGCAGTGATGTTTATTTGTCATCCAACCTATTCATAAGATTATACAGACATGGATGAAGGGAAAACACAAATATAAGGTTGATCCAAAACTTCTGTGGGCCCCAATAATTTTTCAAGGATAGACGTTGAATTCAACTGTTTCTTGTGGTGTGGTTCATTTGAACATTTTAAAGGCTTCATTTTTGGGCTCAAGCCCTAAAATTATCTGGTAAAATGGATGGACGGAGTAGATAAAATACATAAATCATGGTGGACCTCACTGAGTTTACTAAGTGAGTTACTACGCAATCCGCTTCCCAGTGTGTTGTTTGTGTGGAATCCACGCCGTGCAATCGGTGTATCTTCTTATTTTAACCGTACATCCGAAAAAAAAAAAAGCCGTATACATAACTCATGAGAGCCACTCCTAGTGGAATAGTGTAAAATCAAGGGTAAGACATCTACGTTCATGAGATGTGGCACGCCTGAGATTTAGACCAGTCTGATTTTTGTACCGTCCCTTCATCCTACCGAGGATCACATGATGAACGGGCTGGATGGTATATGCACACCATGGTGGCCACACACACAAACCTATGGTTGGATCCTCTCCTTGTTTCCTGCGGCATTACCCACCTGAGCTGTAGAACAGGGTGATTTCACATCCCAGAAAATTCGCATCCAAAGGCACATACGATATTGAGTAAACTCTGTTGGCCCACCGACAATGTGTATGGTTTATCCCGTCAATCCGTTTTTCCAGCTTATTTTAAGAGTAAGTCCAAAATTAAAGTATATGCAAATCTCAAGTGAACCACACAACAGAAAACAGTAGGAACATTGATATCCACCGTTGAAACCTTCTTGGGGCCTAGAGTATGTTTATTTGTCATCCAACATATCACACATAAAAATACAAATATTAGAACTTCTATTCCCATAAACTTTTCAATGGTAGACGTTCAATTATCTGGAAAAATAGATGAACGGATTGGGCCATACAGACCCAGTACCCAATCTGCTTCCGAGTATTTTTTACCAGCTGCGTACACGTGTGCTTCGGGTGGCTATCCATCCACCCTTTCCAGCTTCCACGTAAACCCGCTATGGACGATAATAACGGCCCGGGTCAGCAGACCATATTTTTGGTCGTTGCTCTCGCATCCATCACTTTATACCTTCGTCGTCAGCCGATATCGTACACGTTACGTATGAGATGTTGTTTTTCTCGTGCGCATCCAATCACAATAAAACCATTGAATAGTAAACAACTTCCGTCCATGGATTTGTTCTTTTAACCTACGGCTATCACCCATGGTATAGAACGTATCAAAAAGACTTACGCTTCCTATCACTCCATGCGTCCTAATATTGTCCATAAACTGCATTGGCCTATCCTGTGTAGACCTGAATAGATTCAGGGCTACAAATGATCCGATTTAACATAGATTTGGTCAAAATCAGACCTGCCAATTTACTTACATTTACTAAATGAATTCTGGGTCCAAATACCTCGTTTGGACTGAGCGAAAGATACCTAGTTTCAACACGGAGGTCTTGGTATCGATTCCCTAGTGGGGGTGGCTAACAGTGAAGTGTGAACTGACAGTGGGTGTACTAACAAGCTAACAAAAAAAAAAAAAAAAAATCTTGATCCAAATTTTACACCTAAACTATTTTACTAAATGGACAGATCTAGATCAAGTCTTAGCCAACTTATCAAACTCATTTATAAACAGGTCTAAGTTTGATAGAGGGAGATCCATCTATACTCATTTATAAATGGGTCGGATTTAATAAATCTCATTTTCTTACGTTACCTGTTGATGCAGAAATCTAGACATCTTTTTTAAACCACTCGTTACATGCAAGAAAAGATAGATGGAGACCCTGGCTACTATATGGGACCCTTCAATGTCAAAGTTAGACAGACAAGGTAGGTCTAGTAGAACGTATGGTTTTTATGGAAGTGATTTATGCGTAAGGTTGTGCGTACCTTTCACCATTAAGAATGCTGCTATTTATAATTGAAAGAGGGCGGTGGTGTAGATCGTGATTTCCCTATTTAGTAGGTGCATGTTGTAGAGGAATTTTTATTTCGCATATGTCGCGGATATCTCCTGAGATACTCGGCTGAGATCTTGAGCAGATCCTTGTTGCGGTCATCTCCCGAGATCCTCGGTTGGGATCTCGGGTAGGTATAGTTAGAACCAGGTTAGAAGCACTTGGTACAAGGCTGAGGTGATGGCCCTTCCGAAGAGGGGTTCGCTGACCTGGATTCTCCAGCGAGTTGTGGTTGAGTTTTCCCTTGGTATCAAGTAGATGACTGACCTGCTGACTTGCCCTTAGCATTCGCGTCTGAGCACTGAGACCGACTCTTCTCTTTAGTAGAATATAGACAAAATCGGAGACAACCATTCTCTTCATCTTACCATGTGGAGCAGGGTTATGCCTCGAGGCCCTCGCTGAGAGATATTTTCGATCAACAACACAGAAATGGATGAGACCGTGGAAAGGCTCGGCATCTGATGGAGGTGGGGATATTTTATCTTCTGATGGCCAAGCTTGATGAGTAGGCCGTTTCCTCAATAGTACTATTGTTATTGCTTTCTGGCCATTGAGGAGCTCCTTGGTTGTGATCGGTGCTGGCAGATCACACGACGAGTGCAAAGGTCCTTGCCGACCTCTTATTTTTGGTCAGTCTACTTTTACCCATAATGTTACTTGTCAAGGTATGTAAGCATTTTTATAAGATTTAAAAGTGGGTTTAGACGGGTCTGAGCCAGCTGAATGGTTTCATTCCAACATAAATCAAACTCGCCCATTTACTAAATGGGTTCGGATCAGGCATAATATAAAGCAAACCAAATTCAAACCCATTTAACAATTGGCTCTGCTCTTAGACCCGAACCTGTGCCATTTAACAAATAAGTTGGGTTGGATGAGGACATATTGTCTAGGTATCCCATCAGTTCTGCTGACCCTTTTACAGTCCTAAACCTGAAATAGCCGTGAATGATACAATGCATGATACACTGATTTTAAATCTTGGTTGCCACCAATGTGCATGTCATGCACAATTTTGGAGTAGAGATAACAATCATGGTTTTAGATCACAGTATAAAATATTATTTCAATATTTTTTTACCTTTGAAAATTTCATACCAAAAAGTCTGATTAATCAGTCACCATGCTACCATATTATATATATAAAATCCACTCCGTCAATGTGATAACCTTTATTATTATCGTATATACAAAAAATTAGCCTAATAAAAAGCTCAGATAAGCTAGACCAATGGGAACAATGTATGAATGCACCTAAAAATTGTAAGTTCATGTGTTGTAGCTCTTATGAGTTTTGGGTTATACTGGTTTTTGTACCATCCATTTATCCTCCTACTATTCTCATTTTTTGCCCAACCCAAGTTCTGGATCTAGATGATTTTTGGTCACAAGGCCTAACATCTATGAGCAGACCTAATGGACGGACTGGATATCACATGTGGGAACATGACAACATGACAGAGTTTATACACGGCTGTAGAGGACTTGCTCAGACACCGGAGAGAAGGCCTCAATGATATTATCTTAACTAGGGGTGGGAATGTCCTGGGCTCCAGTGATATTATCTAAACTGGGGGTAGTAATGGGTCAGGTCCTGGTCCTCGTTAAATAGACTTTGCCTGAGGGCTGGGTTCATGATGCAAGAGGGACATGATGAGGTCGATCACCGTCTTTCTCAAGGGATATCTAAATTGATGGATTATTTTAAAAAAAAAAAATTATAATCCTTTGAATAATGAGCTTAAACTCAAACATTCTAAAAACATAACTTACTATTTATAAGTGATCTCCATTAACTTTATGGTTTTTGGTGAAAAATAGTATCCAATTTCGCCTAATCTCTTAATTTTTCTTATCCCTTTTTCATGTTGGTATGACTTCTATAACTCAAAGGATTAAAAGTTATATTTAAATTAAAACTTATTGTTTATAGTAAAACTGAAAATAAAAGAAACTTTTTGTAACGCCCTGAAAATTGGGGATCGAGTAGAAACTCAACTCCCGAGTTCCAATACATCACTTATGCAATATATTTAATGATGATTGTATGTTGTCTGTATTAGTGCATAAAACATGAATGAGATTAAGCCAAATCAGCAAAACATAATCTAGGGACAGTTATAATATGCAAGCGGAAGACTGAAACGAATATGTATAACTTTATAAACCAATAAAGGTCCCCAAAGTATGTATGCATTGCCATGTCAATAATTACAAGTATTGTTTCAAAATACAAAATGTCAAAAAAAAATGTGATAGTCCACTACAAGTATAACCCTGAAGCCTCGTCGATCAAAACGGTCTATATAAACCCGCCTAAATACTGCATATATGAGAAAGCATCCTCATCATTTGTAAAGTCTGGCTCCGCCTCATCAGTCGGGTCTCCATCTGCAACTAAGACAGAGTCTGGTTGGTGTTTAAAACACTGTCCCAGAACGTGGGAGTGAGTGATCAACTCAGTGGAACAATAAAGCAAAAGTTAACATGTTATCAATTCAGTCAAGCAGTAATAATAAAATAATACAATCAAACATCCCTAAGTACTCTGATTAATGCAGGAATAGTATGTATAAATGATGCATGCCCTCGCCTGCACTCCCTCTGCGATCTTCATCTAACAGTCGCGCATGTCAGTCACTTCCTCAGTGTTCTGTACTCAACGCCAAACGGCACATGCAGTGCGGTGCATGAGCGTGATTACCAAGTTCTTTTTAGTCCTTTTCATACAGCAGGATTGGAAAACTAAGGTACCTCTCTTATATCAATACTCAAACAATGATCCATTTTAGGGTCGTTAGTCCTAGTAAATCTCATACGAAGTTGCGGTTCTAGGTCATTGCAAAGGGCTCGTCACCTAATCAGTGCAGGCCTAGTTTATACTCTAGTTGCTACGGAAAGGCTCGTTGCCTCATCGCAGTCTTAGAGTATACTCGAGGTCACTACAGAATGGCTCGTCACCTGATCAATGTAGGCCGACAGCTCGAATACAGCGTCCCATACAACCGTATTCGGCTCATGAGCTTATGTTGCTCACTGGTCACTACAGGTGGACTCGTCACCCCAGCGTAGGCCGACAGCTCGACCACGGTGTCCCATACTACCACGTCCGGCTCATGAGTCTTAGCGGATCGAGGTACCTAGGTTAACGGGGTTTTCACTAGTGAGTTTGGTACCATAGGTTCAAGCAGTAGCGTCCAAACATGGTGACCATACATCGGGCCAATCGGGTTACTTGACGAACTCAACTAGCACGAGCGCACGTTAAGTTGATCGACATGAAGTGCGTAAGTACTCCGTGTGGCCTAACCACTGTCGACATCCCAAGTACGACTTGGATTCATCGACCATGTCCTGTGTGGCGAGACAACCTCAGCCACCAATTCGAGGTCCGTTACCGATTGCCTGAAATATATAATAGCCTCAACTACATTCAATTATAACAGAAAATCATTTGAGATAATCAGAGCAGTAATGGATCAATAATTCCAATCATACAAGCATTTGAGCATTTTATGGATTACAACTTAAACATGAATTCACACATATGCATTCCATACCTAAATAGACACTATAATATAAAATACATGGAGGAAATCATACACATAGTTAAGGTAGTTGAGAATCATATCTCAACACTCATACAAAGTACAAATTACTAACTACTAGTTCATTCAAACATTTTTACAAACACTTAGTTTACGCATTCCAACATACATGACATATGTTGGTTATAATATTAATTAGGGCAAATCCTTTCGTCAAGGAGTCGTCGCCTACACGACAATCATATATCCATGATAGTTAGTCATGGTGAACACGAATACAAATTCTATACTCATTTAGACATTTTCACAAACACCTAGGCTACACATTATAACATATATGATGTATGTTGGCATAATATGTATTAGGGCAAATCCTTTCACCAAGGAGTTGTTACACATACAACTAGCATATATTCGCGGCAATTTATCATAGCAAACACAATTTCAAATTTCATACGTATACGATCATTTCTACCAACACCTGGAATACAATATATTCAACATAGTTCATATATATTTGTATCGCGAAACAAACAACGCATTTGGCATATGAAATGGCGCCCACGTCAGTAATAAATCATTAACCGACATTGAAAGCCTTAAAAATCATAACCTATACGTTTATAGTTCGCACCTTTCACCGGTAAACAAGCAACGAACTCAGTTTGTATACCGAGTCTGTATCTACGACACAACGGCAACCTACAGTATGAAATAGGTTAGCTATTTCATCACATACACTATTTGAAACCCTAAAACAGATTAGGGTTAGGTTTTCTTACCTAAGAGCGGGATTGGAATCCCCCGAATAGCGATACAGGAATGGTGGATAAGCACGTGGAATGACGAGATTGAGTCCCAAGAACAATCTCCCACACTCTCCCTCTCTTTCTCTTTTTTTCCTTCTCTTTTCTCTCTCTTCTCTCTCTAGGGTTTGCAAAATCGTATGTGCAGGGAGAGAGATGATTTAAGGCCCTTATATAGGTCCAGAACTGACCGAAATGACCCTAGGGCCATGGTATATTTATGTTACAGCCAAATGAGGGTTGTTTCGATCCAACGGAGCACTTCTGGAGGCCCCTTTTCTGCGTGCGGTCGGACTTAAGCTCTCTGGCATAGGATCTAAGTCGAGTTAAGTTTTTGGCCCGATCAAATTTATAAATCAACCATGGCGGACCAGTTTCAGTTCAACGGTCACCGGCACTTGATCAGGGCCACAAGTATGCTAACATGTGTTGGAAATTTTTCCTGATTCGATGGTGTAATTGGGTTAGATTCTGATGGTCTGAAAACTTAGATTTGGCCTGCAAGCGAACGGTCCAAATCACTTAAATCTGAGTTCAATTTCTAAAGATATTCGTGTTTCTCACACACTTCGCTCCGAGCTCAAGTTGTGCGTTTCTAGGTATCATTAGGACTTGATTTCCGAGATTGTTGTCAAGCCCAATAAAGCAGTCATAAGCGTTTAGTTTCGTTGTCATCGGACTTTCAGCGTGCGGTCCAGGTCCGATACGAAGTTTCAATGTGCTCCCGAGAGCAACTGGGTAATGAGATTGATCCTAGATTTCAGGGTAATGTAGTGTTAATGATTCTGCAAATTCTGGGTCTTGCAGTTCGTATTTAAAGTGGTTCAAGCGGATTTCACAGCTAATCTAGCTTAGCACTAGTTAATTTCGTATAATTTCTAAAGGATTTAGTCCTGAGTGATTTCTGCCTGAGGTGGTACTCGGGTCTTTGTACGGATTTTTCCGAGACGTTACACTTTTGCTCGTCGATCTAATGGAATTTTGCAAATCTGGCATGGGCAACCTAGTGTAGTGGGGTTGGTTGGCTAAAGTAGCTTCTCTTATTTTGATGCAAGGATGGACGTGATGAGGTTGAGCACTGTCTACCTCAAGAGGATAACTGTTCCGAATCCATAAAACTTCTCTGGACTCCTCACATAGGCTTCTCAAATCCACAAGAAAGAAAACAAGCAAAATAGAAAATAAATTCTATAAAATTCGAAATTGATTAATGAATGAAATAAATGAGTTCACAACCCTTTAAATAGGGATACCAAGTAATGGGATGTGCCTTAACCACATATTCTCCTAATTATTCTAAGCGCTTTTCATGTTAGACACAACTCCTAAAGCCCAACGGATGAAGAATTATAATCAAACTAAAACTTACTATTTATAGTAAAAATGGAATTAAATATAGAATTCGACCACTGATATGATGGAATCTCACAAATTCTGCAGGTGGGCAACCCGGCTTACATCGAGTTGGTTGGCTAAAGTAGCTCGTCCTACCCCAAAATCATATATTTTATGCCTGATAACTCATTCCAGATTGTGAGATATGCTCAATCTAAGGTCCGACGGTCCGGATCACTTCTATCGTTGACCGGGCCTTTTCTGATCCATCTTGGCCATGAAACTGTCCGCGACCCACTCTACATCATATCCCAAAATCATGTATGGGTTGGTTAGCTAAAGTAGCTTCTCCTACCCCAAAATCATATATGATATGTCGAAAAACTCATCCCAATCTGTGAGATAGACCATTTTAAGGTTCCAACAGTCCATATCATTTCCGCCTCATGCCTTCTCTGATCCATCTTTACCATGAAAGTGTACCGACTCTATTTTTGACTTGGTATCCAAGCTGGACTAAGCTAGAGCCAGTGATGAATGGCCCAGTCCAATAATCAGTGTTATGCAAAAGGATGGGCAATTTAAAGCCACATGTGAAGGTGCATAATTCAAATCATGGGACCCATTGCGTTTAAAGCAACAATTTAAAGCCAGAGCCTTGATCATGCCACTTATTTTCTTACAATATAGGACCGGCCTTCTAGGGCTAGGGCTAGGGTCAAGGCCTTTTTAGCCCGATTAGGGACTGAGCCTGGTGGCAGGTTCAGGGGACTAAAGATAGGCCAGGGCCAGCCATGCCCAGCCCAGGCCAAGTGACAACAGCGGTCAGGCCTGTGCACACATGTGCCATGCACACACGCTTGCGGTGAATAAGGTTGGGCAAGTTGGGGTGTGGGAGAAGGCAGTGCACGTGTAAAAGATGAATCATATAACATGAGGCTGCCAGTTTTGCAAGTTTTGCATGGTATGCAGATTCTTTAAACGGTGGGGCCATGGTCCGGTGGTCCATATCGTTGGCCCGTTAAGTCCCACAGTCGATGGAGCATGGCCCAAAATTCTCTAAATGGAAGATCCCAGTCAACAAATATTAGTAGTTTTTGAATTAAATGTGGACCTTTGTACTGTTTCTCATCTTAACCGTCCATCTGCAGACTAAAAATCCCATGGTTGAGATTATCCAACCACGGAGTATTTCGAGGCGTTGTCCATGAATGGTGAACACAGCATACCAATGGTCTGGATTGGCAAACCAGGGGCCACTCGTAAGAATGGAAAATCCGCTGTACTGGAGGAATTATATAATCTATAGCTCAGATATGGTCCTTGGTTGAGTGATCCTGACCAATATTCTCATGCGCAGATATGGCCATGGTGTGGTCCATGTTTATTAACCAACCTGTTGACCATTCATTGTTGTTTTTTGCCCGTCTAGAAAGTAAAGCGTGCCGGGCTGGGCTGGAATGGACCGTTGATATTTCGTTCCTGGTCCACTTTGAGATGGGTTTAGGTTGGAATTTAGGCCCAACGTCTGGGCTAAACTTTAGGATTATTATTCAAGCCTGGTTCAGTTGGGTCTAAAAGCTGTCAACCCCACCCAGCCCAACCCATGTAGGGTTCAAAGGGCACCGGTGGGGCACACCTACCAAGCAGGCTGGACCTTGCACAAAAGCAGTTGGCCTCGCTTCGGCTACAGCCATGCATTACCATCGTGGTCCACGCTCGGAAGCGCGGATTGCGTACTACCTCCACCAGTATCTAGCTAGACACGGACGATCCTGGCAAGGGCTCTGTGGAGCCCACCGTAATGTATATGTTTTTATCCACGCCGTCCATTCATTTTGAAAGATCATTTAAGCGCATGTTACCAAAAACTGAGGCAGATCGAAGTCTTGAGTGGACCACACGACAGGAAGCAGAGGTGACAATGATACCCACCGGTGAAACCTTCGTAGGGCACAACGTGATGTTTATTTGCCATCCAACCTGTTCATAAGGTGAGACAGACCTGAATGAAGGAAAAAAATAAATATCAGCTTAATACAAAAATTTTGTGGCCCCATAAGGTTTTCAACTGTAGGCGTTCCATCCCCACTGTTTCCTGTGGTGTGGTCCACTTGAGGCTTAGATCTGCCTTTTTTTGGGTTCATATCCTAAAATTATCTTTAAAAATGGATGGACAGCATGGATAAAACACATACATCAAGGTGGGCCACACAGAGCCCCTATCAGAACCGAAATAGTTCGAAATCCGGACCAAGAACAACCCGGGCCCAGCCCGTGGACATCCCTAGGAAAAAGGAATCTCTGAAAAAAAAAAAAAAAAAAAAAAAAACACTACTTAGGATAAGATATTGGGCCACCGAACTATGGAATGTTTGGTCAGGGAATATAGAAGATGTGAAATGGGCAGTGAAATGCAGCTGTCCATCCATGGAAAGCAATAGTCACAAACTCTCACTTTCGAATCGTTGCCATTTTGCAAAGAGGAAATATAGGTTTTCAAGTATATTCTGGTTTAGTTCTCTGAGTATGAAATCAATGTGCCAAGTACCGTATCGTTCACCATTGATACCGATGCCGCTGCCTATCGCTCGGTATGGCCCTTAATGCACGATCGACACACATCCAACATTTGGACGGACAATGCTAGTTTTGGACTCTACTTGAGTATTTTCTGAACAGTTGTGGCCCATGATTAGATCTTTGCAATTACAAAGGTATCTATGTTATATCCATTCTGAACTACATCTGTTACAGCTCATGTTAAGTGATCTCATAAACTAGGTAGGCTTAGTACTCAAGCGGCCCACATAGCAGGAAATAGCAGGAAACAATGAAGTTCGGAAACCTTCGTTGGAACTTTCTTGGGGCAGCCTTAGTTTTTAATATGAAACTGTAAATAGGTTGGATGGCGTGTAAATATTATGGTTGGCCTCAAGAAAGTTTCAAGGTATTTCCTTTCACTTGTTTCCTATGGTGTGGCTAACTTGAGTTTTGGATCTTCCTTGTATTATAAAAATGAACTGGTGAAACCTTGCATATTAATGGAATGGATGTAACAGATGCATTATATGGGCGTGCTGGGCTTAGGATAATAAGGCGTTCCTGTGGCCCTAAGTTACATTCAAGTGACATGATGTGGGATGCAATAACCCTTGCAAATCTGTGGCATGCAAGCATCAAATGGGGAGCACCATAAATCACTGATAGTATATAGAAGGGATTAGGTGGGATGGGATTCATCTGGTGGTCCTGTGCTAATTCCACTCCATGTTTGGGAACCGGAAGAATGGAAAAGCTTGGAATTCTATGGTGGGTCCCATGCCAATTTCACTCAATTTTAGCAAGTTGTGTAGGTCCCACCATGATTTGTGGGTTATATCCACACCGTCCACCCATTTTTCGAGATTATTTTAGAGCATGGGCTAAAAAATCAGGTAAATCTAAAGCTCAAGTGGACCCCACCATAGAAAGCAACAGGGATTGAATACTTACTGTTGAAAACTTCTTTGGGGCCACATAAGTTTTGGATCTACCTCATTTTTAGGCCCATGCCATAAAATGAGGTTACAAAACAAATGAACGGTTTAGATATAACACATGTGTGTTATTCTCATTAATTTCAAATGATGGTGGGTATATCCATTCAATGTACCACTGTATTACCAACAAAGCATATAATTAATCTTATCCCATGTCAACAGGGGACAATTCCCCCATGGGTAATAATTATGTTTTTTGAACCCCATCCCACATAATCCCTTCTAATCCCACCGCCCAAACACGCCCTAAGAGATTCCTGGCATGAAATGATGATTTTATTTTTACTGCACCACTTATCTCACAAAATGCAGCTTGCCAAGTTCAATTAGTTAAGGTTGTCATTTGTGAATTTGTTATTGAATTTTTATTTTTTCTATTGCAAGATCTACTTTTGATAAGTTGATTTATGTCTGACAGGGACACGCGGCACATTATCATTATTTCATATAAGGAGTCGCAAAATTCCTTTATATCCGAAGGGTCGTAGGATCTGAAAAATGTACAAACGTTGGTGGACATAATCTGAGTGGGAAATTTAATTTGTTGCATGGTCAGTCCATGGATCTACGCAACACATCAACGGTTTGTATAAGTGGGTCCCGGTAGTTCAGTAACCCAGAACGTTGATAGGATGGAACTCACAATGTCTGGCCATGCACCAGATCCTCTCAGAAGATCCTAGCTCTTGAAATTTTGACATATTATCGGTGGGATGCATCTTCTTTCTTAACCACTTGGCTTGGGGAATTTCCACCCGTGACAGTGAGATTTCGGGTGCATGGCCACTCACATTGGGCCCATTATATCAACGGTTTGGATTAAAAATCATTAGGCTACGCTTCCACAAAATCAAAAAACCAGAAATGATGTAGAATCACTTGGAGGTAGATACCATATACCTCAATCTTATAGTTAGAGGTGTAGACGAACCGAGCTAGATTGGTTAGCTCGCTCGGCTCAACTCGAAAAAAGCTTGATTTGGCTTGGTTCGATACTGAGTTCGAGTTGAGTTGAGTTGATTTTTTGAGCTCGAAAATGAGTTTGAGCCAAGTTTGAGCTAGCCTCAGTTCGACTCGACTTAAATTGAACCTATCTTGAATTGAACTCGGATCAAACCAATTCAGTGACTCGATTACTTTGATATTAATGTTGCTCACTAAGTGTTTGATGAAATGACTCAACGAAGTGTGGTTGAGGACAAAGAAGGTATGTATATGAAATAAATATCTTTTTTTTTTTTTTCTTGATTTTTATATAACTTAGAAAGTGTTTGATAAAATACCTGAAAAACCTTTGCTACTGTTTTACAAATAGTAAGATTTTGAAGGTGTAGGTGTTTGTGGAAATGTTGCACATGCAAACCTAGCTTGATCTTGGCTCGATCTTTGCTTGAACTGGCTCGAGCTGCTGACCGAACCGAGCTGGCCAGTTAGGCTCGAGGACCAAGTCGAGCTGAGTTTGAATTGAGGTCTGCTACTGGTCGAGCCAAGGCCAGCTCGACTCGGTTCAACTCCATGTACACCCCTACTTACAGTAGATATGATGGCTATGGTATCCAAGACTTTTGGCTTAGGACGGTGGATATCCATCATTAGCATCGGTGAAGATTGGCCCAAACCTCCCATCTAGCATCTGTTTCTTCCTGGGGCCCACATAGATGCATGTCCGGATTATCTCAGTTGCCTATCCAACATTTACTCACTGGATGGGGCCCACACGGATTCATGTTCAGATTATCTGAACCGCCCATCACGTGGGCATGCACTATTGTATATGGACTGCCATCCAAAGACTCCAAATACCACGCCGTTTGACGATCCTGACCGTCTGATTGGTGGCATTCCAGTGGACGGGAGAAAACAGAACTAGTCAACGGTTCTCATCCAACTGAAGGAGTTGTCCACTCCTCGTGATTCTTGCACTGCGGCCCACTAACATTAGTTCTATAACGTCAATCATCGTGGAAGTAGCTTTTAAAGAAGATTTTGATGGCTGGGAGTGAAAACCCTTACTCCGGCAGATTTTTCATTCTTTTTTTTTTTTTGGACTCACCTCCTCGGTGGGGTCCATCAGATCAAAGGTCATGATCACTGAACTATGGACCCACTTTTATATAAAGAGAGCATCATGTATGGAGGGGGATTGTGTGGTGACCCTGACTTTGTGGAGCCCATTGTGATGTATGTATTTTATCCTCGCCGTCCATCCGTTTTATCAGCTCATTTTAGGCCATGAGCCCAAAATTGAAGCATATCCAAAGCTCAAGTGGACCACACCACAAGAAATAGTGGGGATTCAACTCCTATCATTGAAAACTTTCTAGGGCCTAGTTTTGGATCAGGATGATATTTGTGTTTTTGCTTTATTCGGGTCTGTGTGACCGTATGAAAGGGTTGGAGAACAAATAAACATCATTGTGAGCCCTAGGAAGGTTTCAAGGGTGGACGTCATTATCCCCATTGTTTCCCGTGTTGTGGTCCACTTGATCTTTGGATATGCTTCAATTTTTGGTTCATCGCTTAAAATGAGCTTGGCAAAACTGATGGACGGCGTCGATAAAACACATACATCACGGTGGGCCCAAAGAGTCCTGCCATCACGGAGGTCGGTGGTGCATGGTCACCACCCAATCCGCGTCCGTACCATCATCAGTCAGAGAAAACAGCCCATCAGTCTCCACCTATCAATCAGGTTCGTTCATTGGTGGATCCTATAATGCATGGCTTATATTTCAAAAATTACAGCTGATAGACGATCTTATCTACCATTTTTCTTAGATTTTCACAATGAATATTTGACGATTAACCGTTGTTGTCGATTTGAAGGCCATGGGATTCCATAGCTAGCATCATCCCATTCATTCCGATTTTGAAAGTTTTCCATCGACAGTATTATTAACCGGACGGCCGTCTCAAATAATAAAATACCTTCCACGTTTACGGTGGAGATATGGCTTCACCGTATCAGAAAAGCTTGTGGTATGGATACACCGTGACAGGAATACTTACGTGATGTTGTACTTGTGAGAAATCCACCCCGTCCATCCATTTTTCTAGCTCATTTTAGGGAATGATTCTGAAAATCAGGCGTATAAGAGGAAACACTAGGTAATGAATGACCACAGCGACATAAGTTTTGTATCCAGCTAAGATTTTTGTGTTTTCAGCAGTGGGAATGGCCTTATAAATGGTTTGGATTACTTATAAACATCAAGGTGAAATTAAAAAAGTTTTGACTGTAGTTATTTTTTCTTACTGTTTACTCTCGTGTGGCCCATTTGACTTTTGGATGCATCTCATTTTTTATGTCATATGCTGACGTGAGATGTCAAAATGGATGAATGATGTGAATTTCTCACAAACGTGAGTGAAAGGTTCCACGTAACTTTCGAACATAGGAAAGTTAGGTGGAGGCAGATGGTAATCCATCAAAGAGGCTGATTAAGTGAGTCGGGTGTACCAGCTTAGTAGGCTAGTCCCTAGCCGTATGGTCTACCTTACATGTTTTATATATACGCTCTGTCCATCAGTTTTACAAGTTTATTTTAGTGTATGGTTCAAAAAATGAGGCAGGTCAAAATCTAAATTAGACTACATTATAAGAGATACTAGTCATTGAAAGCCCACCATTTAAAAAATTGTTAAGGTCTACCATAATGTTTATTTGCCATGAACATCCAAGCTGTTGATAAGGTCACCTAGACTTGGATGAAGGGAATGCACAGGTAAAAGCTTGATCCAAAACTTTTGGTTTGGATCTAAAATCAATAACTTTTTCATTTTAAAATTTAGATCTACTTCATTTTTAAAACTTTATCTTAAAATGAGCTGAAAAAACTGATGGACAGAGTATATATACAACATATACATTGAGATAGAGCCCATGGTCAATCAAGGACTCACCCACTAATAAGTTACTACTCCGGACTCGCCTAATCCGCGCCATCCTCGGTGAGAGGAGAAAACTTTGATACTCTGGCGGTAGGGTGGATGATACACAGTATTATGAACATGGATACACATTTAGAGATTCCATACATGAATACAAGTAATTCACATTAAAACCATCCAAATTTTACTTCTTAAATTCAGATGTATTACGAACCAAAGTTTACGCTTATTGGATTACATGAGTATGGGACAGGTGGACAGTTATTGAACGGTTAAAATGAAAAATATCCAATGGTCCTATTTCAGCAAACAAGTGTCCACGAAACAGACGTAAGGCTTGTCCAATCAATCCAATTTTTCGCCTGATATATGTGGATTAAACAAATCAGGTTAATTTCGAGTTATTACAGCATCCAACATGTACCATTTCTGAGCGCTTGCATATGGAGTGTCATGTTCTTCCGGAGTATCAAGCTGCAGAAGAACTTCCACCAGGAGTTTCAACTTCCGGTCCTTACTGTTGCTCCGGTGATGGACTCCCAGGAGTTTCTACTCCCGGTCAAGGGTTGGAGTACCCATGGGTGGTGAAATTCCACCAGCGTGAGTGTGTGCGTGTATAATTTATTTATTTATTTTTATATTTTTAAAAAAAAAAAAAAAAAAGCTGCAGAAGAACTTCAATACTGTGGCAGTGTGATGGCTGATACGCAGGCACTTATAGATTACTTAGGACTTATTCTTTATTTATTTGACACGCAGGCACTTTTAGATCACTTAGGAATTGGATCCTTAGAATTTAAGTTATTAAAATTATCTCCTCTTTTCTTTTAATAAAAATATCATCTTTCAAACAAATTTATACTTTTCCAAATTGGGACCAACAAAAGTTACGGTCATTTGATCATGTGACTATCAGATTGATGGACATTTATTGGACGGTTGAGAATGAAAACGTCCAACCGTTGTGTCTCAACGAATGAGAGTCCAGGACTCGAGTAAGGACCGTTCAACAATCTGATTTTAAGGAATTACACAGTTTAGTAGGTTTAATTTGAGTTGACGTAGGCCACGTCTTTGAAGTGCCTGCATACCAAGCGTCGTACATCGCCAGAGCATCAAATAAGTCTTCGAGCATGGGCTACGGTCGTTACAAAAGGGAGTTATTTGATCTGATGCGATCAAGTGAATGAGTGCGCTTTTGAAGTAGGAAGGTGCGAAGGTGCTAAGGACGGACGCGGATTGCGCGGTGAACTAGCACCACGCAGCTCCATATTGTAAAGACTCTATAAGGCCCACCGTGATTTATTTCCTTTATCAACTCAGTCCATCCGTTTTTTCAGATCATTTTAGTATATGAATCCAAAATTGAAGCATACCCAAAGTTCAAGTGGACCACACTACAGGAAACAGTGGGGATTGAACTTCTACTGTTGAAAATTTCTTGGACGCCACAGAAGTTTTAGATCAAGTTGATATTTTCATTTTCCCTTCATCCAGCCGTGTGTGACATTATGAACAGGTTGGATGAAAATAAAACATCACTACGGGCCGTGGGAAGATTTCAACGGTGGATGTCATTATTCCCACCGTTTCCTGTGGTGTGGTCCATTTTAGATTTGTATATTCTTAAATTCTGTTTTTACGCCTAAAACAAATTTTCAAAAAGTATGAACGGAGTGGATGAAACACATACATCACTGTGGGCCCCACAAAGTTTACACCACGGAGCTGCGTGGTATTGGATCCATCGAATCCGCGAAGGGCATCCAACTCACCGACGGAACTCGTACAGACCGTCCAAATAGTTGGACCCATCAGGCATGCGTCAGCACCTTAAAGTCAGATCGTTGAGCAATTAAAAAAATTAAAAAAATACTCTAATGAATGGATATCTGTTTGTTGAATTAGGACTATTGGCTATTTTTCATTTCAACCGTACATTAAACTTTTTCCAACCGTCCAGTGAAAAAAATCAAAAGAACCTTGTCCTTTCCCGAAGGTCTTAAAAGTCCAACCAACTGGACCATGAGTAACCGTCCACACCCACCAGATAACTTCTAACCTTCCATGTGTGTAAGACATCCAACCCGTCCAACAAGTTTTTGGTACAATGAAGATGACCTTTGATCAAAATTAGCCACATTCGTTCATCAAGTGGACCACGACACTTGAATTTCGATTTATCAATGACCGATATTGCTTTATATGATGTGGCCCACCTGACAAGTGGATGGGCTTTATTTTTACACGAGGTGATTCTAATGGTGGGGCAACCTATTGAAAGGATTAAATGTCCCACCTACCTGATGGGTGAGAAAGTATTTGTTAGGTGGTCCATTAATTATGGTCTAACCGTTTTTATTCGAGAACATCTCGTTTCTAAATAGGTCCTGTGAGTCCCAGCAATTGCGTACAACAGCTGATGTACGCAGCTGGCAATACAACCAAGCTCTGTAGGGTTCGCGATGAGGTATATGTAGAATCCACCGTCCATCAGGTGACAAAGATTATTTGGACCGCACATACAGAAGATGAGCCCAATTAAAAACCTATACGGCTCACAACAATGAGAACAATGTAAAATTGCTCCCAAAACAGCTAATTTCATGGGATGTGGCCTGCCTGAGATTCGTACAGTGCTTCTTTTGTATCGTCTCTTAGTCCTGATGATTCACACCTGATTAACAGTTTTGATGAAAGATATATACCATGGTGACCCCACACATAAACCTATGGTTCGCATCTCAACCCCAATGCTCCATGTGGTTGGACCCATCTGAGCTGTGGGTCTAGCTGATTTTACGTCTTGAGGACTAAAATTGTGGATATCACCTGATAAACGGAGTAGATTTTACATACGCAACATGGTAGGCCCCACACGCCTAGATATTTTAGGTCTTAAACAGGGGTTGCTGGGGATTCCAGTCCACCTATGACTTGGACAGTTTAATTAGAGGAGAGTTAGTTGGATCCCAAGCATACAATTTCCTACTGCCTGCGTATCAAGCATAACAATCAGCCAGAGCATCGAAGTTTTTCTTATTCTTACAACCCTATCATGGTGCCGTTGTTGTACGAGGCCAAGTGGGACGATAGTGACAAACAAAGACTAGGATAGCTATAAACAACCTTTGGTTGTGGATGACATAAAAAATAAAATAACCCCTGTTTCCCACGGCAGCCCGTTGGTCGGCTGATTCCCAACCTCGCGTGGGGAGTGAGTGTTTGTGGGTCCCATAATTACTTAAATCTTCGGTATTTCTCATTAGAGACTTGACGAACGTAGCCGGATTTCATTCACGTTATGTCATTATTAGGAGATTACAGCCATCACATTAAGGGCATGCAAAAGTAATTAATGGTTGCAATGGCTGGGTTTGGGTTAGGTCAGATAAGGCCAAGCCCCACACATGACCAAAATGACTTGACAAGAACCCACCACAGAACTGATGCTTAAGACCAAGCTGCACCAAATCGGTCCAGCCCATGGAACCCATCATTCGATCGGTCCAGCCCAAGTCAACCAGAGCCATTTTGCAAGCCCTTATTTGAGTTTATCAAACAACCACTTTCTCTACTTTATCTTAAAGCGCTATCAAAGGATGGTGTATCATCACATGTGGGAAGGAACATAGGTGATCTTGAATTCAAACACTTGATTATCTGCTCTGTTACTATGTCAAACAATCATTGTCTCTTAAAGTTCGAGTTGTATCAATGATGTATCAATGTATATCAAGGAACTTAACACTCCAACAAAGTGGTCTCATAATTAGATTTGCCAATATCTGGGTGGGTCGTCTTGTGTAATCCTATAGTCTCCTAATATCAATGGTCCATTGCTCTCATAGGTGACTTCACTTGGGTCCCACAAAAGTTTGGCCCCTGATAAGGTATGGCATTGGATCATAAGACTCATAAAAAAGGACAAATAGAGAGAAGAAAATATCTTGTTTTTGGTAATTATTGACAATGCATCGTAGGGCCCATTTGATGGCATCCAAAAACAATTTCAGCTCATTTCCTAATGGTGCTAGGAATAAATTATACCATGTGTTTGTTGGATCGACTAGTTCACTCACCAGAAAGAACGCCTGCAGCACACATGGTTCGTCCGTTTGCAGGTCAATCTGATGAGCGAAGCGGCCGATTATTTAGACATAGGGGAATCATGGTAAGGTCAACCTCATGAGTGGTTCAGAGTATCTAACTTGGCGCTTGTTCAACCATGATTTCCATCACCGGGCAAGCAGACAATTTTGCTCAGTGCAGAAAATTAGGTTTTTTTTTATTGAATGTTGCACCTTAGACATCCCACCAACAAAGATCATTGCTTCTATACGCGATACGTAGAAGTCCAAAGACTCATGGAATGCATTGCACTTGAGCCAGTGGAGACTAGGACTTCAACAGGTACTGAACCCCGAAAACTCAATGGACCTGACTTAGTTTTAATGGGCCCCAATCTAGTTTTTTTGTCACATTAAGAAATTTAGTAACGTTCAATTCTTACCTTTTTGGACCCGGTTAAAATTGGGTCTAGCCAAGATCAGGTGCATCAACTTGGACCCATTTAAAGTTTGGTCTATGTCGAGTCCAGTTTCAATATTAGGATTATCTATATTGAATGTATCATATATTGATTATTCTAGCAAATGAATGATGTTTCCTAAGCCAGACGCATGTTAGAGAATCTGTTTACATACTAACATGGCCCCATTAAGAAATTGAGTAAAGTTCAGTTCTCACCTTTTTGACTTCAAACCTATATACAAAGACTCAATGGCTACTCAGAACCCAATCAGATCTAGGTTAGGTCTTTCGGCAAGATGCAACAGAAAGTGTGGTTACCATAAGACCTGATGCATTTATAGACTTGCCACATTTACTTTGGCCTCTGGTCCATGTAGATCCCTTTCATACTCAAACATAACACAGGACATTGTGCTGACTCTGATATCAAATGTTAAATCTCAACCAATGTGCTACAAGCCACATGCTTATGGAGCAAGTCAAACTAAGCCTGGAACTTAAGGGTTGTTAATTTCCCACCATATAAATATTGGTCACCTGAATCTTTAAGCATATTAAAAAAAATTCAAATATTAAAAGATTTATTTTGAAATTCATGTTAAGATACTCACTGAGTTGATACCTAACTCAATGAGAATATTAAAGAGATATGTTTTGATTTGTGATTTATATTACTATACTAAATTTAACTATTTTAAATATCTATTAACAGTTTTGCTATTTTCGACTTATAATAATTAAATGCCGACTTGAGCCAGACCCAGTCGAATATCGAGTTGAGTTGGGTTTTGGGGTTTTTGAAATATATTATTATTAACTATAGACATGGAAAGATACATAACCCCTATGTTCAAAAGTAAAGTATTTAGGATGCATTCAAGAATATTATCATTTAATTCTTGATACCAAAGTGAGGCATGGGAGTACTTAGATATCTACTTTAGCATTTGAATCGTGCTTGGGTACCTCTCTTAGGTATCAATAGCATTTGAACCGTGCTAGTGTACCTCACTTAGGTATCAACGGCTAATTGTGCATTGCCTTGGTGGAAGTTAGATGAGATCCACTTCATTCGTCAAGCATGTTATCTCATGTCCTCCCAAGCTAAAAATATGATGATGATCCAAAACTCAGATAAGCTATGATATAGGAAGCAGTTGGGATGGGACATCCACTATTAGTTTTGTGGAGGGCCCACAGTGGTGATTATACGTACACCATCCAATCATTTATCTAACGTGCCTCCTCAGGAAAGGATTAGGGCCAGTTGGGTTTTCCAATTTCCTATAAAATGAAAAGTAAATGAGCTATCATTATTATTTTAGGTGTTTGTTTAAATACTAATTATGCATTACTCATAAATCAATAGTTGAATAAGAGGTATGTGAAGTAAATAGTAATAATTACATTTTCACACTATAGTTCTATCATTTTTACAATGATTTCTAGTAGCAAAATCATAGTTACAACGAATTCATGGTTGCAGTCAAATATAAATGATGTCACCACACAATTACAAGAGCAAATAATCACAACTCATTTACAGCTATTTATCATTGTAATTGGAAAAACCAAATAAGTCCTTAACACAAAAATCCTAAAATTTGAAAACTCATGTAGATCATAGTAGAGAGTTTAGAGATTTTTGTATAATTTTAAATTGGGTAAGTGTTGCGTAAGCTTAATTCTTTGGAGCAAGGCTAATTAAACAAACGGTGAGCATGCCTTGTAGATGGGGTGGATTTCATGCATGATTAATCATATTCCCATGTTAGAGAAAGTTGCCCTCAGTGAACACCCTAATCCATAACTCAAGTGATAGACTGAGTGGAAGATACATCGTTTCAACGCTGAGTTCTTGGTATCAATCCCTAGTGGGGGTGGCTAACAGTGAAGTGTGAACTGACAGTGGGGTGTACCAATAACAAGCTAACAGAAAAAAATAAAAATAGAGTTGCCCTTGGTGAGTACCTTTTCCTTAGCATTCATCTCCTTATCAAGGTTTGATGTATCGTCCAGCTTTGGTATGATATCGTCCATGAATGATACAGCTCGTATTCGCTTAAGACAACCCTTTACAAGGGTGATACAAGATGATGCCACATGCATCGGTAGTGAATGATTCAATACGCAAAATTTGATTTACAAATCATGTTCGTTATAAATATGGTGTGTCAAACTAACATATAAACCTTCCCCACACAGCTTGGCATGTTGAGGCATAACCCCCTATCATTCAACAACCTGATTTAGAATAATATTAGTACTTGACTTAGAGTTGCTTTCAATTTTTAGGTGTCGCATTTGCATAATTTAGTAAGCATGCGATCCAAACGCATGCTGATATTGTTGTGCATGCATGTGGCAAACACACACATTAAATTATATCATCCAAAAGTGAGCCAATGATAGAAGGGACATAATCCGAAATCATATCCATGGGATGATCCTAACCTCCAATTGAAGGACATATTTGATGAGTTTGGACAATTGACTACTTTTCATTTAGCCGTTAGATTGACGTCCACTAACCGAATGGTTAAATAATTAGTTTACTCTAGTTTCTACATTTGCCCCATATGAATTCTGTTGGGAAACCATGGAAGCACACGAAGACGAATCAAGCAAAGTATTACTAATCGTACAACTAAATCCGAACACAAACAATCTGCATTTAGTGACAATGAAGTAGCCTTGTAAGGAGAGCCAAAACATGATTCATTAGAACCTCTCCGTCTACACTTCTTTAGGTAACAGGGATTTGCGAAGTTAATGTTGGAAATTATACAGATTAATATTATTTCTGTATAATGTGGAAATCGAAAAAAAAAAAAAAAAAGAAATTAGCTTGAATAAAGACAGGCTGAAGCACATCTGGGACGCTATCTTTAAAGCGTTATTTGCCCCTACTCAAGTAAATTGAGTATGCTGATAGGTTATAGGCAAATCACTTATAGGATATGATGAGCCTGGTGTGAGTCTGCGTTCAGCAAACACGAAGGCCCACCAAATGAAACTCTATTACACAAACTGACAGAAATACAAAAGAAAAATCCCATAAGAAAAGAGAGAAGAAGAATATTTAATTTAGACCACTGCACTGGTCAGTTCTTCAGCCGCTGGTTCAGTTGAACCGTTCTATACCACACCTTTGATCTGTTCTTCAAGAAAAGGTTCAACCCTTGCTGTCTTGCTGAAGTATAGGAGAGGAGTAGAGGGCTGTCTCAGTTTGTTTGGGTTTACTAGAGTGAGTTGAGAGATGGTTTGGAAACCCATCTAGGCTCTCCTTTTATAGGCTATGGTGGCTGGGAGTTATGGTCCAGGGAAATAAATTCTGTAACCGTTTTCTAACTGTTGGAGAAAACTAACCGTTTTATAGCCGTTTTCTAACTGTTGTGCATGGGCCATTAAGCTGCTGCATGCTGACTATTGTAAGACAACAGCTAGCCGTTTTCTACCTGTTGAGCTAGCCATGCAGCAGTTACAGCTGGACCCTGCACTAATGGCATAGTTGTTACATATCTACTGCAACAATTCTATTTCAGCTCTCTATCTATACTGGAAGACTCTCATTCAGTCATCTAGTCTCCCATTCAGCCTGTCATCTGCTTTAATCACTTAGTCGCAACGCAACTCGCACACGTCTCGCTCTAGTTCGCGAAGTGCAAAGTGCGCCACTAGCGCCTCTACAGCCATACTACCTCACATGCCTACGCCCTCGCACCGAGATTGAGATCGATCCCGAGCCCGAACGCGGGTGCACGGGAGTTCCAGTGCGTTCCATTCTCCTTTGGACCAAGTGTGTAAGTATTATAATACTCCACATTCTTCATATAAACCACAAAATCTTCTCTTCCCTTTTCCATGTGGGACTATTCTTAAAACCTCCAAAAAAAATTTTTACACAACTTTTAATATATTATATTATATTTTATTTTAAAATATATTTTATAAATCAATATTTTATAACAATTAATGCAGCCACAAGCCTGTTTAAGTTTGGGTGTGATGGGTCTTCCAACCTTGATACTTACAAATGATTTATATCAATACAAGTGACCAAAGACTATCTAAAAAACCATCCATGATACACTTACATGCTCGCGTGAGGTGGGAAAGAAGGCAAAGTGACACCAAGTCGATCTTGATGGGCAAAGATCACCCATCTTGACACCAAACCAATCCCCTTACATGATATGACTTTCCAATCATATTTTATGGTTATGATTTGAGCGATGAGACTTATAAATCACAACTCTCGCTTGGCTACAAAGCCATTATGTATAACCTAAAATGTCCAAAAGCATCAAAGGTTGTACCTCTCAAACTCACATAAATATATTATATAAGAATTAACTTATAAAGAAAACATCATCATATCATTAATTGAAATTGAATAACATTAGTTTTTCACAGCACAACCCGAATAGTCACATCCCAAAATCATGTTCATAAAATTATCCAAAACCATTAAATAGAATTATCTTTGCCCTAGCTAAATGTGAACCTCGACTTTCAACAAGCAGATGGCTAGGCTCATTGACCCATCATATAGTCAATTTACACTATCTAAAGGTGGGCCCAACTTGTATCATTGCTAGGCCAGGCCAAAAGTGACATGAATCGATGCCCATACAAACACACCTTTTTCACGTGGGTTCTTTCTCTTCTTCCTTAAAATGCCTGCACATAAAAGGACAACAACAAATGTTAGGTATGACGAGAGGAAGTGAGAAGGGTAGGTCTCAATTTTTTATTAATGCACTGAAAGGATTTGGTTTGAGATGCACAGCTGCCCTTTGTCGAACACGTGATCTGCATTCCAAATGTGCTCTTATCAATGAGTTGCTAATAAGCCAATACCAACCATTGTACATTTTTGGCAGTTATTCACATGGAAATTTCACATGTGCAGAAAATCCAAGCCTCTCATTTGGTGGATCCCACCGTGCTAAAAAATCAAGCTGATCCGATCATAAAATGGTCTGTAAATGTATGCTGAATCGGACCATTGGTTGATATCATTTAATTGCTCATTTATTTCGTACATTAGGACCTACCTGATGATTAGGTGGGCCCACTTTTAAAAAAGGAATATACATAGTCAGCGCCATCTGATCAGCGGCTAGGATCTCTCAAAGGTGTTCCATACTTCAACAGAAGCGGAGATATACCTGTGCACGTGGCTGTGTGGGGTCCTCAGAGATGTATGTGACAAATCTACTCCATCCATATGTTTTGAAAGACCACATTAGGATATGATTCTAAAAATCAGGTAGATACAAAATTCAGGTGGGCCACACCAACGAAACATTAGGAACGTAAATGTCCACTGGTGAACTCTTCCTGGAGCTAACCATGATGTTTATATGCCATCCAAACCGTTCACAGGGTCATTGCCACTAATATAAACTGTGGGAACAAATATCATCCTGATACAAAACTTTTATCACCGCTAGGCGTTCAATTCCTAGTGTTTCAGGTGGTATGGCCCACATGAGTTTTGGATCTTTCTGATTTTTAGAATCCTGTCTTATTGTAGTCTTGAAAAACATATGAACGGAGTGGATTTGTCAAAAATATCTGTTGGCCCCACACAGCCCGGGCCATAGCCCACAGGAATATCTCTGTGCCCGGGTTCACGAGCAATCTGCTTTCCACCGCTTCCAAGTTCAACGTGGGACACGGTACATTGCGATGTATCAGTTAAATAACGCTGACAGTGCAGGTTGGAATGACGCTCTGCCTGTTGTTTAATATTAATATTTTGTTTTATCTTCGATTTTATTTTTTGTGGAAACTGAGCAGCGAGACCCCACATCTGGTGGCTGTTTATCATGATAGTTCATCACCATTTTCACAATGGTGGTGACCCATCAGTCGTACACAAGGCATGCATGCATGGGAATCCAGACCGTTCAGATAGCCGGCTGATCAAACTGGTCAACCTATTACAGCCATCCATTAAGTGGATATCAAGATGACAGATAAAAATAAACTGTTGAACAGTCATTTTTCAACGGAGAATTAGATGTTTAAGTTCGTCCATTCAGTTTAATGTTTGGGCCTTTCTCTATCTCCAAGGGGCCCACGATGTGAACGCTGCAGATTGTGTACCATTTTAGAAAGGTTGTGAAATATCTGCTATAATGTGTGAGAAGGGTTGAATACTTCTGTGTTGGTTGAGTTCCAGTTTAAAATTGATGGTCTCTCTTACGCATGGCACTCATGTATGGCAATCTATACCATCCAATTTCTTGGGCAAATTTTGGATGGACCGTATCTCTAAAATCACGTTGATCAATAACATTTTATCATCCATTTGGCAACTACTAAATGGATGGTTAAAATTGAAATAATGAATGGTTAAAATTCCAAAGGTAAAATGTGAAGTTTACCACCCTGTTATTGTAATTTTTTTAACAAATTCCATGAGCCTTTCTAGTCATGGTATTGTCGAAATGCCGCCCCATGTCATTTGGACACAGATTACGTGAAGTATGGATTTAAACATACGCATCCAACATCAATAAAATAAAATAAAAAGCAACGTGTGCCGCACGTTTTAAATATTGAATGGATGATGAAAAGTTTATATTCCCATATCTGATACCCGTATATCATCCTTTTTATTGGTAATAAAAAAAAATATCATCTAACACCCTACTAAGGTCAGCGTCTGTATCCTTCTTCCCCCATGGTACATATGCTCTAAATGGAATATGTCCACTTCATATAACTAATAGTGAATGAGACATGGTAAAAAAATTATATTGTTCGTACCATTTTGGAACTAGATTCAATGAGGCTGGGAAAATATTGAGTTGGATGAGGCCTTGATTCGGTGAGATTTGAATGGGCTATTCTCGTACCAAAATACTTTCAAAAATACTCTGCGTGGCCATGTTTGACATGCCCAACATGAGAAAAGGCACGTTTATCAGATGGATAAGATAGACCACTCATGAAAAATGGTACACCTTCTGGAGGTATGAAAATGTCGTGCCTCCTGAGGTGGGTAATCCGCACACATTTTTCATCCTACTCTTTGTCCATGATTGAAATCCACGATTTGGACGGTGTGGATTTCTACAAAACTATTCCATACGTACGGTTGAAGAATTAACCATCATTTTTAAAATGGTGTTGAACTCTCCACATAGATCTAAGCCTACAGTAGTTTCATGGAAGTAAGATGAGAGTCAAAACAAAATTTTATATAAGAGAAGTCGGTCTATCATTTCTTCGGAGCCACTTCATTGAAATATTAATTCAAAGTTGAGTTTGAACAGAAGAGATTCTTTCTAGGGAAGTGCACATCTCCCAATAAGAAATCTAGATGATTGGTGTTAAGGTCAAAATCTGGATCACCCTCCACTCTTCAAACGGACTTGATCCTGCGTGAAAGGTGAGCAAAGGAGACCCTGGCTAAGCCGGGGGACCCTCCAATGCCTAAGTCAAGTCAAGAGAATCGGGGTCTAAGTTGAAAGGTAGAAGGAGAGTGCGAGATCTTGCATACCTGTAGGCAATGGGGTCCTCTCGCATTTATACCTGACAGTAGGATGGTCTGGATCCGTCAATCACGACACGATTCGCTCAATTAGGTAGATTTTCGGATCATGGAGATGCTGCGCATAATCTGTCGATCGTGTGATGAGTTGCGCGTATCTGCGGGCGAGATTATAGGCCACGTTTAGTTATGGCTGTTTCCGTGTTTCCGCATTTGGCAAATGGAATACCTACACGTATCACCTCGGCTCAACTTGATCGTCTCGGGTCAGCTCGCTCGACTGTCGTATGCATTTGTTATCGCCTCGTTGAGCTGTGACAGTCTTTCGATCCGAGCCGATCTTAGGACCTGCCCCGAAGTGGTAAATCTAACCTCCTGCAATCGGCTCCGGAAGCCTTTGCCTCAGGATATCGGATCGGTCTTGCCGAATGGAATTCATTGCAGTCGACGTCGGGGGATGGATCATATGTCGTCGTGGGATGATAAGGGGGCAGCTTACATCATCCGATCGGAGTGCAGAGACCGTCCCTTCTCGCACCCCTGGAATGGTGATGATTACACACCACTCGTCTCCTCCAAGGATGATCGTATCAGATCGGACAGTCGTCGCCCTGTATGCTCATGTACTTAATCGAGTTAGCTTAACGTTTCCCCTCGGACCTCGGATAGGTTCAGATCTTCCCATAACAATTGGTATATTGGGCCATTCTTCTATGGTACAATCCTGACCTTTCAATTTGAAGAATGCAAGTAGACGGTCAAGAAGAGATACAGAAATGGGTCACTTCCAACTGAGAAAAAGAATAAAATCAGTAGACAGGATCTCGAAATTTAGGAGCTTTTGGGGCCATTGATGGCATTACACACCAAGAGATGAATGGTCTGGATCGTACTTATGCGGAACACAAGACATGGTCTGGTACTTCCACACCCCTATGAGTTATAATTTTCTGAGTTTATCTATTGATCTGGACCATCCATTAGGGTCACACCAATCAGATCATCGATCCATCAGAATGGCCCCTTCTTTTTACGCGTCCATTTTGAATGGTCATGATGGATGGATAAGATCTCTAATTGAACTAATTTTTTGGCGCCGTAAGGAATCCAAACTAGTGGAAGATAAAACAGGTCTCACATCGATAACCAGACATTTTTCTATGGGTAACCTTGACCATCGATTCTCATGAACATTGACCGAACGATCGCAATCACCGTTCGCCAACGAGATTACAATCCAAACATGATTCACCCCACCCAAACTTTGGTCCAGTCACTAGGGTTGGTCGGGTTGATGTCCAGTCAGGCTCGAAATGGTAATCTACAACCCTATGTAAGGTAGGGTTGGGTCTGGAAACCCAACCAGCCATGACCTGACCCATGTCTCTATTGTACATAACACAAGTAGCTAAGGCCGAAACGGGATAGTCATCTCCAAACCTAACTTCACCCGACTAACCATAGTTGTGTTAGGGTTGGGCTCAAGCTAGAGAAATTGGGGTTCTCACTCTTTCCTCGGTTGTAGACCGGCAAAAGTTTCAACACCAGGTCAAGGGTACGAGTACCCATGGGTGGTGAAATCCCACTGCGGTATTTAGTTATGGGGGTGTGTGTGTGTGTTAGTAAACTCAGTTGAGCCCACCATGAATGTATGTGGTTTATTCATGGTAGGCCAGAACACAAGAAACAATGAGAATAATGATATCCAGCATGTTCATAAGATCACACAGACATGGATGAAAGAAAGATATCAGTTTTATCCAAAACTTCAATAAACCTATAGAATTTTTCTATGGCAAACATTCACTTCACACTATTTCCTATGGTGTGGTCCACTTGAGATTTGGATATGCTTCATTTTTTTATCCCAAGCATTAAAATTACCCGTTTAATTAAATGGATGGACGGAGTGGATAAAATACATAAATCATAGTGGGTCTCACAAAGTTTACTCGGTAGGCAATCCAACTTCCTAACTAGGTCTACAGTCTAGAACGTCCTCGGGCTGACCCGCCTGAGTTGTAACCCTAGATTACCCAAATGGAGATTCCACGTGTCCAAATCCATCTATGAGTGAATTGACTGGGCCCCACAACTTCAATGTTTTCACCATTCGGGCCAAACCAAGCATGACATGTGGTCGAACCGAAAGAGCATCTATATATGCCTTTCTTCTTTTTACTGAAATCTTTAAAAGAATATATCTACTGAAACTTGCATCTATCTTCATGAAAAGGCTATTAAATTGTAAGGTGAGGTCATGTGGTTTTATTCGTGAATCTTTACAAATGATGCACTTCCGTTTTCTTTCCGTCTTTTTTAGAAACCGGCATTGACACATCTACGTATGAGGTTTGCTGGCTTCACATGCACCTTTACACGTGACAACTTGGTAAGCATGTGGAATATTTGAGCCGTATATAAGGTAGTTTCCACATCGATGATGAACTGGTCCAGTAATCCAGTTGGATCGCCATGTCCGAAAATAAATTTTCAGCCGTCCAGCATCATCGAATACATTTCACCCTACTAATGGGTCGACCGGCTTATTTTTGCAAGGTCATCTTCACGGTGGAGTCTACCTTATGTACGGCTCGGAAGTCCCACACGTGTGACAGGTTATGATGGTGGGGCTTGAAAACCTCCTCTATGTTTATATATCTCGGAATTCGTATATGTTTATCTCACTTCGTTGATCCCACGTGCAAGGCATGTTGGATGGTTAAAATGAAAAATATCTAGTGGCACCATTTGGACGAGTTTGGGAATGTAACTTAAAGATGGTGGATTTTTCATTTGTTTTCTTTTTAAAATTAAAAATATATCATGATCTTAGTTTTGAAAAAGAGTCGGTCTACCACCGAGTCATAGAGTCAGACATCTCTCACATCTTGTTACCTATATTGTGGCCCACCTGATTCATGGATCTAATTGACTTTTTTGGACCCTAGAAGTAACATGTGTTGATGCATCTGATGAATGGATTGAATCATGTATTGCATGAATTATTTGAGCCCACATGTGCCTGGTACGGATCTCATTGACTTTTTTGGACCCTAGAAGTAACATGCTTTTATATATGGGATATGATATAGAGAGCACAAGGATGGCATTTTATTAAACCATGTGATGCTCAGACCCAAAGCATGTTTGAAAGTTTTCAATATATACACGGCTTATTTCAATCTCTACACAACATGTGGCTCAATCAAATCCCATTATGTTAGTTTACTATAAAGGCTGGGGGGTAGCAGGATCACCACACAATCCTAGAAAGTGAGAAAACCATAATAGTCATCTATTTACAATACATGTGGAATGGTAATCTAGCATGTAAGATGATCCATCTAATTACCCCTAGTGATAGAGGAAAGTAGTTCAAAATACAAAATACACATGAACTCTATCAATCTAGTAATTAAACAAGTTGCCATAGAAGCAATAGGCGTGGTCAAATATTCATATGTGGATTGCGTGGCAACCCCAACACCACATGTTTGCTCGTGGTGTGATTTGCGGGAGTAGGTGGTGGCAAAGTATGTTTGAAAGTTATTCCGTTCGTATATTTAGTTGGCCGGCTCTATCTTTACCCGTGATACTTAGTCTAACCAAATCTCCCCCCACCACCTAGCTAAGCCAGTCAACATCCAAATATTCAACGTTGACATTGAACAATTGTAATTGATGGGATTGTAGGGTGATCTAATGTGCGTGATTTTTGAAACATAAGCCATCTGTAATGAGGCCCACTAGATGGACGGTCCCGATCAATGCATCATTCTTCCACGTGCACTGTTGGTTGATGCTTTACCAGATTCCAGTTAATTCTATATCTCGTGAACAATGTTCTATGAACGAAGTAGGAAAGAGCTGCTTTTGTAAAGAGAAGCTACGTGTATGAAAACCTTCCGGTGCACATCGCTGTAATTGGACTTGTTGGCATTCACATCACCTATCAATACGGTCCATTAGGTCCAGTCCACTTTGCCTTCGCTACTGTGCAAACATTATAGCAAATGGATGATCCTGAACATCCGTGATGGGACCCATTTTTTACAAACTATCTTGTCCATTCATTTTTGCATGCACTTACTGGAAGTTTAGAGCAGACCGTCAGTATAATTTTCTCAAGATATCTAATTAAGCAAGTTCTATACCTAATGAACGGTCCGGATGAGTGATTTTGATGCCAAGGAGTATAAATGATGCTATTAGCATGGGAAGGTCCCCATGCATTTGGGTCCCTAGATAATTGAGCTTATGTAAAAATAAAATGAAACGTACGTCATGGGCTCTTTTACGCCGACTCTTAGCTTTTCCTTGCACGCAACCGCATTAAATAAGTGAAGAAAACTCCAAAGGTAACCTTGTACTCTTGAAAGGTCTAGATTAGGCATGTTTACGTACCACAGACGATCTGGACTGTATAAATTACGGATGTGTTTCTTCGTTTTGTTATCCAGGAATGTAGTGAAATGCATACGTCTCGTTTGCATGCGGGAGAAAGATAAAGATTGCTTTTGCTTATTATAAAATATTTAATAAAACCTACTTTTAAATTAGATAAGTGTGCGTTCGGCACCAAATATCATGACATTTCATGGTTGGTAGTATAAAATATCTTGAAATTTAAGCAACCGAACGCATCTCAAGGTTTAAAGCATGGCCTGAAACCAATGCCTATCAACTGCGTCCATTACCGTATTGGCCGATGCGGGGTGATCCGAGCACATCATCTGATGTCTAAAAGCTACCTGGGTAAGGATTTTGAAAATGAAAGGAACCTCTCATCCGCTCACATCATGATAGGTTAAGATAATATTTATGATACAATTGTCCATAAGATAACTATTATTATTAGAATAGATTAGGATATTATTTTATATTAAGATATTATTCCTTCTTGTTAGTATGTCTATATTTGCTAAATTCTGTACAAATCTCACACAGACTTTTCATATTTTCTATATAGTCTTTTTATTCTTAGACAAATAAATAATTTTACAGTTTTCATAATGTAGTCTCTTACCATTTAAAGCTATTAGAACTATGGTAAAATCCTTGCTTTCATCTCTTTACATTCCTTATTGTCTTTGGCAACGATATCATCATTGGACTGGGTAGCAACACTACATTGAAGGACTCACATCACAGCAATGTTCAACTTACTGCATTTTAACTCCGGCAGATCTCATTGTTGTTGCTATTGGTTACCATTGCTGTAAACTACTCAAAACCAAAGGGGTTGTTTAGATGACGGTAATGTTGGGATGCTTTGCACAAACCTTAGGATCTAGCCTCCCGAAACAAACCAGAATTATGGATAATAAATCAAAGCATCAATCACACACCATACAAGAGATTTTTACGTGGAAAATCCTCAAGGAAGTAAAAACCATGGGACCTCGTCCAGATCAACAATCCACTATGAAGTAGAATGTTACAATCTTCTTCACTCACGCAGGAGTGGATAAACAATAAGAGAAATAGAGAAAACGGAGAGATCTAACCGATTACGAGGACATAGAAGCGCTGAGATATAGATTGCACGAGTAGAGAGCCTCCACAGCAGAACCTCCCTTCTATAAGCTTCCTCTCTCTCTCTTTCTCCTCTCTTCACCTTTGATAGCCCTAAACCCTTTAGCAAATCCCTTGTAAAGCTTTAGGAAACCCTCTTGTGCTGTACCTAGAAAAATCCTAGGCAACCCCTTTTATAGTTTAGGAAACTCCTTTCCGCATCCTGTTGCGAAAGGACTCAAATCCGCAGTTTCGCGTAAAATTACGGAACAAAATACGTAACCTTCTACTAGTCGAACCGAATATTCGACTAGTCTTAGGACCCCTTCGACTAGTCGAGACATCCCTTCGACTAGTCAAGCAGCTCGGACACCAAAATTCCATATCACTGGACTTTGAGTCGTACAGACCACGACCAGTCGAACTATTCCTTCGACCAGTCGTAGTTACAGTAAAAACAGTAAAAATACTTTCTGACTGGTCGACGATGGGTCAAAAATCTCCATCAAATCTCCTCCTTTTTTACCCAAGAGGGATCTACCTTCTTCAAGCCAGCCAGGTTTCTACAAACCTCAAACTTGCCCTTGAGCAAAGCCTTGGTCATCATGTCTGACCCATTATCGTCCGTGTGGACCTTCTCAAGCTGTAACACCTTCTGTTCCAAAGTATCCCTTATCCAGTGATACCGAATCTCTATGTGCTTCGACTTGGAATGCTGACTTGGATTCTTGCTCAAGTGTATAGCACTTTGACTATCGCAATAGACCACGTGCTCCTCCTGCTTCAGGCTAAGTTCCTGTAGGAACCTTTTCATCCAAAGCATCTCTTTACATGCCTCTGTGACTGCAATGTACTCGGCCTCTGTCGTCGACAATGCTACGACCTTCTGTAGCTTGCTCTGCCAAGAAACCGCTCCCCCTGCAAACGTGAACATGAACCCCGATGTAGACTTCTGGAGTCTATGTCACCTGCATATCTGCATCTGTGTAGCCCTCTAACACAGGTTTACCGTCACCATAGTATAGGCTCAACCTGGATGAACCTCTTAGATACCGTAGTATCCATTTCACCGCTGCCCAATGCTCTTTGCCAGGATTGGCAAGGTACCGGCTGACAACACCAACCGCATATGCTATGTCTGGGCGTGTACACACCATAACATACATCAAACTTCCTACAGCTGACGCGTAGGGTATCTTCTACATCTCATCCACCTCTGCCTTCGTCTTGGGACACTGTCTGTCGCTCAATCTGAAGTGACCATCCAGTGGAGTACTGACCGGCTTCGCTGCATTCATATTGAACCGCTCTAGGACTTTCTCAATATACCGCTCTTGTGACAGCCAAAGCTTCCTGCTGCTTCTGTCACGGGTTATCTCCATTCCTAGGATCTGTCTAGCCGGGCCCAAGTCTTTCATCGCAAAAGACTTTCCCAACTTCTGTTTCAGCCTGTTAATCTTCTTGATGTCTTTTCCCATGATGAGCATGTCATCAACATAAAACAGCAGAACTAAGAAATCACCATTTGAGAACTTGCGCGTGAACACACAGTGGTCCGACTCCGTTCTGTCATATCCATGCTTCAACATAAACGAGTCGAACTTCTTGTACCATTGCCGTGGAGCTTGTTTCAGCCCATACAAGCTCTTCCTCGGCCTACACACCATATGCTCTTTGCCCTTGACTTCGAACCCCTCTGGTTGGTGCATGTAGATCTCTTCTTCCAGGTCACCATGGAGAAAGACAGTTTTAACATCTAACTGCTCTATCTCCAGATCTATGCCTTTTCTTTAACCAAACCCTTTCACCACAAGTCTGGCCTTGAACCTCGTCTGTGAATTCTTCTGCTCAACCTTCTTTCTGAACACCTACTTGTTGCTCAAAGCTTTCTTGCCCTTAGGCAGTTTCACCATATCATAGGTGTGGTTCTTATGCAAGGATTTCATCTCCTCTTGCATAGCTTTCAACCACTCCATTATCTACTCGTCGGCTAGGGCCTCAGAATAATCTTCTGGCTCTCCCTCATCAGTCAGCATAATGTACTCATGTGGCGAGTACCTCTTGAACGGTTGTCTGTCCCTAGATGACCTCCTAACCTGTGGCTCAACAGGTGGATCAAGTGGGGGCTGCTCCCCTGGTCCATCTTCTGAAGGAACTCCCTCGTCCTCTGCACCTTGCTATACTCCCCCGTCATCAGGCACCACGGGAGGAGTAATCGGATCCATGTCCTCTAGCTCACCTGAACTAGGCTGATTCTTCTCTGGCTTACCATTGTCTTCTATACACTGATCTTCAAAGAAAACCACATCTCTGCTCCTGACGAGCTTCCTCTCGGTTGGATCCCACAATCTGTAATCGAACTTTTCATCACCGTACCCTAAGAACACACACTGCCTGATCTTCATATCGAGCTTGGACTTCTCGTCCTTTGGTACTTAAACGGATGCCCTGCATCCAAACACCTTGAGATGACTGTACGATGGATCATGTCCAGTCCACACCTTCTCAGGTACTTTTCCATTCAATGGGGCTGATGGAGACCTGTTTATCAAATACACCGCCGTGTGCATTGCTTCTCCCCAGAACGTCTTGGGCAATTTCGCATGGGATAACATGCATCTGAATCTCTCAACAATGGTGCGATTCATTCGCTCAGCTACACCATTATGCTGGGGGGTCTTGGGAACCGTCTGTTCATGCCGTATACCCAGGGACTTGCAGTACTCATGAAAGTCGCCAATGTATTCACCACCATTGTTAGTGTGGATGCACTTCAATGGTCTACCTGTCTCTCTCTCGACCATAGCATGAAACAATTTAAACACACCAAAGACCTCATCCTTGGATTTCAAAGCATAAACCCAAACCCTCCTAGATGCATCATCCATAAAAGTGACAAAATACAATGCCCTACCCAAGGTTTTTGTCCTCATAGGACCACAAACATCAGAATAAATCAGATCTAATGCATGCACTTTATTAACATGAGAAGCAGTTTTAGTAAATGAAACTCTATGTTGTTTCCCTGATAAACAATCAAGACAGGTTTTGAGAGGTGTACCTATCACGTCTGGAAGAAGCCGCTTCCTTGCTAGTAGCTGAAGCCCTTTTTCACTCATGTGGCCTAGACGCATGTGCCTCATGTCAATAGCTGAATCTTCCGCTGCGTTTAATCCACTCTTGCACATACTGACACTTGCCTTGTAAAGGGTGCAACACTTCTTTCCTCTGGCCATGATCAACGAACCCTTGATGAGCTTCCATCGCCCACCAATAAACCGGTTTTCATAGCCATCATCATCCAACCTTTCCATCGACATCAAGTTGAGGCGAAGGTTTAGGATATGCCTCACATCCCTGAGAACTAATGTGAGCTCACATCGGTCTTCACACAAATATCACCGACTCCTACGATCTTTGATACGCCAGAATTTCTCATCTTCACAGTCCCATAGTCACCTGACTTGTAGCTTGCGAAGAAGTCCCTGTTTGGAGTCGCATGAAAAGAAGCTCCCGAGTCTATCACCCAGTCGGTGTCCTGACTCGTAGCTATGAGACATACATCATGATCTACTGAAAGAATAACTACCATGTCGCCATCTGAAGCGACCGTAGTGGAATCTGATTCATCTTCCTTCCCTTTTCCTTTCTTATCGTTTTTCTTACCACGACATTCATGCTTGTAGTGGCCCTTCTTGCCACAATTCCAGCAATCAACATCTTTCCTGTTACTCTGACTTGCCTCTTGATTTATCTTGGGCCTTCCCGCCCTTCCTGTTCTTTCCTCTCCCCCGTTCCTGTGTCACAAGGGCCTCTTGTTGAGTAGACCTCTGAGACTTCCTCCTTGTCTCCTCATTGAAGAGACAACTGGTTACCTGTTCCATAGATATCTTTCCGTCTGGCGCGGAGTTACTTAGAGACATCACCAATGTCTCTCAATTGTCAGGCAATGAACTAAGCAATAGCAAAACCTGCAATTCATCATCCAGGACCATCTTCATAGAGGTGAGTTGGTTCACTATATTGCTGACCTCATTCATGTGCTCGGCCACAAAACCACCATCCTTGAACTTGAGATTCACAAGTCGCCTTATCAGAAAAATCTTATTACCGGCTGTCTTCCTCTCATACAGCCCTTGCAATTTCAGCCATAGGCTAGCGGCTGAGGTCTCTGTAAACACATGGTGAAACATGGAATCATCTAACCGTTGTCTAATAAACCCCACCGCCTTTCGGTCCGTCTTCTTCCAATCATCATCAGTCATATCCTTGGATTTTGCTGATATGCCTAAAATTGGAGAATATAGGTCCTTGCAATAAAGCAAGTCCTCCATCTTAGCCTTTCATATGGTCCAGTTAGAACCATTGAGGCTGATCATCCTTGATGAGCCACCTTCCATAATTCAAAACCGATCCTACCCGTTCAATGAACTTAGCTTTGATACCACTTTGTTGGGATGCCTTGCACAAACCTTAGGATCTAGCCTCCCGAAACAAACCAAAATTATGGATAATAAATCAATGAAATAAATCAAAGCATCAATCACACACCACACAAGAGATTTTTACGTGGAAAACTCGCAAAGAGGTAAAAACCACGGGACCTCATCCAGATCAACAATCCACTATGAAGTAGAACGTTACAATCTTCTCCACTCACGCAGGAGTGGATAAACAATAAGAGAAATAGAGAAAACGGAGAGATCTAACCGATTACGAGGACATAGAAGCGCTGAGATATAGATTGCACAGTAGAGAGCCTCCACCAGCAGAACCTCCCTTCTATAAGCTTCCTCTCTCTCTTTCTCCTTCTCTCTCACCTTTGATAGCCCTAAACCCTTTAGCAAATCCCTTGTAAAGCTTTAGAAAACCCTCTTGTTGTACCTAGAAAAACCCTAGGCAACCCCTTTTATAGTTTAGGAAACTCCTTTCCGCATCCCTATTGCGAAAGGACTCAAATCCGTAGTTTCGCACAAAATCGCGGAACAAACTGCGTAACCTTCGACTAGTCGAACCGAGTCTTCGACTAGTCGTAGGACCCCTTCGACTAGTCGAGACATCCCTTTGACTAGTCGAGCAGCTCGGACACTAAAATCCCATATCGCTGGACTTTGAGTCATACAGACCACGACCAGTCGAACTATTCCTTCAACCAGTCGTAGCTACAATAAAAATAACAAAAATACTTTCTGACTGGTCGACGATGGGTTAAAAGTCCCCATCAGGTAAATGAGGCAACTTGTAAATCATTTACAACTTGTGTTTGGATACCCTAAAATGCTTGTAAATCATTTATTAATTGTAAATAATTTACTATGTTTTTTTCCTTTTTCGTTTGCTAATAAAAAATTAAGGTTTCATTTGCTAGCAATTGATTTACCAACAAGATCTCTCATCACGTTGGTCATCTCAAATGGAGCATCACATGCAAGGTATTTGTTTGTGAAACTGAATCATCAGCATCAATAGATGTGAGAGCAATTGAGGAGTAGATTCAAGTACAAGAAAACTTTGAAAAAGTGACTTAAACACGACATGTTAAAGGGGCTCAATTCAACAAGTAAGTATCATATATGAGTCCATACTTTTTTTCTTTGTATAGGATTGATGGTAAGAGTTTGTAACATAAACTCAAATATATTCTTGTTTAGGACCTAAGATCTTGTGTAGGGCCGAATTCGCTGGATATGAGTGCATACGTATTAGTCTTTGTGGGAACCTCCAGAGGATCTAAATATAAGTCTTTGGACTAAGACCAAGATTATTGGTTAGCTGATAGAAAACTAATTAAGTGTCCGAGAGAGCATCCGACAAAAGTATACGTTAAGTTCTTATGTAGGACTTAGGTCCTTAAATAGGGCTGTAAAGGTTAGAGGTGAACCTGTTGAAAATCTTCAATAATAAATAACGATACATTTAAGGAGAGTACATTCACTGGGAGTGGAATATGCTTGTGTTTGGGATCATCATTTGAGCATATTTCTAATTATACTTATATAATTGTTTGGTTGAATTATATGTATGCATGATTGTTAAGAATTGAATAGTTAGCACATCCCACACACATGTACACCATGGATTATAAACTAGTTGTTTAAATTAGAATATCATATGTAGTCTATGTGATTGGACCCACAATTAGCTTAAAAGTCTTAGTGTTAATTGTCTTAGTTAAGTTTAAATTGGCATCTTAGTTTAATTAGGCAATTGAATTTTTAATTGGCAAAATTTTAAGTGGTCTTATTCCCTCCCACAGACATAGTCATTCATTCCTTAGCTTCGCCAAGCTTTCGCACATATAACCTGCATGGCCCACCAACTTGCACAATTTTATTTACAAGCTATCCAAATACTGTAAATGATTTAACTAAAAGCCAAATAGACAAGTTGTAAATCATTTATAACCTGCAGTAAATCATTTACAACTTAAACCATTTACCATTATCCAAATTACCCCTAACATTGTTGTTGCTATTCCGGCAATCCATCACTCATGTTTCTAATAAAACCCTTCTTAAAGCGATTAAACCCTTGCATTGACTTTTTCGACAATGCCGTCAAAATACATCTGACATCTTACACCCAAGTTAACCCCACACTCTTGACAAGTCCAACTCTATTTGCATTCTGATATCTAATGCAGCAATAATTTAGCTTACAACTTAAAATCTCCTATTCTCCAAAACCAACAACCATTAAATTTGACACCACTTTATCAAAGAGGTATTGATCCCAATATTGTTTTATCATTATCCGCCGCAAGTCGTCTCTTCTTCTGATCAGATTTGCATATCAGCATTATTTTCTCTTGTCCCATCTAACTTCTCTTCATCCCTGCCAATAGCTTAAGCCCACCATCTTTTCTTTCCAGCATAGATCCTACTTCGGCTCTAAACCCATCACTATTGTTTGTTCAGACACCACCCTATGCGCAGGGATGAACGTGATGAGGTCGATCACCGTCTTCCTTAAGAGGATAACTACTCCGAATCCATGGAGTTTCTCTAGACTCCTCATAGAGACTTCTCGAATCCACGAGGAAAGAAAGCAGAAAATATAAATAAATTCTAATAAATTCGAAATTGATTAATTGATGAAATAAACGAGTTCACAACCCTTTAAATAGGGATACCAAGCAATGGGAGAGAAATCAGAAACAAACTACAACTAAAACTCCTAGAATTCGCAACTTACTATAAATAGTAAACTTACTATTTATAGACGGTCGTGATGTCTACTAGTGCGCAAGGTTTTCGGCCAAAAATAGTAGGTATCCTATTTGGCTTCATCAAACTATTCTCCTAATTATTCTAAGCTCTTTTCACATTGGGCGCAACTCCTAAAGCCCGACGGATGAAGAGTTATAATCAAACTAAAACTTACTATTTATAGTAAAAACGAAATTAAAATAGGGAAACAACCGCCGATCCAAGGGTATTTCATAATTCTAGGTTACACAACCCGGCGTAACGGGGTTGGTTGACTAAAGTAGCTCGTTCTACCCCAAAATCATATATTTTATGCCCGATAACTCATTCTGGATTGTGAGATACATCCGATCTAAGGTCCGATGGTCCGGATCACTTCTGTCGTCGACCGAGCCTTTTTTTTTTATCCATCTTGGCCATGAAACTATCCGCGACCCGCTCTACATCACCCTACAAACCTTAGCTCAAGCATCGTTATATGACCTTCGTCGATGCCCATTGCTGGTTGTCTTCTCCAACAACTTTATTATCTTCGGTTGCTCAATTCAATACAAGTCATCTATCCAATTAAAATTACAACTTCTGTTGTCGGCTGTCAAATTTGGGTCATCTTCTTGATTACTTCATAGAAATTGTTGCCACCACCATCTAGCCAAATTCGACATTACCGGCTGCCTTGTTTTCCCTGTTGTTAGACTGCAGTCTATTTAGAATCTTTCAATCCACTGGCAATGAAAAATGATAGAGATATTGATGGATCTTCTAGAGTCGTTGGAAGTAGGTCTGTAACTTCACTGGTGAAAGAAGATGTCTAAAGGATCAATCTTCTCCTTGCTAAGTATCAACACCACAAATTATATGGTCTGATAGAACTCAAACTTTTCTATATCTTGCTTTATTTGTTGATGATCACTCTCTCTTATGATACATTAATCCAAATTTGTTATTTTCCAACTACTAGAGATGGATCTGAACTTTACATATATTCTTTTATGAGAGATGTTTGTGTAGTTACATAACCGCTACAACGAAATGGGTAGACAGTTACCCCGTAACTGCCACAATACATATCTCCATGCTGAGTGGGGCCCACTTAGATGAAATTATGTTACACTTGCTATAATGATTGCAGCCTCGGATGCCCACTATTATTAGTTCTTTGACCATCCAATGCCTCTATTCAAGGTCATCATTGCATGTGCTTCTCATCTCATTTGAGAGAGTTGTACTTGCACAACTCATCATCACCTACCCAATGTTTGATTTGCAATAAAACCATCTTCCCTATCCCATCTATCTGAATTAGATATGCACCTGTTGCAACTCGTTGACTAAGTTCGCAAGCTAGTTCATTCCATCTTGGAATTCAGCTAGTTATCTTTTTTAATTTTGCTATCATTTATCATATTCAACATTTCCTTCGATTTAACCCATCTCCAAATTCAACAAATCAATCCCAAATCATATTTTCTTCCCCTATGATGCTCCTTGGGTGCATCAGTTTCAATGCTCCGCATAAGCATTTTCAATAATGCACTTGCCTCGTCTCTTTAACCTTATAGACATTGATCAATTATATACTTTGTACACTTTCATCGATGTATCTTTCTCGTACCAAGTCTTTTGATAAAATGTGTTTTATATTTGTGTCAAACATTTGTGCCGGACTTATTATTTTATCAGGCTTTTAGATAAGACCTATTACTATATAGGCTGTTCAGATCAAATTGTTTTTGTATCAGACATTTTGGACCAGACTTGTTATTATGCTGAGCATTTGAACCGAGGTTGTTATTATGTCGGGTCTATGGATCACAATTGTTATTGTGCCAAGTTAATGGACCAGACTTATTTTTATGCCAGGTGTATAAAGTATACTTATTTTTTCTTTGTTATTGAAATATTTGTATCCATTGAAAGAGCAATGATTGAACTCCTAGCCATAGAAAGTATGTATCCACCAGAAGAGTAATGGTCAAAATTCCATCCACTGAAAATGCCACTCAATCATTCATCATTTATTAAAAGTGTTAATTGTTCAAATCTAAAGAGCTCAAACATGCATGCTTGCCTAATAATACTCATTGTTTTATTGTCACATCATCATTAAATGTTTCTTATACTTTTGAATAATCATTGACCATACCTTTCAAACTCAAGTTACTCATTTCCTCATATATTGAGTTTCAAGAGGATGTTAGAGTAAATTAAGATAATCTTTTACATTAATATATTTTCTCTTTTATTAACATATGTATATGTTAAGATCCCTACATCTCTCATACGGATCTCCCACTTCTTTTTATATTTTTGTTACTTTTAGTTAAATACGTAAGTTACAATTTTCACAATGTAATCTTTTGTAATTTCACAAATATAAAATACTAAATACTAATCTTCTTTATACTTGAAAGAAAATTCTACTACATGTTGAACAAATATTTCTATCATTTGAGATCTTTATCTTGAGATGATAATCATATGCATATGTAGGGTTGTACACGAACCGAGTTAGGCGGTTAGCCTGCTCCACTCGACTCGAAAAAGCTCAATTCGAATCAGTTCGATATTAAGTTCGAGCCGAGTCGAGCTGATTTTTGGAGCTCGAAAAAATTTCAAACCGAGTTCGAGCTTGGCTGAGCTCGACTCAACTCAGATCAAACCCCAACTCGAATCGAACTCGGATCGAACCAGTTCAGTGACTCGGTTACTTTGATATTAATGTTGCTCACCAAGTGTTTGATGAAATGACCCAATGAAGTGTCGGCTGGCGGCAAGGAAGGTGTGTATGTGAAACAAACATCCCTTTTTCTTGATTTTGATGTTGCCTACAAGGTGTTTGATGAAATACCTGTAAAATCACTGTTGTTGTTTTACAAACAGTGAAAATTTGAAGGTGTAGTCCATGTGTTTGTGAAAATGTCGTAGAGGCGAACTCGGCTCGAACTCGGCTCGAACTGGCCTGAGCTGCTGATCGAACCAAGCTGAGCTGGCTAGTCAGGCTCGAGGACCGAGCCGAGCCGAGCCGAGTTCGAGCTGGGGTCAGCCAGTGGCCGAGCTAAGTCGAGCTGTGACAAGCTCAACTGTGTTCCACTCGTGTACACCTCTATGCATACGGGACATTGACCTTTCAACATTAGGAGCCCAAGTGCATACGTGACATTGACCTTTCATCATTAGGAGCCCAAGTGAATGAGCACGACCTTTCATACATCTCATCTCGTACGTATACATACACTGTGTATGGAGACTTCCTACTTGATAATGTATCGCAATGAAAAGTTTTAGCTTATGTGGAACGCTTACATATGGTACTGAGGCCACTAATATTGTTAATGGCATGGACCCACATCACGTGCATATACTACATCCGGGTCCAATGTGCTCACTCTACTGTTGAAGATTACCCCACGCAAAAATTAGTAAAATCGAACCATCAGGTGGGCCACACCATAAAAAATGGATAATCGATCACCCAAAATATCAAAAGTTTGTGTCGGAGAAACTGGACGATTGGACTGGCCTGATTTTGTACCAGGTGGTCTTCATGCTAGGAGAACCTATTGAGCAGGCTAGATCTCATAATCCCATGAGATGGGCCACAAAATTACTCAATATTGTTGGGGGCCTTGCACAAAATCTTAGGATCTAGCCTCCCGAAACAAACTAAAATTATGGATAATAAAGCAATGAAATAAATCAAAGCATAAATCACACACCACACAAGAGATTTTTACGTGGAAAACCCTCAAAGAGGTAAAAACCACGGGACCTCGTCCAGATCAACAATCCACTAAAAAAGTAGAACGTTACAACCTTCTTCACTCACGCAGGAGTGAATAAACAATAAGATAAACAAAGAAAACGGAGAAATCTCACCGATTATGAGGACATAGAAGCGCTGAGATATAGATTACGCAGTAAATAACCTCCACGAGCATAATCTCCCTTCTATAAGCTTCCTCTCTCTCTTTTCCTCTCTCTCTCTCTCACCTTTGATAGCCCTAAACCCTTTAACAAATCCCTTGTAAAGCTTTAGGAAACTTTCTTGTCATACCTAAAAAGCTCTAGGTACTTCCTATTTAAAGTTTTAGGAAACTCCTTTCTGCATCCTAGTTGCAAAAGGACTTGCGAGACGAAATCCGTGCAAAATCGCGGAACGAATCTGTATAACCTCAACTGGTCGTACTGAGTCCACGACCGGTCAAGCGCCACCCATGACCGGTCGAGATCCTCTTTTGACTGGTTGAGAACCCTGGAGAAAAATAGTCCACAGTCGCTAGACTTTGAGTCGTGCCACGACTCGACTCCACTACTAGTCGTGCACCAGCCCTCAACCGGTCGAGCGAGGCTCACAACCGGTTGAGAATAGGACAAAAAATCCCATCAAATACGACCACTGATGAAGGTGGTAATAGGATCATGTAAACGTTCTTAGAAAGTGAAAATGCCCTAATATAACCTTCTTTTTTTTTTTCCATAGACGGTCTAAGAGGATAGGTGGTCCACACCATGACAATCACTAGAGATGAAAACCATCCGCACATACAACAGAGCACGTCAATATCAATGGACAACCAATGGTATAACTTTTAGTGCATTGGTAGGTTAACAATACAACGAACCACCCGAGGCATGATGGACACTAAAGATTAATGGATGTAGAATGGGTGGCTCCCGTTGAAGGACTATACTAGGACATTATTTTGGATTAGAAATTCATATGACTCTCTCTAAAATATACCTCTGATCTTATTCTGATGAGAACGTTAAAATAAAAATTTTTATATAAAAAAAAAAATGCAATACGTGATGTGAATTACAAAATTACGTGAACCACCGGATCATTGAACTCGGGAAGAAGGCGACCCAGCTAAGGGCATGCATGTCTAGGTGCCATGCATCATACTGCCCCTCCATGCATATGCCATCTATCGGCTTGGATGAATTGCACATGTGCTCTGGCTCATGGTGAGGTTGGATGTGGCAGCAGGTGGTTGGGAGACGACTGCTAAATTAGACCAGGATGCCATGCCAGCCACATGGGGCCTATATAAAAGAAACTTAGTGCATTAATGGCGGGGTCCATTCAATGAGTAAACCTGCCTGATTTTTTGTACCGTGTGATATCATGGTCTGGCCCACCTTTTGAGCAGCGGATGGTATCTTTTGAACACATGAACTTTTGTGGAAAAATGGGGTCGCACTGCAAGCCCCGGAATCTGATCATTTCATGATGAAAATGAGCTGGTAGGACTTTGCTGGCCTCACAAACGTCATGTAAGTGTCAGTATTTGACCCTAAACCACGTTGCTTTGAAATATCTCGATTGAGGACGATATTCTGTGACGTTGGTAGAAGAAGCTTATTCTACCACTCCCCTTGTGGACCCACTGTTGTTTTTCTACGGATTCAAACAAAGACCATAATGGTCACACCACATAGAAAGTGGGACACCAAAAAATAAGGATGATTCAACCATTATGCAAGCTACATAATGAATTTTGAAAAAAAAATAATAATCATATTATGAACCGTTACATGAATTAATAAATTTTTAAATGAATGTATATTATCTTTTATGGTGTGGCCCACCTAACGATCACTTAAACTTAATTTCTAGAACATCACATCATCATAGTATAAATTACTTAAAAGACCCCACACAAGTGGGGCCGAGTAATTTCCTCCCATGTTAATAACCTTTTCTAAGCAAGTGGAGAGCTGTAGAATACCTGGCATGGTAACACGGCAATCCAGCTGTCCAGATTGCTGGCCCAACTGTAGATGGAGCATAACTTAAAATTACACAGAGAAGATAACATTAACGGTCAGATTATCTCTTCAAATTTGGACCACTCATTATTTTACTTTTTTAACCATTCTTAATTGGATGGTTAGGATTGATCATCAGTTCAAAATGGACCACAATTTGGAATGATCTGGATAGCTAGACAACAGTGTTGGATGTGAGGAGGCCGAGTCACCACCATTTCTAAACAGTGCAAAACTGTGACAGGAGTTTCGCCCAGCTTTTTAGAGGAGCAGATTAGGTGTGACCCGGTGACACGTCAGTGGGGTTGCCCTGACCGTGGGGCCTACCTTGATGTATGTTTTTTACTTGAGCGGATTGCATACCGAGTAAACTCTAAGGGGCCACTGTGATTTATGTATTTTATCCACTCAGTTTATCTATTTTAGTAGATAATTCTAGATTTTGAGTGTAATTATATCCAAAGCTCAAGTGGACCACATCATAGAAACAGTGTGAATTAAACATCTGGCATCCAAAATTTCTTGAGGGCCACGGAAGTTATAAATCAAGCTGATATTTGTGTTTTCCTTTTATCCACGTTGGTGTGATCTTATGAACACGTCTTATGTAAATAAACATCATTGTAGCCTTAGGAAGGTATTAAGGGTATAAATTATTAGTCCAGGTACTGTTTCCTGTGGTTAGATCCACTTTAGCTTTGGATATACTTTAATTTTGGACTCAAATTCTAAAATGACCCCGAAAAATGGATGGACGGCATGGATAGACCACATGCATTGATCGCAGTAGACCTAATCGGATTACATGTTTTACTTGCTGTACATCAGTTTTTTAAGCTCATTTTAGGGCATAAAGGAGATCAAACTCTCAAATAGACCACACAGTAGGGATGAATTCCTACCTTTTTAAAAACTTCCCAGCGACCAAAAGTTTTAGATCAAGCTGATATTTATGTTTTCACTTCATCAACAGGTTGGCGTTCAAGGACCATTGTCTGTGCAATAACGTCTATGTGACGTTATCAACAAGTTAGATCGCCAATAACATTAATGTAGATTGTAGGAAGTTTTTAACGGCTGGTATTCAATGACATCTGTCTCCTATGACGTGGTCCACTTGAGATTTGATTCGGCTTCATTTTTGGGACCACACCTGCAATGAACTTAGAAAAACTAGTGAACGGCGTGGATATACAACACGTATAAAGGTGGGATCGACGGTCGGGGCAACACCCATTAAATATTACCCCGGTCCAACCGGATGCGGATGGGGTACCAACCCCGCCTGTTTCCAGCTCCCAACAGGCTGGGTCTTTGAGCGGCCCACAGTGATGTATGGATTTATCCACACCATTTATCCATTCTTCAGTATCATTTCAGAGTGTAATTTTAAAAATAATACATATCTATTGCCCAATTGAACCACACAAAGAGGATTAAATTCCTACCTTTAAAAACTTATAGGGAGCAGCAGAATTTTGGATAAGCTGATATTTACGCTTTGCCTTTATACAGATCTATGTGAACTTATTAACAGGTTAGATGGAAAATAAACATCACTGTGGGCCTAGGTAGGTTTTAATGGTAGACATCATTATCACTGTTGCTTCCTATGATGTGGTCCACTTTAGCCTTAGATTGCTTCATTTTTTATCTTATACGTTAAAATGATATATTAAAATGGATGGATGGATAGACGTTGTGGATAAACTCGTACATCACGGTGGGCCCTCAGAGCCCCAGCCTGCTCCAACCCCGCAATAGGCGGGGTAGTACCCAATCTAGCTACGTCCGGACACACCTAACTAGGTTGTCAACGGGCCGAGCATGGGTAAGTCTCTAGTTGGTGAGTCAGGAGTGACAGCTTAGTTGGTGAGTTCCTGATCATGGGACCCACTTAGATGCATGCGTTGTATATCCACGCCGTTCATCTATTTCCCCAGCTCATTTTAAGGCATAGGGGCAGATCCAAATCTCAGGTGGACCACTCTACAGGAAAACATTGGTGATTGAAACCGTCCACAGTTTAAAAAAACTTCTTACGGCCCCCTGTAATATTTATTTGCTTCTGTACCCAAAAAAGACTCTAACGGTAGTAATTCAATCGTTATTGTGTGGTCTATCAGATATTTGGATGTGTCTCATTTTAGGAACCATGAGTTAAAATTATTGGGCAAAACGGATGGACGGCATGGAAATAACACACATACGTGGAAGTGGGCTCCATGGTCAGGGCGTCACTTAGGCTAGTAGACCTCTGTCTCACCTAATCCGCGGCTGAAAAAGTAAAGCTTACGTGGCAGTGAGGGTCCAATAAAATCCCGCTTTCTCTGATTTCCCTGAAATCCCGATTTCCAAAGGCGCGTGGGAATGCATGCATGGAATGTACGTGATGTTTCAAATGCAGCCTGTCCTTCTCTACCATTGTGTTACGTGTGTTAGACATCATAACCGTACACCCATGAAGATCACCCAGCAAGATAATCAGTGTGATCCACTTGTTATGTGGGCCCTACCCATGCAACGACTTGAATCATCCGCTCTCCAGTAATTTGATGGTGTGGCCCCCGTTTGCACAGCTGGGACGTCCAACACACATGACACGTGCGTGGAAAAGACGGTTCTGCACACGTATATGAGACCAGAATCGTCTACAACACCCAAGTTATGTGCGGCCCACCATTTTTATATGTAAATCCACTCCGTCCATCAGGATAGAACCATTATTTGAACCGTGTATACTAAATATCTGCCCAATAAATGGACCACGAAAAAAAATGTAAAACGGCTCCTAAGAGCTCTGACTTCAGACAGCGTGGTATTGGGATCTGGCTGACTTTTTGTATTTTCACATAGTCCAGTGAGTTACACCCGATTAAGGGCCTGTTTGAATTCGCGTATAAGGGTATATAATATTGTATTAACGATGGATTTTTATATTATACAATATTTGAATAGGAGTTGGCCTATATGGGTTACCATGCACGCGAATACATAAGCATATCAAAATTTTCAAAAGGCGGTAGTATAATTTCAGACGGCATTGCATCGTGCAATGCAGTGTAGTCATTGCGTTGTTTTTTCGTCAGACATCGTAGCTATTTCTTTGAACGTTTTTTATGTATGGAGAATGAAAATATCTTACATCAGCATCACCTTGTATCATTTCCATTCCATTGCACGTGGGTGTTAATCTTATCCGTTTTTTTTCCGAAGGTCTGAGGTTCATTATACAGTTGAATCTCTCCTCGAACTCTTGGAAGGGATGGAGTAGAGATTCGGTGAGTCAGATCGGACACTTGCGATCACCTTTCAGATCGGGTGGGGCCCACTTTCCTGCGTACCGAATTTGATGGAAGATACGAAATCAGATTGTGTACCAAGTTACTCGTAGGCTCCTATCGTATTTAGTAAACTTAGTTGGGCCCACCGTGAATGTATGTGGTTTGTCTACGCCGTCCATCTGTTTTTTCAGATTGTTTAATGGGTTGGGCCCTAAATTTAAGCATATCCAAAGCTCAAGTGGATCATAACACAAGAAACAATATTGGGAATAATGATTTTCACCGTTGAAACTTTTTCCAAGCCTCAACGTGATATTTACTTGCATATAACCTGTTCATAAGATCTTACGGACATGGATGATGGGAAAGCACAAATATAAGCTTGATACAAAACTTATGTGGCTCATAGTAATTTTTCAACGGTAGATGCTCAATTCACACTGTTTTCTGTGGTGTGGTCTATTTAACATTTGGATATACTACATTTTTTGGTTCAAGCAATAAAATTATCGGATAAAATGGATGGATGGAGGGGATAAAATACGAAATTAAAAAAAAAAATGGATGCATTGGAGGAGATAAAAATACATAAATGAGGGTGAACTTACAGGGTTTACTCAGTACGCTAATGGCATGTTTGGGCAGTGAGATTAGAAGGGATTAGGTGGGATTGGATTCATCCGGTCCTGTGCAAATTCCACTCCATGTGTGGGAAGAATGAAAAAACTTAGAATTAGATTAGATGGAATTGCATTGGATCGTGTGCTAACTTCATTTATTGTTAGCAAGTTGTGTAGGTCCCACCATGATGTATGGGCTATATCCACACTGTCCACCCATTTTTCAAGATTATTTTAGAGAATGGTTCAAAAAATCAGGTAAATCTAAAGCTCAAGTGGACCCCACCATAGAAAGCAACGGGGATTGAATACTTACCGTTGAAAACTTCTTTGGGGCACATAAGTTTTGGATCTACCTCATTTTTAGGCCAATGCCATAAAATGAGGTTACAAAACAAATGAACGGTTTAGATAAAACACATATGTGTTATTCTTAGTAATTTCAAATGATGGTGGGCATATCCATTCAATATACCACCATATTACCAACAAAGCATGACATTAATCTTATCCCATGGCACCAGCGGACAATCCTGCCATGGGTAATAATTATGTTTTTCGAATCCCATCCCACCCAATCCCTTCTAATCTCACCGCCCAAACTGAACCTGAAAAGTCAAAAGAAACCTCGTGGTCATTAATTAGTAAAATAGACATTTTCCACCAGTTATTTGATACTCTGGTACAGCATGTGCCTTCATACACAGGCACTCGGAAGCTTTACATATTATAACTCAAAATAATGTAGATTGCTGTTCTTGAGCCCCACTCTTAAAAATCAGATTATTTAATGATACTAGCCTTTGATTGGAGGACAATTTCGTTTGTTGAAGCAGAACCGTTGGATATTTTTCATTTTATAGATCGGACGACCAAATGATAAAATATTCATGATTTTTTGGTTTATGATACATCTAAATTAAGATTCATAGTTTGGGCAGCCTAATTTGAAATACGTGTTGTTAAGATGCAATTTACGATTAACTTCTGGAGTGCTGAGTATGGCCGTGTGCCAGAGTATTGGTTTTTTTTTTTTTTTTTTTCCCTCTTTTCCTTACGGTAATTGCATCAGAATCAGAACGGTTGAAATATCTAAAACAAATCTGCTATTAGTCAGAACACCAGATGTCATGAAAATATTACACAAGTCCCGTTTCATTCCTACCGTTCATGTGCTTTTCTCTCTTTCCTCAATTCGACATGGACTGCGACACAAAGTTAGGTGGGCCCAACATGATGTTTGTTAGAAATCCACTAGCTCCATCTGTTTTTACCGATCATGTTAGGACGGATCCAAAAATAATGCAAATCCAAAACTCAAGTGGACCGTGGACCGCAGGACCGAGAATTAAACGTCAACTGTTGAAACATTTGTGCGGCATAGAAGTTTTGGACCAGGCTAATGTTTGTATTTTAGCTCATCCCAGTAGAAATGACTTTGTCAACGGTATGGATGGCATATAAACATTACGGTGGACCCCTGGTAGTTATCAACGATAGGCATCTACCAACCCTCCTTTTCTTGTCGTGTGGTCCAATTAAGTTTTGGATTTGTATTTTTTAAAAAAAAAATATCTTAACATGGTCTGTAAAAATGGATGGACGGGATGGATTTCGTACGAACATCAAGGTGGGCCCCAAGTAGCTTCCTATCGCTGGAAGTTCTTGAAAAAGGCTTTTGCGAATCATCTTACATTTTATTTATGTTGCGTGTTGCACCAAATGTTATGATTAATCGCTCCGTGCACACTTTCATGATTTTTATTCGTAGAGATATGGTCCAACGCTATCCTAAAATACTTTGATGGTTTAATCCATTGATCTGGACTGTTCATTGGGTGCATATTTCATGAACATCACACTGATTTGACAAATATTAACCATTTGATTTATAGCTTTTAATATGTACGGTCAATATCATTTACACAATATAGGTCTAATCAGTAGTTTGATCCATCTATTTTTTGTAGGGCGCACCATCTCTTGCTTATGATTCTAAAGAATTACTTTTATTAGCCAATCTTAATCATGCCATCCCAGCATGGAAAAGGGTGGCTATAGACAAAAAGGCTAACTCAAGGATGAATTAGGTCATCTTATCCGTACGATTTTTAAAAGAGAATGATGAAATGTGTTCTGAACTTAACGGACAGTTCAGATCGATTGATTGAAATATTTTAGCAACCCAATGCAACGAAGAATGCTGTAATTTATGGTGCTCTAAGAGCATGGTAGCGTTTCTGTTCATTGAATAAGGTCGAGCCAAACGCCGCCTTAGAGAAATATCATTCCACCACTCTCAGTTTTATTCCTATAGTTGTAATTGTAAAAAATTAATAAAAAGCTATCTACTTAATATAAAAATTATATTTTGATACGTTTTCTAAAGTAAATTTCAATCTCATTAATTTAACTAACATACCAAGAGTACCTCAGGTCCACCATGCTAACAAAAGTGTCAGTGGCTTGCATGGGTCCCACCGTGATGTTTATGTAATTACATTTAGTTCAACCACCAGGTGCTTCATTCCATCTTAGGCTAGGAAATTAAATATCACATATCCATGTGATTTAGCTGGACCATATGATTAGAAACAATGCATAAGGTAGCCCTAGCACTCCCAACTATTTTCCTTGGTGTGGCCCACTTAAATTATAGATGGGCCTGAATTTTAAACCATGGGCCTAAACTTTGGTGTGCTACTTAATGATTGAGAAGGATTTCATATAGTCATCATGGTGGGCCTAAAGTTGAATTTTACACACTCATCTTGTATGTCATAAGCTGGCGACCCCTCTCTCAACTGTCTCGAACTTTCCAAATATATTAAGGGAATTTTACGACACCTACCCTTGATCTTTTGTAGGGCCCACCTGTTGAAAGAGAAGCAGTTAAAGGATACACATCATCTCTCCGTCGCGATGTAGCTCGTCTTTATCATTCCTTTATTAGAGTTTCTGTTTTTAGTATATTTCTTTTTGAATAAGGGTTGTATTATCTTTTTTGCTTGCTATAATTTTAATATAATATAAAATAAAATAAAGATTTGTGGGCATAACTCGTCTCTCTTTTTTCTTCTCATTCAAGCTATCAACATGATATCAGAGCAATTTCGATCCCTCCTCATCACCACCACAGCCGCCCTGCCACCACCTACCTGTTGGGGATTTTTGGCCTGCGGAATCACACAAATCTAGATCTAGGATAGAAATTCAATGGCACCAAGCACACACACAAGAGAACACACAGATTTAACGTGGAAAACCCTTGCGGGAAAAAACCACGACACAAAGCGACAGATCACCACTATGAAAGCATCAATTACAAAGAGAAAAGACTTACCCGATTCGAACAACCTCGAATCTCACCCTTGCTACACCCTTTGATAACCCTAGAACCCTTTAGAATACCTTTAGGAAGTCTTGGAATAATATTAGAATAGCCCTAGGGACCCCAATTTATAGTTTTGGCAACTTCCCTTTCTTATCCTAGTTGCGAAAGGACTTCGTCACAAAATCCGCGAAACTCCTTTCCGCATCCCGGTTGCGAAAGGACTCAGATTTAAGACATCTCGCAACAATCTCCACCATGTCTTCAATCTTCAACTGTGTAGCTTCTTGACCTCTTCTCTTATTTCTGCATCACATCATAGCTCAAGATCACATTGGTCAACCAACGCCAATCACGGATCTGATAGATACCTGCTATACCGTCGGCGCGAATATCTCTGAGAAGCCGATCTCTTCTCTCTGAGAATAACCCCTCGCTACCAACTTCGCCCTATATCTATACTGTATCCTCCTGAAGGTCCACCTGCATCCAACCGCTCACCGGCCCACTGGAAGCTCCACCCACTCCCATATGTCGGTCTGGTACAACGAATCCATCACATCGCCCATAGTCACCTTCCACTTCTCAGCACCAGGCTCACCTAGAGCCATCAGAATAGAAGATGAGTCCTCTATGATATTAGAGTCGTCCATGTACCACGCCGATATCCTGCGATCATGCCGTATGGTTCTTCACACAGGTGGCTGCTCCACCTGCTCTGTATCCCTGTCTGCACGTCTCAGCCTTCCTGCCTTGCCCGCTCATGTGGCCATGCCCATCATGCCACACACGTGCAGAGGTGGAATCCGCTACATCCACTGTAGCTCTACCTTTTGAAGTGCTCCCGATCAACCTATAAACATGATCGAGTCGTTGCGCTTTCATGATTATCCGTGCCCCCTTAGATACTTTAAGAGCACCATCAATACATGTGTACTTGCATCCTTTTGCCTCAAGTACACCAAAAGAAATCAGATTCTGCTTCAAATTAGGAACGTGCCTCACATCTGTCAAGGTACGCTCCACCCCATCAAACATCCTGATGTGCACCGTACCAACAGCCACAACATTACAGGCAAAGCCATTGCCCATAAACACCTGTCCACCATCGCACTCCCTATAGCTGGTGAACCAACTCCGATGAGGAGTCATGTGAAAAGATGCCTGTGTCTAGCATCCACTCGTCTTTACGATCCTCGTATGACCGTCTGAGCAAAGACACAGACAAAACATCACCATCACATCCACTCGATTCATCTGACGTGGCAGTGTTAGCCTCCCTGCATAAAGCCTCAGAATTTTGCCTCTTAGATTTAGGATTTTCACAATCCCTCTTCATATGTCCTTCCTTCCCACAATTCCAGCACTTTACCTTTCCTTTGCCCTTGCCCTTAGATTTAGATCTAGAACCTGAAGAACCTGTACCTTGTTCAGAATTCCTACACACTGTAAACAATGCATCAGAAGATGTCCCCACGTTGCTGTCTAGCTGTCTCATAGCCTTCCCTTGAAGGGTTGAGATAACAGTGTCGACACTCAGGGTTTTATTCATGCTGCACATAGTGTCCTTGAATGACTCATAGGACGCCGGGAGAGAATTCAGCAACATACATGCTTGTTCTTCATCTTTCATCACTTCCTCTATATCCAGCAATTTGCAAACCAGTTTATTAAAGTTGCTGATGTGAGCCTCCAGATCTCCACCCTCTGCCATCTTGAAGTTATACCACTGCCACTTCAAGTGTAGGCGATTTTCAGAGGATTTCTTCGCATAGACATCCTCTAACTTCGCCCATAACTTAGCCGCAGTTTTCTCCCTCATGACGTTGTAGAGAACCTCATCCGTGAGACATAAACGGATCGATGATAAAGCCTTCTTATCAAGAGTATTCCAATCACCATCAGTCATAGTGGACTTCCGCTCCTCAAGAGCACCATCTTCGCCTTGTTTAATTAAGGAACTCATCATCTTGATCTTCCATAACTCAAAATTATTTTTCCCTGAGTACTTGTCAATCTCATACCTGGCGCTCGCCATTATTACTAATCCCTCAGATTCAGATCTGTGCCCCAACCGAACTCAAGCTTTGATACCACTTGTTGGGGATTTTTGGCCTGTGGAATCACACGGATCTAGATCTAGGATATCAATTCAATGGCACCAAGCACACACAAAAGAGAACACACAGATTTAACGTGGAAAACCTTTGCGGGAAAAAACCACGGCACAAAGCGACAGATCACCACTATGAAAGCATCAATTACAAAGAGAAAAGACTTACCCGATTCGAACAACCTCGAATCTCACCCTTGCTACACCCTTTGATAACCCTAGAACCCTTTAGAATACCTTTAGGAAGTCTTGGAATAATATTAGAATAGCCCTAGGGACCCCAAGTTATAGTTTTGACAACTTCCCTTTCGTATCCCAGTTGCGAAAGGACTTGCGTCACAAAATCCGCAAAACTCCTTTCGCATCTCAGTTGCGAAAGGACTTGCGACACGAAATCTGCGAAACTCCTTTCCGCATCCCAGTTGCGAAAGGACTCAGATTTAAGACATCTCGCAACACTACCTTCACATGCAGCCCACCTTGATATGTATGAGAGATACATTTCGACCATTAGATGTATGATTTCACATGAAGCGTATGACATAAAAGGTTAAGCTTACATGTGATTCAGGTAAGTTACACAAAAAGAAAAAGTTGGGAGAGAAGCTTCCAGCTTTGATTTTTAAGGGTCAATGTGATGAATATATGAAATCCATTCCAACCACGCATTAGATTGCATATCAAAATTTTAGACAGGGCAAAAAATAGGTCATTTGATGATTTAGGTGGGCCACATCAAAAGAAACAAATTTGAGGATGAGCATGGCCTTTATACTATTTCCAAATGTAGGGTACGCATGAATCACTAATGGACCTAACATCAGGTGACACACCTGGTAGTCCGCATATATGTCACATGAGCAACACAGTTCAACAAAGCTTGAGTGCTTTACCCACCACGTACTCTTCTGGTTCCCACAGAGGATGGTGTTCCGTTTGATGCCACAGGCTTTCTCCCCTCCTGAAGAACTGTAGTCATACAAGCTAATTTTTCTTCAGCGCTTGTATTATGCAATTGCTAAAGACTGAGATTCATGCTGGAGGACCAGATTTCTAATGCATGTACACCGTACGTTCCACCTGATGAACGGCCTGGCACTCGCCACTTGTTTTATGCGTCAGTACGCAGCCTTTGAGGTGCAATAGAGGTGGGGAGAGCAGACTGAGGTGGAAATGGATTGCCTGGTGACCTGGTCATGGGATATCCGTGGTGACGTGGTTTGATGTAATACTCACGCCTGCAGCATTCATTCATGTAACAACTTTCTAACATGCTTTTAGATGGTTCTATTTTTGATAGGGGCATGTTACTCAATAAAATCCTGACGTGTTCACCAATCAATCCATTTCCAATCAAATCCCACCATGTGTACTTTTCTATGAACTAAAAGATATAAATGGCATCCATTACTACCTAAGATATTATTAAGCTTCCCACCACTTAATTTCCATACACATGACACATATGTATCACATCTGGGCCGTGCATTGGATGATGGGGGCATATACCAAAATCAGATTGCTTTGATGACCCTAGCCACAGGTTGGAGGACTCTTTAGGATAATGGATTATTATTATTATTTTTTTCTTTTTTAAAGTCCAGCTCAAGGAGAGAGATGGATAGCTATATATGTCCTTAGAATTCCACGAGTTGCAAACTGAAGTTTCAAAAGATAAGACGTTTGCTGTCATTGGTCAATAAGTGGGCCCAGGTGCATCCACTGAGACACAAAATGTACATGTAACCGTCCAAATGTCTCTCTTCTTGGAACATATTCTACGTGTGCCCCATTTACAGGCCCACTTAAAACTCACCAACCTCAAGCCAAACTCAACCCAACCCATTTAGTTGTAATTGAGTTCAAGGTTCGATATATCTTAGTTGCCGGTATGTATCGATACGTGCTAGCTTAGTCAAGGGACCATATGATTATGGCTTCATTGGCCTGAAACAGCCCGTTACAAGAGGCGATGTGACCCTCTTTTAGTGGTGAACAAATCAATATGCAAAACTCCTCCAAATCATGCTTGAGTCAGCTCACCCACCCAACCCAACATAGCACTGCCCAACTCAAGTTTAAGAATGAAATATGGAGCTTCAATGCACGCGCAACCTGACCAACTCACTTAGAACCTGTTTGGTTTTTTCAATTTACATTATACAGGTGTAACTAAGTTATTATTACTTGTAATTATCTTAGTAACCTTCACTTGATGTTGACAGGTAGGCACGTTTGGGACAGTTCTATGTTAAAGTGGATGAAAGAAGATTTTTACCCACTAAGATTTATGTGTTGAGAAGTGGAGCCACATGCACGGATTTCGTGTCGCAAGTCCTTTCGCAACTGGGATGCAGAAAGGAGTTTCGCAGATTTTTTGTCGCAAGTCCTTTCGCAATTGGGATGCGGAAGGGAAGTTGCCAAAACTATAAATTGGGGTCCCTAGGGCTATTCTAGGGTTAAAGTAAATATTGAGAAATATTTCTAAGGTGTGGGCAAGGAATTTTCTCTATACCTCCAAGGGAGAGGTTACTATATTGCCTTGTAATCTTCGTTCTTCATAGTGGAAGTTTGCATCCGTGATTTTTTACCATAGATTGGGGTTTTTCCACGTATATCTTGTCTTGTGGTTTATTTTGGATTGCTTGAATCTGTTTCTAGTTTATATCTTTCTGTTTATCGTTTGTGGGTGAGGCCTGAAACTGAATCTAGGCTCACTGTGTTGTTGGCGTGCTGCACAACAACTGGTATCAGAGCTATTGGTTTAGTTCTATTGGGAGCGATGATAGAAAATGAGAAAATTAGAATTGAGAAGTTTGATGGTTCAAACTTTGCCTTCTGGAAGATGCAGATGGAAGATTATCTATATCAGAAGGACCTCTATATTCCTCTAGGAGGAAAAGAGAATAAACCAGAAAAGATGACAGATGATGAATGGTTTTTACTGGATAGGAAGGCTTTAGGAACGATCCGACTCTCTTTGTCTAAGAGCGTCGCCTTCAATATATCCAAGGTAAAAACGACAAAAGAATTAATGGAAGCCCTAACCACCATGTATGAAAAACCCTCAGCATCCAACAAGGTTCATCTTACGAAACAACTATTCAACATGAAGATGTCAGATGGTGGGAGCGTGGCTGAACATCTAAACGAGTTCTATACGGTCACGAGCCAGTTGGAATCCGTTGGCATTATTTTGAGGATGAGGTCAGAGCGTTACTGATCTTATCCAGTTTGTCAGACAGATGGGATGGTTTGGTGATTGCTGTGAGCAATTCTTCAAGGTCGACAAAGCTGAAATTTGATGATGTGGCCGTTCTAATTATCAGTGAAGAATCTAGAAGAAAGGCATCAGGAGTTTCAAGGGATTCAGGGAATGCTCTAAACTTTGAAGAAAGAGGAAGATCGCTAAACAAATGAGACAATAAACACGGGCGTTCTAAGTCGAGGAAGAAGTCTAAGGGATTGAAAGACAAAGATGGGTGTTGGCATTGTGGCAAGAAGGGGCACATGAAACGTGATTGCAGGGCGCTTAAGAAACAAGAAGGAAGCTCTCAAGGCGGGAAAGATTTAGTGAATCTATCTGAGGAGAGTGACACAGAGGCGTTGATCTTGTCTCTTGATGCGAGGAATGAGTCTTAGGTTATAGACTCGTGTGCTTCATTTCATGCCACTTCATGTAAGGAAGTTCTGCGTAACTATGTATCAGGTGACTTCGAGAGAGGCTACCTGGGTGATGATGAGTCGTGCAGTATTGTTGGAAAGGGAGACGTTCATATAATTCAGAAAGACGGAACAACGTTGAAATTGAAGGATGTCAGACATGTACCGAGTTTGAGAAAGAATCTGATCTCAGTAGGGCAGTTGGCCGATACTGGTTATGTGACGACATTCACCAGTGATTCCTGGAAGATCACAAAAGGTGCTTTGGTGATATCTCGAGGCAAGAAGAAGGTACTTTGTACGTGACTTCATGATCGTATAGTTCACTCGCTCAGTCACATCAACTGGAGTGAATGAGCAGTTATGGCATCAGAGCTTGGAACATATGAGTGAGAAAGGGATAAAAGTGCTACTGTCGAAAAGAGAAACTATCAGGGCTGAAGTCTATTAACTTAGAATTCTGCGAGGACTGCGTGTATGGCAAGCAGAAGAGGGTAAGTTTCAAGAAGACGGGACGCGCTCCAAAGACGCATCTGTTGGAGCTTGTACACACTGATGTGTGGGGACCGGCATAAGTATCATCTCTTGGTGGCTCACGTTATTTTGTTTCCTTTATTAATGATGCTAGTAGAAAATGTGGATTTATTTCTTAAAGCACAAATCTGATGTATTTGATGTATTTAAGAAGTGAAAAGTTATGGTAGAAAATGAGACATGTAAAACAGTAAAATGTATCAAATCTGATAATGGGGGAGAGTATTGTGACAAGAGGTTTGAGGAGTATTGTGCAGCAAGTGGAATCAAACATCAAAAAACGATTCTATGTACACCGCAACAGAATGGTGTGGCTGAGCGCATTAACAGGACCATCCTTGAGCGCGCCAGGAGCATGATGTTACATGCAGGGTTGCCCAAGACATTTTGGGCAGATGCTGTGAATACCGCCACATATCTCATCAATAGAAGTCCCTCAGCACCATTGGATGGTGGGCTACCAGAAGAAGTGTGGACTGGGAAAGAAGTAACCTTGCACATCTCAGAGTGTTCGGTTGCACTTCATATGTTCACATTGATGCAGAACACAAAAACAAGTTGGATGCGAAGTCCAGGAGGTACACATTTATAGGCTACGGGCAGTATAATTTTGGTTACAGGTTTTGGGATACAGAAAACAAGAAAATCATCAGAAGCAAGGACGTAGTCTTCAATGAAAAAGTGATGCATAAGGACAATGTGCAGGAAAATAAGGCCGAAGAAAAGGAATTTGTAGAGTTGGAAGAGTTACCGGATATGGGTGTTACAACGTCACAGCATGATCATGAACAGGAGCATTATGAGGCAGAGCCACATACACACGGTTGTGAGGAGGTCTACTCGAGAGAGGAGACCCACGGTCCGATATTCACCCTCCTTATATTATTTACTGCTGACAGATAATGGTGAGCCAGAGTGTTCTGAAGAGACATTACAGTCAGATGCACGGGTTAAGTGGGAGGAGGCCATGGATGAGGAGATGGACTCTCTTGAGTCTAATCGTACATGAGAGCTAGTCACTCTACCTAAGGGTAAGAAAGCTTTTCATAACAAGTGGGTTTACATTGAAGGAGGAGTACGATGGTTCGAAATGGTACAAGGCTAGACTGGTTGTGAAAGGGTTTCAACAAAAGGCGGTATCGATTTCATTGAAATATTTTTACCTGTGGTGAAAAGGTCTATGATTCGCATGATCTTGAGTATAGTGGTTACAGAGGACTTATATGTAGAGCAGCTAGATGTTAAGACAGTCTTTCTTCATGGGGACCTTGAAGAAGAGATATATATGCATCAGCCGACAGGAGACGTGACACCAGGAAAGGAGAACAAGGTGTGCAGACTGAAGAAGAGTTTATATGGCCTAAAGCAGGCCCCGAGGCAGTGGTACAAGAAGTTCGACAATTTCATGTCAGGAAACGACTTTAGGAGATGTCATGCAGACCACTATTGTTACTTGAAGAAGTTTGATACGTCATACATCATTCTTCTTCTGTACATTGATGATATGCTTGTGGACGGTTCAAGCATGAAGGACATCTCAGATCTCAAAAGACAACTGTCTAGAGAATTTGCCATGAAGGATTTAGGAGCTGCAAAACAAATCCTAGGCATGAGGATAAAGCGTGACAGGGAAAACAAGAAACTAGTTTTGTCACAGGCAGAGTACATAACTAAGGTACTTGACCGATTCAATATAGGAGGTGCTATGTCGGTTAACACTCCATTTGCCAACCACTTCAAGCCATCTAAGGAGCAAGGGGCAAAGACGCAAGAGGAACGGGACTACATAGCTAAAGTCCCATACGCGTAAGCTATTGGGAGTCTCATGTATGCTATGGTGAGCACGAGGCCAGACATTGCTCAAGCAGTGGGAGTTGTTAGCAGGTTCATGGACAACCCTAGAAGGAACATTGGGAAGTTGTGAAGTGGATCCTTAGATATTTGGTAGGTACTAAGGATGTAGGGCTGTGATATGGTGGATCGAAAATCAAGCTACAAGGCTACGTGGATTCAGATTTGGCAGGAGATATTAACAGCAGGAGAAGCACTACAGGTTATGTCTTTACTCTGGATAGTGTTGTAGTCAGTTGGGTCTCTCAGTTACAAAAGATAGTATCTATCAGTACGACAGAAGCAGAATATGTTGCGGCTACAGAAGCATGCAAGAAGATGGTGTGGATGCAAGGTTTCATGGAAGAGTTGTGTAAGAAGCAAGCAAATTGCAAACTGTACAATGACAGTTAGAGTGCAATACACTTGGCCAAGAATTCAGCCTTTCATTCAAGGACAAAACATATTGCCATCAGATATCACTTCATACGTTCGTTACTGGAAGATGGATTGGTTGCTCTGGAGAATATTCATACAAGTAAGAATCCTGCGGATATGTTGACCAAGGCGGTCACATGAGAGAAGCTGAAGATCTGTTCAGCTTTGATTGGTCTTCAGGCTTAAAGACGGGGAAGTGGTGCACTCCGGATGAAGAAGACAAAGGTTTATGGTGATGTGTCTTCAAGTGAGAGATTGTTGAGAAGTGGAGCCACATGCACAAATTTCGTGTCGCAAGTCCTTTCGCAACTGGGATGCGGAAAGGGAAGTTGCCAAAACTATAAATTGGGGTCCCTAGGGCTATCCTAGGGTTAAGGTGAATATTGGAAAATATTTCTAAGGTGTGGCCAAGGAATTTTCTCTGTACTTCCAAAGGAGAGGTTAGTATATTGCCTTGTAATCTTCGTTCTTCATAGTAAAAGTTTGCATCTGTGATTTTTTACCATAGATTGGGGTTTTTCCACGTATATCTTGTTTTGTAGTTTGTTTTGGATTGCTTGGATCCGTTTCTAGTTTATATTTCTTCCTGTTTATTGTTTGTGGGTGAGGCCTGAGACTGGATCTCGGATCACTGCGTTGTTGGCATGCTACACAACATTATGAGCCCACTATTATATATGTATTGATCCATGCCGTCCATTTATTTTACCTCATCATTTGTCCATTTACTTTACCTCATCATTTTAGAGCATGAGCCAAAAAATGAAGTAAATCTAAAACTTAAGTGGATCACATCACACAGGTAGGGTTGTACATGAGCAGAGTTAGCTCGGTAGCTCACTCGACTCGACTCGAAAAAGCTCGATTCGACTCGGTTCGAAATTGAGTTCAAGTCGAATCGATCTTATTTTTTTAGCTCGAAAAAATTTCGACCTAAGTTCGAGCTTGTCCGAGCTCGACTCGACTCGGATCGAACCCAACTCAAATCGAACTCGGATTGATTCAGTTCAGTGACTTGGTTACTTTGATATTGTTGTTGCTCACCAAGTGTTTGATAAAATGACTCAATGAGGTATGGTGAAGTGTAGTTGGTGGCAAAGAAGGTATGTATCTGAAACAAATACCTTTTTTTTTTTTTTTTTTTTTTTTTCTCTTGATTTTTTATGTTATTTACAAGGTGTTTGATAAAATACCTGTAAAACCATTGTTGCTGTTTTATATAAAATGAGATTTTGAAAGCGTAGACCATGTGTTTATGAAAATGCCACACAGGCAAACTCAACTCGATCTTCGCTTGAACTCGGCTCAAACTGGCCTGAGCTACTGACTGAACCGAGTTGAGCTAGCCAGTCAGGGTCGATGACCGAGCTGAGCAGAATTCAAGTTGGGGTTAGCAAGTGGCCGAGCCGAGTTGAACTTGGTTCGACTCATGTACACCTCTACACATAGGAAACAAGGGGAATTGAATGACTACCATTCAATTCTTTTTGGGAGCTATAGAAGTTTTGGATCAAGTTGGTGTTTGTGTTTACCCATCATTTATGTCCACATGACCTTATGAACAAGTTGGATGATAAGTACACATCCATGTAAGTCGTAAGCTTATTTCAACTTTCAACAATAAGTGATTAATTACTCTCATTTCTTATGGTGTGGTTTATTTGAGCTTTGGATATATCTCATGGACGGGCAACCTGAATCAACTATAAGTGCTTAATTACTCTCATTTCTTATGGTGTGGTTTATTTCAACTTTCAACAATAAGTGCTTAATTACTCTCATTTCTTATGGTGTGGTTTATTTGAGCTTTGGATGATAAGTACACATCCATGCATAATAGTCGCCCCTATAATTTTTGCAAGTGTAGTTCTAATTATAATGCATTTATGCCTACGTTTTCAAGACCTAATGACCTTGTAATTCTCTCTCTTTTAGTTAGGTGTGTGAAGTCATCTTTACTCATTTACACTTATAGCATAAATTTTAAAACAAACAAGCCTTTGATGAATGCATATATTAAGGGCACGACACATGCAAAGGAAGAGTGATAGAAAAAGAGAGAAGGCAAGGTGGGATGGAAGGGGTGTCGTACGCTGGCCTGCGCTTTAGTTGTAGATCTACCCAGCTTTTTAAATGACATTCTATCATAAGCCAACACAAGCATGTCCTGATGACATGAGAGAGTTGTTATTGTACATTCTCTGTGATCTTATGCCCGTCGGGCTACCTGAATAATCTTACACTTCCGTGCGGGCCACACCAAACCAGGAGAAAAAGTGGATAGGCTACGTATGCAAAGAAGAGCAACAATTAGAATCCAAGCCACTGTATTGGCTAGAAAAATATCTAGACCGTCCTTTTGTGAAGGGTTACATTTTTTAAATGAGGATTTTACCCTCGATGTGAAGAATACATCCCTCTCCTATGCTTTCGCAACGGACGCTCGAGAATCGTCCAAAAACCAATATTCTTTCCTAAAGGGTTAAAATTTTTAAATGACGACTTTGTATACTGTGAAGACTAAATTCCTCTGATGGCCTCTCATAATCAAAGCTACTGAGACATTAAAAAACTAATATCAAGGGTAAATTTGTCCAAAAATGAGTTTTTGTTTTATTATTTTGTTTTGGACTTTGAGTCAGTTAAAGATAATCTAGCCAGATCAGTGATAATATACGGGTGGATCAGGTCGGTGTGTATCACTCGGGTCCACCTCAGATAAGCGGGTATGGTCGGCTGAACTTCGGGCGGACTCGATCCATCAACTTCCCTTGCGTAGAGAAAATTACCACGGTTGACTCCACCTTTTACCCAGCATCTTTTATGAGGTATCTAAAACTTACCTTCCCAACTTAGACCTTGTACGTACGGATAGAGTATTTGAGGACGAAAATACCACTGCTTTTCAAAGGGAATATCGTTTCTGTAGAGCTATGGCTACGAATTATAACCGTAGCCATAGGTAGCATAACAGGGGTATTTACATCCTCAATGCTCTGTCCGTACGTGAAAGGTCTAAGTTGACAAGGTAATTTTTGGATTCTTCGTAAAAGACGATGGATAAAAGGTGGGGTCTACATTGGTAATTTTCTCCCTTGCGTATCCTCTGGTAAAGAGAGAAAGAGACAGTTACCAAATGCCGTTGATGTGCGCTGACATCCCAACACGGCACACTTGTGAGAGATCCAATCAGCTCGTCAGGTGTCCCACCATCCAAAAACCTGGACCAAGAATCGGACACAATCAGATTTTCCAGTGGACCCCACATCGACTTTTGGTAAGTTATTAACCGTCCGTTTTTTTGGACACATGCAGCTCCTATAGCGAGCAGATCAACCTCATTTCCGAGACAGGCCAACTAGACAGTGTTTCCCGCCTGATGAACGGTTCAGTATCTCGAGCACGTGTGCGACACTAACACACGTGAGCCAAGAGGGCATGAGGAGTGCAGTCGCACGACTGCACTGGAGCGCCCTCGTGAAAAATATTCCACCATCACGAATTCAATACCGAGGATAGCGGTTATCCTCGCTTGCCTACGCAAGAAAACTCACGGGAATCCACGTGTCACTGCTCGTCTTTTTTTTTTTTTCTTCAAGGCATTACCTGTCTTTTTCACCGAAAGGAAGCCACACGATCGCCTCGCAGGCGCATGTGCGATGCTGCACGCGCGAATGCATACGTGTGGACGGAACGCTGATTTTCCTAGCTAACCACAGAAAAAGAGTTTTAAACACGGAATCCGCGCCCCCGTAAACAAAAATCCCCAAAAAGCGAAGGAAATTACTCATTTTCCTCGAAATAGAGAGAGAGAGAGAGTCTTTCAGCAGCAACTGCAACGCGCTTCGCTACTCCGTCGTCCCTTCTTCCCCAGGGATTCTCGTATTCCCAAATTACGATGAGATCCACTGCAATTTCCACCATTTGAAGCGCACGTTAAGCCCCTGCGCATCGCCAATCCACGTTAGCTTTTACCCTCTTCCTCTGCGCATGCCTCCTACCGTATTTATCCTCCTCTTATCTCACATGCACTGAATTTCAAGTACAGAGATTTCACTGAGAAATCCTACGCCTGTGAAAACGTAGCTCTTCTTCCGCTTCGAATCCGGTCATTCACTCGACGACGACGACGACGACTACAATCTGCCGTCCGTTCGATGATGCCAAAGCACCGGGACCGGGCCTTGAAAGAGCTCTACGATCTTACCGGCAAGATTCGGGGACCTGAGGCATGTAATTATGCTGCCTTTCTTCTCTAATTAGGGTTTCCGATTCCGCCCGGTGTTCTTACTAGAGTTTCTGTTGACTGGTTGTGTTTTCGAATCTTTGATGTGGTCTCCGATCGGATTTTCTCAGTTTCCTTATGTTCGATCTGGCTAAGGATTCGGATTCGTTGAAATTTCTTGTACTTGAATCAGACCCTTCTCATTCGATATCTTATTATTATTTTTAATTGCATCGAGTTTTTGTTGGGTCTGTTTGCTAGTGAAGTGGAGGAAGTCTCATTTTATGTTTTCAGAATCCGCATTTTGTTTTTGCAGGTATTGATTGTCTTTTAATGTTTGTGGTTTTTTAACCTGATTTTAGATCACTCCAGTCTTGAGAGGGAGATGCCGTATACAAGGGCCTGTGGAGGAGACCGACCATGGCGTTCGGACAGTTAAGGTAAGGCGGATTTTCAGGTTCCTAATATATGTGTTTTTTATATTGCCATTGATTCAATCTGTGATCCTAAATCAAGAGCTGCTTATGTATCTGTCATCAGTGATCCACTATCAAGATTTCACCTTCTTATTGCCCTAGTCTTGTAAATCATTCGTTTGTCATAACAAAGCAGTCTTGAACATGTCACATATTTCTATTCAATACAGAACATGTCACATATTTCTATTCGATACAGTATAGGCTTCCTTCCCTAGTTATATGAGCGTTTACAGCTTAAGACAGGCCCAACTATGTTTATGCAGTTTTGTTTGGCAAATCGCCGATAGTGTTCCACTAACACCGAGCACTTGGTTTTCCCCTTTTCTTTCTTATTGAAGCGTACCTGTTAATTATTAGAAAGGAGAACACTGTTCAATCTAATCAAAATGACAGCCAAGGTCTTACAAGTTGTAAAACAGAAGTAAATGATACTGATGTAAATATCAATAAGGAGGATGGTGATTCCTAATATATGCATAATTTGTATGAAAAACACGGAGTTGGTCAACCATCTTTTCATTGTGCCTTTGCGGGGGATTTGTGGGATGTGTTCTTGGGTCTGTTTAATGTTTCCTGGGTAATGCCAGTGTCAATAGAGGTTTTATTTTATTTTAATTATTTTAATTATTTTTTAAGTCCTGCACGGTGGTGTAGGCAAAAGAGGGAAGATTCTTTTGAGGATGGTTATGGTGGCAGTATTTTGGGCCCCTTGGAAGGAGAGGAACAATAGATGTTTACGATATAAGAGTGGGCAGGTTGCTGAGGTTTTCAGATGGGCTAAGTTGGATGTAATTGGAAGGGCCTCCAATATAAAGGCCCTTGCCAAGTGTTCTCTTCTGTCCGGCTCTTGGTTGGGGTTGTAATTGCCTTGCCATGCTTTTTCTTCATTTTTATAAAATCACCACCTTTCAAAAAAGAAAAAGAGAAGAAGCTTGGTTATATTGCTAAATTGAAGAGTTTGTCATAACTTGAGTTTGTATAGGCATTGAGAGTGAAATCCCATAGATGGAAAATTCTGTTGCATGCTTCATACAGGCTGGGGATCACATGTAGTCAATGGTCAATGAGGTGGAGTGCTTGTCACTGTGTCCACACTTGTGATTTTTCTTACTTTCTTTTTATTTTTCCTTTTATTTTTGAATGAATAAATGAGATTACTTACTTGTAGGCGTGGCCATATGGTAGGCTTAGTCCACGTGTACTGTTAAAAAAGAAGAAGAAGAAGCTCGGTCAATGTGTCCCCTTCCCCCTATCTGTTAGGAGAGTTATCAATGACTTCTGGAGGCTGTCTCTTAGTAGTGGCCAGTGGACGGCCCCTCCCCCTGGTCGGTGGAAGCTAAACGTTGACATGACTTCCTTGGGCAATCCAGGGTGTTCCGTATTCGAGGCATGTTAAGAGACGAACCTCGATCAAATTTTGTTTCTCAGGTCAGGCTGGCTGGCCAGCTCCAGTTCTTCTAATCAGGCAGAACTGCTTGTCATCAAGTTTGGATTGGAAATTTTTGCTTGTTGGGTGGATGAGTCCTTAGTAGTGGAGGTGGATACTCAAAATGTGATCACCTGGGTGTCTGGAATTAGTCCTGCCTATCGAATCTAGCTTTTATTTGCAACAGCATTAGGTTGTTTTCCCGCACTTTCTATATGAGCTATCACCATGTTCCTAGGGTGGATAAGTGTATGGCCGTCAGCTGATTCTCTTGCAAAGGGTGGAGCCTGTCCATCTTCTCTTTGTACAGGGGATTCTTATCCATTGCCTGATGGATCGTTCTTCTCTTTAGCCCACTGGGATTTTTCTCAATAATTTTTTTTTATTGATTAAAACAAAAGTTAGCCGACATGTCAACATTCTGGTCGTCCAAAATGTCCTTATGGTTCAAGGATGCTTGGGAGCAGAAATTTCATGTTAATCCCAATACACCCTCAACTGTCAATACACATGCGCAGCACCCCCACACACATCAACACACTGCATATCCATGGTATTTTTTCTTTCTTTGCTGCTCGAACTGATTTATTTTGCATGTGATTAAAAAGATGCCTTGTATGGATGTCTTTGGAGACATGGGAGGATATGTTAAGTATCTATCAGCATTTGGTTATCCGTTGGTAGTAAAGTCATATCCCATTTGCACTTATATCTTAAGGAAGGCTCTGATCAACTTAGTTTCACAATCCTTCTAGCCAGGTGATGCTCCTGCTTCCACTTCCTGAGTGCTTATGCTTGCTAACATTTTGCTTGCCCACTCCCACACCCGAATTTATTGCCGCTTCACCTTTCATGCAACTATGCTTTGATGTAGTTTCACTTCTACTCCTGTTTAGTGTATCGTAATTTTCAAGTATTAAAATTTCAATTGATAGATCTCAAGACTACTTTGGAAAAATATGGTTATCATCATCATCATCTAAGCCTTATCCCTACTAACTGGGTTGGCTACATGAATCCTTTTCCGCCATTCCACTCTATTAAGGTCCATAACTTCAGTTAGACCATAGGCCATCAAGTCTTTTCTTTCTACCTCCACTCACGTCCTTTCAGGCCTTTCCCTTGCTCTTTTAGAGTCTTCAACTTGTACCAACTAACTCCTAATGGGCGCAGTTCTTGTTTTTTGTTGCACATGACCAAACCATCTAAGTCTCATTTCCCTGTCTTATTACCTATTGGAGTTACTCCTAATTTCCCTTGAATGGATTCATTTATAATTCTATCCTTCCTTGTCTTGCCATTCATCCATCTCAACATCCTCATTTCAGCTACACGCTCATCCTATGAACATGTTCCGTGACCGTGACTGCCCAACATTCTGTCCCATTATGCATGGCTGGTTGTATAGCCATCCTATAAAATTTCCTTCCAGAGTGTTACATGACAATCACATAAAACTCTAGAGGCACATCTCCATTTTCCCCGCCGAGCTTGAATTGGACAACATCCTTCTCAATCTCTCTACTCATGAATTATTGACCCAAGATATCAAAAGTGATCATTTTGGGGTTATAGTTACTAAATTACTGATTTGTATTGTTAGACATTTGTATAGCAGCAGTTGTGAAGCACATGATATTATATTCTCTCTTTTATCTCATTATCTTCTCAAAATTTGATCTTTATTGCTTCTTCTTCAATTTTTTTTTTTTTTTGTCAGCAGGAAGGATCTCCATCTGAGAAAAGAATTGTTAAGGGTGCCATTAATGAGAATTTTCATATGAGATTGGAATCTGGGACGTGTAACGTTTGTGCCACTCCTTGCTCATCTTGTATGCATTTGAACCAAACTATATCAGTAATGGAATCAAAGATTGAGGGTGAGTTTTCAGATGACGCTGATATGGTACCACTTTCCAAGAGCAAAGCATGTGATGGCAGGCAACGTACAGCTAGTGAAGCCAGTAACTTAGTCAGTGCCAGTTCAAGTCATGATTCATTGTGTGAAAATGCTCAAAGCAAAGCGACTACGAGGACCTGTGATGCGCCTGATGGGTTTGAAGATGTTGAGATGCTCCCAAAGTTGTCATCAAGTAAAACCACTGTGCAAGATGTGCTCCTTAATGGAGGACGTGATATTGCTTCTCAAAGAACCTCAAGACGGCATGAGGAGCAGCAGGGATTAGAATGTCATGGTGATAACATATCATGTGTTACTGGAGCTAAAGGTACAGATACATCAGTTGGTAATATTGGAATTAGCTAGATCAGAAGGATGTGTCATTTAGTTCTTCAACTATTATCTTTCTAGTGACAGTCTTTGAAAAGGATTCAATTTTAAACTACTCCCGGTTGTCTGACTGATTTTCTTTGTGAAACAGAAGAGAGCCAGCATGGTACAACAACTAAGGAGTCTCTTCAGAAAAAATGTTCTGGTATTACTTCAGAAACTGCAGATATTTCCAACAAGTCTGACCCATTGGGATTTCCATCCTCAAATGATGTCAATGCACACAATAATTCACCAAAATTGCAGCTTCCACATTCTCTTTCTCTAAGAGGCAATTCATTATTTTCTCGTGGAGATTCTAAAGATTTGGAAGAGAATTCAAGTTCCCAGCTTATGGCAGAGACTCCTGAATGCTCCATAGAACACACTGATTCTTCATTGGCAGAACCTCCGACGAGTAAGGCTGTTGATGGCCAGAAATCTGGTGGACTTCCACCTGTTACTATCGTTCCAAAAATTGAAGGAAGTAAAACAAGTCTCATCAAACGTAGTTTTTCTTCATCCACTGAAACTGGAGGCCACAAGGATGGTAACCCACCAATGAAGTCTATAAAATGTTTAGATAATAAGCGGCAATCTGGAAAGTCGAGTGCCTCTTTTGAAGTTTCTGATATGCAGGAACAACCTCCACAATCTCAGCCCATCGCAGATTGTGAAAATTCTGGATCAGACATTCTAGAGGATGATGTGAGTATTAATTGTTTTTATGTATATTATTTCTGAAGTCTCATAAATCTAATTGATTTCAAGCATGGGGCTCAAGCTGGTAGATCAATGTACTTTCTGTGCTCTGTCTACCTCTTTGCTCTAGTAGAGGTTCTCTCTTTTTAGTTCGTTCATACTGAACATAGAAAAGTGGTGATGATCCAAGTCAACACTAAATGAAACTGTCGCAATGAGAAAGTTGATGTTTATTCGGGCACGTGAAGCAGTGGGAGCCAAATGTAGCTGGTTCATTTTTGTGAAAGATAAATAGAGCTGGTTCATTGTTTTTCCGAAAGAGTTCATGAGTGCCTGAAGCTCATACACCTTCATATTTGTTTGAATCAATTGGTACATTTGGAGATCCTGTAAGCACACAATAATATAATGTGGTGAAAATTTGTCTGACCTTACATCATTTATTATATCCAAACGCATCACCATCTACCAATACCATTGGCATATCTTTCTGTTGAGCTGCTTAGAAATTCTTTGATAAACTTGTGTTGGTAAGTGGCTTAACACGTACGTTCTACAAATTAGATCATGGGGACATCGTGAAATAACATGTGAATGTCCAACATACCCTCTGGAATGTCCAGCACACCGTATGGGAGTATTTTGAGGCCCTGCTTGCCCCATGTTATCTATTATGCATGCTTTTCTGCCCAAAATGTTTCTTGCATCTCCTATGAAACCTATGTAAAAAACCAAAAAAAAAAAAGAAAAGAAAAGAAAAGAAATGCTGTTTATCTGTGTTTTTGTTTTAAAATGAAATTTATGGATGTTCAAGTTTGTCTGTTGCAACTTTCTAAGAAAAGCGATATTTTACACCCTTCTCTGATGTCACTCAAAGAATCTTCCTTGAAAGATTTGAAGGTCAAGCTGTTGCTGCTGTAGTCATAACAGAAGCCATTGGATCACAAGAAGCTAAGCATTCATGATTAAGCATGATGTCTCCCTGCAAATTTGGAAAAAAACATATAGTTGCATTTATCCACAAAAGTAGAATTTCTTTCCAACCAATGGAATAAATAATTATGTGATGAAAGTGATTTGATACAATTCTGTTGTCCCTGCGACACTTCAGATACATGCATATAATGGCTGCTTCATTTGTTTTTGGGACATTCATTTCATGACAACTCTGTATCTGATAATCTTTTTTTGCCTGTTGTATCTTTAAACAGGTAAGGTCTGTGATATATGTGGAGATACAGGCCGGGAGGAGATGCTTGCTATTTGTAGCAGATGCAGTGATGGCGCAGAGCACACGTAGGCCATGCTAAATCTTTAATTTTGAAAACTGGATTATAACCCTTAGCACCTAGTTTAGGTCCATTTATTGATTTTTTTTTTTCCTCCTGTAAGGTAACACAACAATGTTCTGTTTACTTTCAATCAGCTATTGCATGAGAATAATGCTCGATGAACTTCCAAAAGGTGATTGGCTATGTGAAGAATGCCTGCTGAAGGAGGATGCTGAAACCAAAATGTGGATAAAGTGGAGGGGACATCAGCAACTATAAAAGCACCATCCTCAAATGAAAAAAATCAAAACCATGGAGGCACCTTCAATCCTAAGCTTCTCTCTAAGTTGGATATCAAATCTCAGGAAACAGAGGGAAACCAAGCTGTAAAAGTAGCCACAAGTCCACAGCTCTCTGCTAAAAGACTAGCAGATAATCTGGAAGTTCCTTCAGTGTCAAAAAGACAGGCCATTGAACTGAGTACTGGATCACCAGGGACTACCAGCCCTAGCAGAAGACCTGCACTGTCTCGAGAGAATTCATTCAAGAACTTCGATGTGGGGAAAGTCAAGCCGGGCCATTTGTTACCTTCATCTGCAAGTCGCTCGGGCAACAGTTCTCAAGAGGTTCCCCGCTCCCTTACTTCTCCAGGTCCTAACTCATCCAGGATGCAAGCACTCCTTCAGTCACCTCGAGGTAAGATCACATACCTCAGTTTTGCCTCAGCATCTTATTTTGTTCAAAAGATGGCAGCAATGCAGATTGTCGAGATCCTTTCTAATGCTCCAACTCTGCCTTCATTCATAGGTGTACTTTCTAAGTCAGCTACTTTCAACAACTCAAGCTTGAAACCAAAAGTAAAACAGATATTTGAAGATGTTGCTCAAAAGAAAAAAATGGCAAGACAATCTTCTATAAGTAGCACAAGAAAGGAGGGATTGAATAGAAGTATCGACAGATCTATGTCATTCAAAACCACAAGCTCAGGCCACTCAAATGCCAATGAATCAAGAACTAAATTGCAATCTCCAAATTTATCTCGTGCTGAGGATCCAAGAGGCTTGAAGCAATCAAAAGAACATAATCTAATAGAGAGGAAGAATTCTTTTAAATTGGATTGCTCAATGGTTAGTTCATCACCAATGGCCAGTCCAAAGAGCATGTTCCATGATGAAAGTATGTCATTGCTTGGCTCCATGAACAATTCGCGCGATCCAAAGGCTGCACGCCATGACAGAAAATTAAACACTCCATCTGACCCAGCTACTTTCCTTGCTAAAAGAGGATCAGAAAATCCAACTACTCCAGGTATAAAGCAGTTCCTTTTTGGGCTGTTATTGCTAATACCTGCTTTCGTTATTTATCATTCAACCCTTATTGTTTTTATTCTCATGGTGTTGCTTATTTCTGTTATTGGGTCTTCGATGAATGTGGTGTAGTGAAGAAGCAGCCATCATGCTTATCCAGTGGTTTTGCTGTTCCATCTTCAAATGGGAAGTACAGTTCTGAGGGACAAAAGCCATGCCAAGTTGGCCCTAAGGAAGACACAACAGTTTTTTCTCGTGCAGCTGATGGATTGTGTGGTGGTCGCGATGTACCTTTGCAAGATGGCTTGCTTCGATCACAGGAATCCACAAACCAAGATAGAAAAAGCAAGGAGCCTTCCTCTTTCAGCTTGTCTGTGCAGAATGTTTCATCTGGAACTGCAAGTAAACATGTTCAATGCCAAAGATGTAATGAAGTGGGCCATACTCTACAATTTTGTCCAGCTGTGAGCCTTCGTGTTTCTGCTCTCAAGGCTTCTGCTGTGAGAAGTTCAAGGGAGGTGACCCACAAAAGCAACAAGTGGAAAGATGCTGTAGAAGCAGCCATGACAAAGACTAGGATACATAAAAGTAATAGATTGCCTGATCAATCAGATGAATTATCTTTGTCAAGTACTGATTTGAGCTTTGAAGTAGCTTCTAAAGATCAATTATCAAGTTCTTCAAGCTGTTTGAGGAATTTTTCCCCAGAAGGCACATTTGATGAGCAAGAGGCTTTGAGGAGCTCCACTGCTGATTCTCGTGGAACTGCAGCTGCATCTACCATCAATTCTAATCAACACACTGCATATTTGAAAGAAATAGCATGTGCTTCCAGAGAAGAGAACTTGAATGGTCCTCTTTTGGATGCAACTAAACCAAATCCTTACATGATAAATTTGCCAAATCAAGCTCCTACACTTGCCAACCCTTTCAGAATTTCAGCCATTCCGGAGTATGATTACATATGGCAGTATGATCCTCCTTTCTCTTTGTTTGAAGTTTTGAGTTGTAATTTATTAGTGGGCATGTCAATTCAGTCACACTATGCTGTTTTTATTGCTTTTCACTTTTGGAATGCTTGATATGCTGAGTTCCACTGCCGCAGGGGCGGCATTGAGGTGCAGAGAAGTGGAAGAATTCCTGACTTCTGTGATGGGATTCAAGCACACCTGTCAACTTGTGCATCACTGAAAGTTTTTGAAGTAGTGAAGAAGTTCCCTTGTAAACTCCAGTTGGAGGAAGTTCACCGATTGAGCTCATGGCCAATTCAATTCCAGCACAACTGTGCCACTGAAGATAACATTGCTCTCTACCTCTTCGCTAAAGATATGGATAGGTTTGTTCATGTGCTTTTTTCCTTTTTCTTTTCCCTTTTTAAGCTGAAGTAGCAGCTCCTGTATGCTGATGCACTTCTTCAATTTTGCTTTATGTTTTCCATGGAACAGTTACGAAAGGAATTACAAGAAGTTGTTAGAAAATATGCTAAAGAATGATTTGGCTCTTAAAGGGAACTTTGAGGGAATTGAGCTTCTCATATTTCCATCAAACCAGCTTCCTGAGAAATCCCAGCGTAAGAATGATATTTTGCACATTCATGCATTACCTTGTACTTAAAAAAAAAAAAAAAAATTTGTTTTTTATACTGCACTACATGCTTGTCCTTTCCATTTACTGAACATGTCTACAGACATATGAACATGAATGCACTTCCTTGCACTTTGAATCTGATTTCTAACTGTGCATATATTTGAGAGAAATCCATGTTAAAAGATTTATTTTGCTTTTTGCAGGTTGGAATAGATTATTTTTCCTTTGGGCCGTATTCAAAGTAAGGAGTACAGATTGCTCAAAATTGAATCCTGGTTCTCAAAAGAAGATCTGTGGAGCTAGTTCGGATCTGGACCCTTTGGCCCAAGATTTGGCCCGCCCTGCCATGACTGAGGTTGCTATGTCCCAGAACATATGTTCTTATGGGCATATGGATCAGGAATTGTCCAACCTCAGATCACCCAAAGCACCAGAAGTAATCAAATCCACTTCTGTGGGTTTGCTGTTTTTATCGTCTTCTGGTGAAGGGGATGGTAATACTTACATAACAGGATCAACTCTTCATCCAAGGTCCACTTTTCATGAACTCAAAGAGTCAGCAGTTGATGACACACATTCATCTGACAAGAACACTTCATGTTTATCGTCTTCTGGGAGAGGGGATGGCAATACTTACGTAACAGGTTCAACTCCTGATCAGAGACCCACTTTTCATGAACTCAAAGAGTCAGCAGTTGATGACACACATTCATCTGAGAAGAACCCCTCATGTTTAATTCATGGATTTCGTCCATCAGCGAGTGTTAATCAGATGACAAGTTTACGTGAGACCTGTTCTTCATTGAAGATTCCGATGAAAAATCCGCAGTTGTGCTCAGAAGTGAAAGGCAAATGTACCTCTTTGGTAAGCTGTTCATTTTCTCGCCAGCATGCTCAAGATCTAATTGGCATTTTGCTATGAATTTCTTGGATTACTTTAGAATCCTTATCAATGGTTACGCCACATATGAGTCTAAGCCAATAGTTCACAACTTTACATTTGAATGCATGTACTATAGTGAACTTGTGTTATTGTTGTGGAACATTTTAAATGGAGGGGCAACAGCTCCTCAAAATTGGAAAAAATAAAAAATAAAAAATATCCAAAACGATCAAAGGAAATGACAATTGTGTTTCTTCCATTTCAAGTTTGATAAGTCACATCATCAATTATGGAGATTCCAAGGATGTCCAGTTCAATTCAGGGCGTAATCACATGTCACAGATTCATTAATTTCTCGTCATTTGCGTTTTTTTTTTTTTTTTTTCTACGAGTCTATTTTTCTACATCTTCATGTGAATGTATCTGTTGCTTGTGTCTTTCCTGTCTAGGCTATGGAAACAGATAGGTAAGAAAGATGAGAAACTTCTAAATAGGGCATTGCATAGTTTGCGGGTACAGGTGATGGGGGATTAGGTATTGAGTGGGAATGGGGATTGCGATTTTGGGAAGATTTGTGGGTAGGTGAAGAGGTCTTGTCATTAGGTACCCTATGTACATGGACTAGTGTCACGGGGATTTTAGGCAGCAGTTGGAATAGCGTTTCCAGCAACAGTGGTCAAGATTATCAGTCTTGACCGTCTACTGCAACAGGCAGCTAATGGTTTCCAAATGTATCAGCAAAATATTATGTCCTGTGAGTTGTATGGTCATTTTTTTTTGGGGTGTATATGTGTTAGTTTTGTTGTTAAAAATAATTTCTCCTACAAATCTTGCACATCTGCTTAAGTAGATCTTCAGTTGTTTATAACAAGAATATCTAGCGCGCTAAATTAGTAGGTTCTTAAGACGTCTTGCTTACATGGTTACTGTCTTTTTTCAACCCCCTTTTCTTTCTTTCTTTCTTTCTTTCATATTTCACTAAAATCACATGTCTAGGTATCTCATCTAACCCCCAAGAGCCAATGTGGCTTTACCTCAAGTAGAGGGTCTGAAAAGACCATCTACAATAACCACTTGGGCACACAGGAGATGAGCTCCATTTGGTATAACGATGGCTTACTCTCTTGTGATTATACTAAGGATGGTGGAGGAAGACATCTGATTGCTCAAGTGGATCCCACAGCCAGCAGAATTGGCAGGTTTGGCCATCAAATCTGACCGTAGGCCTAAGCAATAGTTTCAGTTACCGTATGAGCCTTGTATTTGCAATTGGATGGTCTAAATAGTGTTATATCACTTGGTGGGCCCCTCATTTGATCCAACATGTGTGAAACTAAATCTAGGTGAAGCCATAGTCTTCTAAAGTCTATACAGTTGAAGAGTAATTGAAAAGGCCGAGCTAAGAGTCGGGGGGGGGGGGGGGGGGGGGGGGGGGGGGGTGAAATAGGACTATGCCAAATTAAAAAATTAAATGCGGAATTAAACAAATATAAATAAAGATAGCATTAAACAATCCCACAAAGCAGAAATGAGTAACAACCTCAAATGTACAAGTATTGAGAGGTTGATACAAATGTTGTTCTAAGGACAACCTTACATAAAAAACCAATGGTTTATGGTAGGACAACCCGATTCCTAGAACGGTCTGTTTATCAAAATCTCAAACCGATACAGAAGATTAAAGAATAAAAATAGCAAAGAAAATAACTAAGCTATTACAACATTGCCACACTTGCATAAAAGAGATTACAACATTCTCCACAAATGCTTAAAAAGAAATTACAACATTCACACAATGCCACAATCAATCAACCACCACAAGACCAGAAATTATAGTGGTTCGCTTGTGTGTACACCAACTGTTTAGAAAAACAGTCACAAACTACTCCACTCCCAATATCCTCACACAGTGGATATTGGCGTTCACTATGCAACAGGTTTTTCAAGGTTCACCTAAAACCTTCACAATTGTGTCTTTCAAGTGGGCTTACACAATTCAAAAACCCTGCACTCTGAGTTTTCTGGATCACCTCAGACAAACAAAAAGAAAGAGATTTTTTCTGTCACAATCTCAAAAAAACTAAAAATAGATTTACAGAAATGTAAAATACTTATCTGGATATTCTCTTTAATTTAGCTTTTTGTATTTGATTTTGAGATACTACATTCCAATCTTATTTGAAGAAGGGATTTCATTTTACACAATTCAAAAACCCCACACTCTGAGTTTTCTGGATCACCTCAGACAAACCAAAAAGAAAGATTTTCCTGGCACAATCTCAAAAAAACCAAAAATAGATTTACAGAAATGTAAAATACTTATCTGGATATTCTCCTTTGATGAAACCCGGTAGAACCAATTTGGAGTAGATGTTTAATGTCCACACTCACTTATGTAAATCACCTTGGGCTTGCTTGATTTGATTTTGATTCCAAGAAGGGGAAAACTAAAATCCCTTCTTCAAATAAGATTGGAATGTAGAATCTCAAAATCAAATACAAAAAGCTAAATTAAAGAGAATATTAAATGAGCACTAAATAGCTTAAGAATATCACTAAATTATCTCTCAGAGTGGTGTCTTGATTTTGCTTGAATTGAATGAAACACTCTGAAAATCGTGCTCTATTTATAAGTGCAGAAACTGTTCACTCAACTGGCCTAGAGGACAGCTCGACTGGTCGAAGGATCAACAAATTTTTAAAATTTCGGGCGCGATAAGATAAGACCGTTCCACGACTGGTCGAGTGGCCTGCACGACCGGTCGAACCCTGCTTTCAACTGGTCGTGTGGGACCCAATTTAGTTGCTGGACTTTGAGTCGAGCCTGCACGATTGGTTGAGCACTGTTTACTCGACTGGTCGAGCAGTCTCCAGGACTGGTCGAGGATCCAACAAAAAATTTCGAAAATTAGTAACAAACATTGGACTGGTCGAAGAATTTCTTGGACTGGTCGAGCCAGTACTAGGACTAGTCGAACATGGGCTAAGACTAGTTGAGAAAGAGCCTATAGAAGTATATAGTGACCCAATTTAAGTATGCAATCAATATGAGCTAACCTATGGTCAATCTAGGGTCTTACATACCTTATAAGTGAAATTTGAACATTGAATCATCATTTGCTTCGGTTGATAGTTGATCTTGAAGTATACGAAGCTTGATATCTTGAAGTACTTTGAAGCTTTAACTTGAAGTACTTGTGACTTGTATTTCACCTTGAGCTTTGAATTCCAAACCAAATCACTTTGTCTTGACATAGTTGAAGCTTTGAAATCTTGAACTATCACTTGATGTTGTACTTGAACTTGTATATCTCTTATACTTGTGATGCTTGAATCTTGAATTGGAACATCTTGAACTTGTACTTGAATTACATGATCTTGAATAAGAAGATGAACTAAACAAGATACAGATTCTAAGAGGTTTTGGCACTACAAAATTTGACAATCATAGGAGCTAGAAAACATAGCACTTACAGTAATGCTACGGCGATTCACCCTATCATACCGGCATGCGTCCTCTGCTCTGAATGTTGAGGCAGTGGGTGCGACATAAATACCTATGGGGCCCATCATGATGTTATCTTGAAATCCACTATGTTCATCATTTGTGAGAGATCATTATAAGACTTCTCCCATAAATTAGGCCCATCCAAAACTTGAGTGGGCCACACCGCAGGAAACAGTAGGATAGGATGCATGCCATTGAAATCTTTCTGTGACCCACCAAAGACTTGGATGACTAGATATTTGGTTTTTCCCTTCATCATCTATGTTGTAACCTTATGAACGGGTATCCACACACACACACACACACACACATAGAGAGAGAGAGAGAGGAGAGAGAGGAGAGAGAGAGAGAGAGAGAGAGAGAGAGAGAGAGAGAGAGAGGAATGTTCAGTCACACACCAGTTCACGCGAGTTCTCGTGAGAACTTTTTGGGAACTCATTTCCGGTGATACGAGCTCAAAATCTGAACTGTCCACCTAATGCAGCACCCCATGAAACCCATAGGGACCAACTTTTACCCTGATCCAAAACTTTGGTGGGCCATGATGAAAGAGAGGCAAATCAAGTGAGGGAACTATTTCCTTTTGCCATGGCCCACCAGATTTTTGGATCAGGATAAAAGTTGTGCCCTTAGGGTTTCATGGGGTGCTGCATCAGTTGAACGGTTCAGATTTTGGGCTCATATCACCGGAAATGAGTTCTCAAAAAGTTCTCATGAGAACTGGTGCGTGGCTGAGCATCTCTCTCTCTCTCTCTCTCTCTCTCTACACGCGCGCACACACACACACACACATATATATACACATACATATTGAAGGGCCTCCTATTTATATTAATAATAAGCAAGTGAAAAACACCCTTAAGTAACAAAAGCAAAAATTCACCTTAAGTCCTAATCCAATTTATCTAAAGAATAGACAAGAGGTGCTAAGTGGGCTGTATGGCCCACATCTATATCCATTAGGTGGGCCGCACAGCTATATGGCCCATATTTCTCATGTGTTAAGTCAGGTTTATCTTATTATTACGTAGTTACCTTTTGTTACAAGTCTTTGTTAGAGTGGAACTTTGCTTAATCGATAAGCCATTGTACATACATATACATTTATGTATCACAAATAAAGGAGTACTGGTATTCGGCTGAATCAAAAGCAATTCCTTTTGTTTCTGCGAGCCAACAAGTGAGATTCTTCCAATTTTTCCTCGGCTTTGCTCTCTCTTTGCTGGTGTTTGAGCACACAAAAATATTGGAGAAGTGAAGTGACAAGTCACTGCAACCTGCTGCTTTCTTTCAGATTCTAATCTCTTATTCAATGTAAGCATCTAAATCAATCTCATCCTGAAGCTAACATGGAGTTTGATTTTCAGAGGTTTTCTGTCAGATGGCTTCACAACACTAGTGCCAATCAATGTTGTCAAATCGCATATGCGATTGCATGCGATCAGCATATGCTGTTCGCATATGCGATCGCACAATCGCATATGCCATGGCATATATATTATATATATATATATATATATATATATATATATATATATATATATATATATATATATTTATATTTCAAAAAAAAAAAAAAAAAAAAAGAGGGAAAAACATTAGTACACATGATTGAATTGGGTTATTTTACTTATTTCATTATAGTTTGTGTTTCATTAAGTGATATATTTTATTACTTATATTAGATAAATTTTAACAAAACAATCAACAAGCTACATGAAAAGATAACTAATTATTATAAACTTCGAAGAAAGAAATTTTAATGATAAATGGATAACTTGAAACAACTTACAAGTTATAACTTACAACTCAATTTACAAAAAGTAAGCACAACTTATAAAATACAAAAAATAAACATAATTGAAATAATTGTAGAGAGATTAGAGTAAGAAAGAAAGAGGTGTAAGAGAGAAAGAGTAAGAGATTTAGAGCTTTGGAGTAAAGAATAGTGAAAATGGAGGGGATATGAGTTTCTCCAATTTGAAAAAATAAAAAATAAAAATAAAAATCTTGCCAGGCATTGGGAAATATGCGATCGCATATGCAGTATGCGATCGCATATTTGTCGCATACAAAAGTATGCCATGACATACTTGCCAGGATCGCATATGCCATCATGGCATATGCGATTTCATCAAAAGTATGCGCATATGTGATCGCATTTGATAACAATGGTGCCAATGCATGAATGGATAAGAATCCACCCTATCCAAAGTGTAGATCTATGGACCTTCTTCCTTTGCTGGAGCTCAGCAATACAATCATCCTCTAGGCCTTAGGAATTTAATGAAAGTATATTCTTCGTAGACCTCTTTTCATCTTTCTTTTTATTTTTTTATTTTTTTATTTTTTTCCTTTTTTTATTTTTTTCTTTTTTATAACTTTAGGTCATCTAAAAGAAGAGATAAATCCACCACTCCTCTCAACACTGAAGCAATTACAGATGCCAAGTCTCCTTCAACCATCAATGGCCTACCAAATGGTTTTAAATATCATCTGATATGACTTGACATCATCCGAGTTATATCGATTTGGTCCAAAATGATGGGAGTCACCACAAAAAAACGGGACCGAGTTGGTCGAGTTATACCAATTTCGGTCCCCAGGTAACTCGCACTCTGAAATCGTACCTAAATCATGAGTATTCAACTCAATCAGCAAAGATTACCACCCCAATTTAGTAGCTGATGATTTTGCCCTATTTGAATTTCTGGTCACTGCAGGCCCCAAGAAAGTAAATTTGATGACACGTACTTGTCCTTTAATACTTGACTCCTGATGCACTTGGGTTGGCACAAGGAACTCCCATCCACATTCAGCCTACAATGGCCAGACAAGGGAGGCATGCCCTACTTTAATGGGGACATGTCAAGGCACATCTATGACTGTAACTCCTTTGCATTTACAGAGAAGATCACATTGGGACCCCTCCAAAACATCTGAGGCACTACCCAACTTTCCAATGATACCATCTTGTCAACTAGGCTTGCCAGACTCCACACTGTCTTCAAATATTCTTTTGTTTATTTCCTTCCAATGCCGTCTTCATTATTCTTGTTTCTTTCCATCCAAATTCCCCAGAACATTTTCCACATGATCTTACCCCGAGGCGCGAAGGGCCCTGCCATTCCAACGATCCATGAGCTCCATAGTCGATCCTGGGAGGACCCAATTGATTTCAAACAAACTGAAGAAAGTGACCCCAATGAGCCATGCTACATCACACTGAATGATGAGGTGGTCCACTGATTCCAAATCTCTTCTACACACATAGTACTTATTGGGCATAGACCAATTGCATTTTTAAGGTTACAAGCTGTAAGAGTAGCCCCACCCTATATTAGACTGTTCTAATTATTAGGCCACCATGTTTACACGGTAGGTCCCACCCAGTGAACGAATGGAATCTCAACAAACTGGCAATGTTGGCATGTCTGGAGGTGTCTTCCCTGTGTGTATATCTGTCTATTGCATGGATACCCTATTAGTTTTCCTGTGATAATATTGTGGCAAGTGCATTTTAGTACTTGTTTTGGGTACATTTGCCCAAATTTCATCTCTACTTCGCTGCAAGCAGCAGCAGCTTGGAGCAAGTGTGTCTGTTTTTCATCAGTCTTGGGTGCATCTTACTTATCAACAGCAGTTCTTGTATCCTTCAATCATTCACTCGTTTGTTTGCATTCTGCGTGTAGAAAGAAGTTTATAGAGATTCCCAAAGTGGAATGGATATGAGGCTAGAACCTTCTGTTCAAGCAGCAGCTGTGCAAAGTGTTCTTAGTAAAGGTAAAGCAGTGCCAATGTGCTCGGACAGTTCTAATGGCAGACAAGCAGGCCTAGCTTCAGGCTCAGGAGATAGACAAGATACTTCATCTGTCTCATCCAAGATACTTCCAGTCACAACTCATGTTCCAGAAGTAGCTGCTGTGGGTGGCAGAGATCAGGAGGAAGTGGACTTGGACAAGGAGAAATTGATGCATTCTGTAACTTCCTTGGAGGTGGATGTTTGGAGGGAGCAAACAAAGCAAGAAGAGAGCACCTGGGAGGTGAGGGCTGGCAGGAAACGCTCACACTCAATTTCTTCCGAGACAATCTCAGAAGCTTCTGGTGAAACGTCGATGAAGACTAGTGAAGCGATGGTGCACAAAGAGATGACCAATTGTGTTCTGGTTGATGGAGAAAAGCAAAGGAAGAAAATGAGGACAGGTTCTCATGAACAGATTTTGAGGGATGGATTTTCTCCTGAAATAATTGAGCTGGACTCTAGCATTCTAAAGGAGGAGCAGAAAGGACATTGTGCTGATGACAACACCATTGTCTCCAAGAGCTCCAGAACAACGGAAAGGTACTTATTTCCGGTGAATTCAGGTCCTGTTAGAGACTTAATATCCGGCGACTCCATACCATGTCATATAGTTTCGTCAGACGACGAGGACTTGCCTGAATCTGACCTCCCAAATCTCGAACTTGCATTGGGGGATGTAAAGAAACCATCGAAACGGGGGATCTTGCCTTTGTTTGTGCCATTGGTGGATGAGAAAAGCAACCAAAGCAAGCTTCGAGATCCTCTGAAAGATAATGGGGGTGATGACATGTCAGCTTCTCTTTCTCTCTCCCTTGCTTTCCCTTTCTCCAGAAAGGAAGATACTGCAAATTCTGCTCCGAAGAAAGACCAGCTCCTGCCTGAGAGGCACAATCATGTCAGCACGTCGCTGCTGCTCTTTGGTGGCTTTCCTGACACTTGAATCCATAGAGGGACGTGTGCCTTGTAAATTGATCACCATCACTCCATGGCATTGTCAGCGTATACTGGGATCATTGAGCATCAACTGTGAGTTTGATAAGAGCCCATCCATCATTTGTTCATAACCACACAAAATCTACAAGTCATCTTTTTCTTCTTCTTCTTCTTCTTTCTTCCTCCTACTCTTCTTTTCGGGCTACAGAGTCGAGGCTGTTTGTACATATCAGAGAAGGCCGCGGTCCAATTTCATGCGGGTCTCTGGACAGGTGTCTGTAAGTCGAGGGGATCACACATTTTCCTTACATCCTTTTTATCTATGTTACTGTCAGCATATAAATACTCCAAATTGTGTACTGTTCCACCAGGGTTTAGGTTGGTAATGGGAACTTGCTTGTGACATCAAAAAGAGCTGTTGGCGATGGAAATGGACCACTGCGCAGCGTGCCAAGAAGCCAAGTGGTGAATCTACGTCCTCTGCCTAATCAGATCTATGGTATGTAAAACTAAAGCCTGCTGCCACTGCCTTGCTAGTATCTCTTGGTCTACAGGAGCTAGTACCATATGTTAGGGAAGGATTCCCTGGCTTGTTAAGGAGCTATGGACTGAAAATGTTCAATTCTCTGTATCTTGGTTTGCAAAAGCAATCACTCATCTGAACTGTCTTCTCCAAGAGTGTATCAAATGCATTGAATGGCAGGAAGTAATTAGATTGTGGTCCCATTGGACGGCCTAATTACTTTTGGCAGTGAAGCCTTGGGCAGTGATTAAGATCACGGATCTAACTCGAAGATTAAGCATATGCCACCACTCTCCCATAATCTACAGTGCCCTTGAAAGCTAGCTATTTGGTCCCCCTAACCATCGATGGAATGAAGCATGCATCTATAGATATGGAGATAGACGTCGATTATCAAGATCCTCTGATGTGATTATCAGGCCTGTTGAAAATGATGGTGCACTATGGAGCTTCCCAGGCAGAATGGTGAGGAATTGATGGACTCGATCCAACTGATTGTTAAACCATTGCTTTGGCAACAACCATGTTCTAATAGCCTGTGCACAAGCTCTTCTTTATTATTATTATTATTATTATTATTATTATTATTTTCAATCTATTTTATTATTATTATTGGCAGTTGTGGGATGTGTATTCTTTCACCACCAACACATGACATTCTATTTTGCTTTTTTCTGTGATCGAATGTCATGACACGTGGAGACTGGAAGTGGTTTGCAAGACGTGCCATAGAGGGAATACCCAATGCCCATCGGGTGTGGGGCCACCCAAAAGTTTAACAATTGTAATGGGACATCAATCATATCTGTCTGGGGGGAGCTCACAATAATCTGTTCCATCTAACCTGTTCATCTGGTGTTAACACTTAAGGGCCTGTTTGGTAACGCTTGAAATTTTTACTTAATGCGGAGTTGGGAGATCATTCCACGTTTAGTGTTGTTTGTTAACACCGAACGTGGAAAGCGCTCCGTAATAATTGCTAATTTTAAAAAAAAAATTTTAATTTTAATTTTATTTTTTTTTAAAGCAATAGAGGCCTGGCTTAATGCTGAATCCAGAATGCATTCTTTTTAAAAAATTCAAAATTGCCCTCAGCTTGCTCCTTTGCGCAGTACACCACCCAACTTTTAACGTGTGTCACTTCTCTGGCCCACTATAATTTATGTGTTAGATCTACACTGCCCACCAACCTTTCTATCTTATCCTAGAGCATGATCTCAAAAAATGAGGCACATCCAAAGCTCAAGTTGACCGCACTATAAAAAGTAGTGGGAATCGAGGGACTACTGTTAAAACCTTCTTAGGGTCCACTGTGAAGTTTATTTGTCATCTAACCTCTTGATAAGGTCACACAAACCGGGATGAAGGGAAAACACAAAAATTAGCTTGATTAGAGGCTTATATGGCCCCAAGAAAATTTTATGGTAGGCACCCAACTCCCAATATTTCTTGTAGTGTGGCCCACTTAAGCCTTAGATCTGGCTTATTTTTTGTCTTCTTCCCTTGAAATGATATGTAAAAATGAATGGACGGTGTGAATAAAACATATATATTGCATTGCAGTACGCCCTATAGAGCCCTTTGACAGGAACATCCATTTCTAGCTATGTCCAAGTGGGGGTGGTACGCGATCCCACCCGGTTTGGGGGGAGCGGATTAGGTGAGACCCTTGATACACCGAGGTGGGTGGGACCTCAAACTATGGGCCCACTGATGTATGTGGCTACATCCACAACGTCCATCCATGTTAAAAGCTCATTGTAGGGCATAATCTAAAAAATGAAGCGACTCCAAATCCCGCATGGATCATGGTACAGGAAACAGTGGTGTTTAACCATTAAAAACTTCTTATGCGTCCACAAAAGCCTTGGATCAAGATGATATTTGTGTGGCCTCTTCATCTAGGTGTTTGCGTCCTTATCAAGAGGTTGGATGGTAAATAAACATTTTCGTGTAATACATGAAGTTTTTAATGGTAAGAATTAAATCATGATTGTTTCCCGACGACATCAACTCTTTCGAAGAGTGACCGAGTCTCGATGGCGCAACCTCTGACCAGTCCCAGAAGGTCTGAGCAGTGCTGGAGAAAGGAAGAAGGAAGAGAGAAAGAGAGAGAGAGAGAGAGAGAGAGAGAGAGAGAGAGAGAGAGAGGATACTTGGTGTGCAGCAGGACCCGACTCGTTTGGAAGATGAGTCATTTTGCTGAGTCGTAGACCGAGTCAGATCAATGGCTGGGTCTTTAGCCAACGGGAGAAGAAGAGAGAGAGAGAGAGCAATAAGGTAGAGGGGAAAGGAGAAAGTAAGAGGGTAGGAGAGAGACCAGGGAAGGAAAGAAGAAGAAGAGTGCACTGAATTCAACTCGTTCCAGCTGAATTGACTCAGTCGCCACTCTAACGACACCAACTCGACCCGACATGGCAGCCTTCCTCGGAATAAATCCAGTCCACCCACACCATAAGCTGAAGGTAAACCTGCAACATTGGAAGAAGTTAGGCAAGTTAAGCCTCCCAATCAAGTGCATTTGGGGATAGAACTTATCATCACATTGTGCCAACTCCGATTATATCAGGAAACTTCCATTCAAAGTCAATCCAAATCAACCGTCCCACTCCTATCAAAAGGGCAATATTCAATCTTGAGAAGCACCCGCAACATCTAAGAACAGCACCATTTAGCAAACCAATGCCTAAGGTGATAACTTCTTCCCCTTGAGCTTTTCTCTTTCATGTTAGCTTAAGTAATAGTCTAATGTATGATTACTTGTGCTAGTTATTGAATCTGATTATCAAATTATATGTTCAACGTTTATCTTGTATGAACATCTGTATGTTGCACTCGTTCATCTTCTTATGCTTGTGGATTGCTTAATGGGCCGACTGTTGAAAAGGCCCATTCTCTTGTTTAATGGGCCGAATGTTGGAAAGGCCGATTCTCTTATTTAATGGGCCGACTGTTGGAAAGGCCCATTCTCTTGGTTAATGGGCCGACTGTTGGAAAAGCCCATTCTCTTGCTTAATGGGCCAACTGTTGGAAAAGGCCCATTCTCTTGCTTTATGGGTCGACCATTGAAAAAGATCATTCTCTTGCTTAATGGGTCAATTGTTTGGAAGTCCCATTTTCTTTTTTTAATGGACCAATTGTTTGGAAAGCCCATTCTCTTATTTAATGGGCCGACTGTTGGAAAGGTCATTCTCTTGCTTATGGGCCGACTGTTGGAAAGGCTCATTCTCTTGTTTAATAAGCCAATTGTTTGGAAAAGTCATTCTCTTATTTGGGATGAGCCGACTGTTTGAAAGGCTCATCCATATTTATGAATGAGTCGACTGTTTGAAAGTCTCATTCTTTATTTTAGTGAGCCGACTGTTTAAAAGGTCCACTATCTTACTTGAGCGGGTCGACTATTTGAAAGACACATTTCTTTGCAAGTTGAATGGGTCGACTGTTTGAAAGACCCATTCTCTTGCCTGAATGGACCGACTGTTTGAAAATACCCATTCTCTTATTTGGGATGAGCTGACTGTTTGAAAGACCCATTCTTTGCTTAAGTGAGTGGACTATTTGAAAGACGCACTAACTTACTTGAGCAAGTCGACTGTTTGAAAGACCCGTTCATTTTCAAGTTAAATAAGTCGACTGTTTGAAAGACTCATTCTCTTGTTCGATAGATCGACTGTTTGAAAGGTCCATTCATTTGACCAACTAGCAGTGCATCCCTAGTTAATGCGCATTTACGTATCCATGTATTTAAATAAGATTACATTATGTATTGTCTTGTGTGTATTCTTGTTAAAATATGTTTAACTAATGCAGCGGTGTGTAATCTTGAGGGGAATTCACACTGAGCTAGCTACTCATCCTTTGAATATACAACTGTACAGGTAGTGCAGGTGGTTTTAAATGATATTCATGTTCAGGCAAATGAGGAGCAAGGTATAAAGTCTACCCCAAGAGCACAGTTTAAGATTAGTTAAAATGTTGTTTTGTTTCATGTATCAAGTTGTTCATTTATTTGTAGCATTGAGACATTGGTTTGTAGAAGTCTTCAGGCAGGCACTTGGGTATTTGAATGTCATAATTGGACTTCCCTTTATGCTTGATTCATCACTCTTCTGCTAAACTGTGAACCTTAAAAAAAAAGAAAAGAAAAAAAATGTAAGTGAAATTTGGTTATCTTTAAAGGTCAACACTCAGGTTTTCGAAAAATGAGTCGTATACTTGGGTTTCAAAAAACGGGGCATTACAGTAATACACTATGAAAGCAGAAATTACAAGAGATAGAGATAATACCCCATTCAAACAAGCCTCGAATCTTTCCCGAACAAGCCCTTAAAAACCTATTCTATCTCTTGAAAACCTATTCTATTCTATCTCTTGAAAACCTATTCTATCTCTTGCTGGTGGTTTTAAATGATAATACACTATGAAAGCAGAAATTGCAGATACACAACTCTATGTAACTTTGCACGATAGTTTGCTGGCACTTTCGATAGGACATCGATGGCATCAACAGATTGTAGATGGCATCGAACCCACTTCAATGTCATCGAACTAAACATCAAAACATTCCAGCAATAAATCATGCATTTTACGAATTTTTCCGATGGCATCGAGCAGGCCTTCGATAGTGATGTAGAGCGAATCGCGAACAGTTTCATGGCCAAGATGGACCAGAAAAGGCCTGATCGCAAGCGGAAGTGATCCAAACCATCAAGACCTTAAATCGGGCATATCTTGCAATCCGGAATGAGTTATTCGACATACCATATATGATTTTGGGGTAGGATGAGCTACTTTAGCCACCCAACCCACTATGTTGGGTTGCCCATGCTGAATTTACGAAATACCACCAGATCGACTGTCGAAATCTCATTTTATTTTCGTTTTTGTTATTTATAGTAAGTTTTAATTTGAGTGTAACTCTTCATCCGTTGGGCTTTAAGAGTTGCACCCAACATGAAAAGTGCTTAGAATAATTAGGAGAATGTCATGGTTCAGCCAAATAGGACACTTACCATTTTTGGCCGAAAACCTTGCGCACTAGTGGAAATCACGGCCGTCTATAAATAGTAAGTTTATTATTTATAGTAAGTCGCGATTTCTAAGAGTTTTAGTTGTAGTTTGATTCTGGAACTTCTCCCGTGGCTTGGTATCCCTATTTAAAGGGTTGTGAACTCGTTTATTTCATTTATCAATCAAATTATGAATTTTATAGAATTTATTTTTTATTTTCGTTGCTTTTTTCCCCTCATGGATTCAAGAAGTCTTTGTGAGGAGTCCAAAGAAGCTCCGTGGATTTTGCATCATATCTAACTAATTCCTTGGTACGGACCGAAGAAGTACTGTCACTCGATCATTATCAAACTGATTGTAATCTTTTTCCGCCCGTAAGGATCCCACCAGAGCGCCTTCTACTTCTAATTCTATTAGGCTATGAACTAGATCAGAATCATTCTTAATGAATCCATAAGAAGGGATCAAAGAATCATTCTCAACGAATCCATAAGAAGGGTTCCAATTTTTTTCATCGGGTCTGGGTGGAGACCAAAGATCTTGAGCGACCAATCCGGCAGAACAACTCAAAAGATCCCTGGGTCAGATAACATCGAACTTGTCACGCTCCAAACCCGGAAATCAGACTCACAGGAATCCCGATCGCTGAATTCGGTGCCGATAGCCTCCGTAGTACCCCCATTCTCGGCTCCTAGCGCCCATACGCCAGATTTCGATCCTGGGATCCTACAAGGAGGATTTTCCAACGTATATTTATCTTGTAAGAAGCATAACCACAAGTTTACCCAAATCACAAATGCAACATCATCATCATATATCCACTAATATAATCATTTGAATACAATGCTGAAAGGGAAATACATATATCAAAAATCAAAGCTCCAGAGGTCCGTTGCATGCTCCAAGTTTAATACTACTGAAACCTAACGCCACCTGCACGCATCTATCGTGCATAAGCTTATAGAAAGCTTAGAGGGTGGTGAAAGTGTGTGCACAAGGTAAGTGTCAAGTAAGCAATATTAGAGTAATCAGAAATACTGACAAGCCCATAAATCATACAATATCAGAATAATGCGAAAACATGCTGATAGGCCCATAAATACCATCAGCCTTATCCAGGCTATGCGATGCAAAAATATAATAAACTAATATCATATACTGAGGAAGCAATGTAGATCAGCTATGCAATGCGGAGACAGTAAGCCAAATACTATGTGCTGAGGATGCAATGTAATATGCGATGCAAATGAAATGACCAAGCTGGAGTATGAAGTCGGGATGATAGTACGTAGTATCGCAGGCTACAGAGTCCACCACAAGGGACTTCTATCCAAACCAGTTCTATACCTAAATTTTGATAGTCAGACTCAATGTGGTAAACTCCTAATCTCAGGTTAGTCGCGCGCCCCAACTGAAATCCTGGCCATTGTGAAGGTACACGTAACAAATAGTTGCGCACCACCAGCCTGAATGGATAGTGAATGAATGAATGAATGAGTATGCAACTCCTGCTTAATAAGTCCACATATCAGTATGGTTCCTCTCTGGGAAATCGCCGGGGTCTATTACACTTCAAACCAGATGTTGCCCTATTGCGCGCAACAAGGTAAGTGGAAGAGACCTCATTATCCGCTTGTCAATATCGGGCCCGACTCGTCAATAACGAACTCATTCCTCGAGCTGATTAAACTCAGCCTAGCTTTGCCCCCTCCTCTCGGGCAGGTAAGGCCGTACCCCCTTCCAACCGACTACGACACAGTGGGAGATGCGGCCTAATGATATACGGCCCTCATGCGCTCATGCATCCACTCGGTCTAGACGTTGGAGCAACTGCTGGAACCAAGAGGGTTTATGAAATTTCACCCAGGGATATCTAAGGGGCTGAAAGTTGGGCGGGTTGAACCCGACCGACCCGTGACCGGCCCGACATTGGGTTGGGCTTGGGCAAGATGTATCGAGTCCGATCTTAGGCTTGGGCTATACAAACACCAACCCGATAAATCTTAGGTCGGGCTCGAGTTGAGGTCTTAGGTTGCCCGACCCAACCCGAACCCGATCAATATATAAGTTACCTATAAATTATAATTGAGTGTGGGTAGTATGTGTTGAAGACATAGGAAATTCCAATGTTGTCAGGTCTCATTGGTCCACATCATTTCCAATGACTCAAGCTAACAAGAAATGTTGGATTTCTCTCTCTCAAGTAGATTGTGTGCTACACAACACAACTTTTAAATGAGTAGTTGTCATATATTTTAGCTTATTTGTTTAGAATAAATGAAGTTCTTTACGATAAATAACTACATATATAATTAATAAAATTATAAATATAAAAAATAAGACATGTATTAAAATATAATAAACTAATGCAATCATTAAAATATTAGCATATATCCACTCGACCAACCCGGCCAACCCGACCGAACCCGCTTGGGTTGGGCTTGGGTTGAGAATTCCCAACCCGAGGTTAGGTTGGGTTGGGTTGGGGTACAAGAACCTTGGGTTGGGCTAGGGTCGAGCACCAACCCGACCCAACCTGCCCAACTTTCAGCCCTAGGGATATCTATAGCACCCCATGTAGAACAGATTTTGGTGTTCCATCTGTCCATCCACGATATACCTGTGGAGGCTACGACCCTGATGTCACTAGGGCGTTCAATGTTCATATCACAAAAATGCGAGATGTATGAGTCATACTATCCAGTCATGCATTAAACCTGTGCGTAACGCGCGCTCATGTTAGGCAATCTTCGCCTATCAGGGAGTCTCATAACAACCTGCCCAATGACATATGCAATGGTCAACCATATCTCATAACAAACATGCAGATGATACGTATGGGCATGTATCATGATGCTATGTTGTCACATACTCATAATCGGTATCGACAACTAGCACTGATGATCGGCATTGATAATCGGCCTCGACAATCGGAATCGGCCTCGGCAATTGTAATCGGCCTCGATAATCGGAATCGACTTCGACAATCAGAATCGGCCTTGACAATCAGCTTCGACAATCGGAATCGACCTTGATAATTGAAATCAGCCTCGACAATCGGAATCGGCCTTGACAATCGAAATTGACCTCGACAATTGGCCTCAGCAATCGGAATCGGCCTCAGCAATCGGCCTCAATAATCAGCCTCGATAATCGGTCTGCCTTGATATTTGGCCTCGACAATCGGCCTAAGGGAAGGTCACAATGTGGACATTTAACAATCATTGCCCATCAATGTGGACATTTAACCAATATTACTCCCAAGGAGTGACCCACATAGAGCCAAACATATAGTGGGCCCATGGCCTCATACAAAGGAGTAATATACATCATAATGGGCCTTGCTCAAGGGCCATATATACACCACATCGGGCCTCTTCACATGGGCCAAATACACATCACAATGGGCCACGACACATGGGCCAGAAATACATCTCAATGGGCCTTACCAAATAGGCCGGAAATGCATCACAATGGGCCTTACCAAATGGGCCGAAATTACATTACAATGGCCACATACAATCACAATGGGCCACAAACAATCTCAATGAGCCACATACCATCTCAAATGGCCTTACACAAGGGTACCATCTCAAATGACCTTACACAAGGGTCTCATACATCAAGTGGCCCGCATCATATGGGCCTAATATACATCACTATAGGCCGCTCACATGGGCCTAATACACATCACTATGGGCCGCTCACATGGGCCCAACACACATCACAATGGGCCGCTCACATGGGCCCAACATGCATCACTATGGGCCGCTCACATGGGCCCAACACACATCACTATGGGCCGCTCACATGGGCTTAATACACATCACTATGGGCCGCTCACATGGGCCCAACACACATCACTATGGGCTGCTCACATGGGCCTAACACACATCACTATGGGCCGCTCACATGGGCCTAATACACATCACTATGGGCCGCTCACATGGGCCTAACACACATCACTATGGGCAACTCACATGGGCCGCTCACATGGGCCTAATACCAATGGGCCTCATATACATTAAGTGGGCCACATCACATGGGCCTCAAATACACAACAGGTGGGCCTTGCAAGATGGGCCACAAATACATCAGGTTACGCCCCATGGATGGGCCATAAATACCTCAAGGTAGGGCCTCTCTTACATCACATCAGGAGATCATCTGGACTATACCACAAATAGTAGTGGTGAGAATGATTTTCACGGTTAAACAAATCACAGGGCCCACCATAAAGTTTATTCTTCATCCAATCTGATCATAAGGTCACGAAGACCTAGATTAAGTGGGAAAACAAATATCATATAGATCCAAAACTTCTGTGACCCAAAAAGGGTTTCAATGGTGGACGTTTAAACCTCCACTGTTTTCTGCAGTGGTCCACCTGATAGATAGCGTGGATATAGAATAAATACATCAATGGTGGGTCCCACACCGCACACTAATGATGATCAACATCGTCCAAACATTGTCTATGTAAATCAGCACTGTCCAAACATTGTCCAGCACAATCTGGACGGTGTGGATGAAATAAATACCTATTGGTGGTGTCCATTGATCTGAACAGATGGACGGATGGGATGCAAACACATACATCAGAGGTGGGACGTTCACGTCTCAGCTGGACAGTGGAGGTTCCACACGTGCAAAGTGGGTCCCACCATCCAGCAATTGGACGGACAGTTGGGATATAACGCATACGTCATGACAGGGCCCACAGGCCCTGCTGACGTCAATACAGCCAGCTATATAGCTGCTGTGGAATACACCATCCAATCTACTTCTAAGGTAGGTGGGTCCCACGTGGGGCCCACCGTATAATATAATATATATTATTATTCTTATTATTATTATTTGCTAGAGTTCAGCGTCCAGACTACGGACGGTCTGGATGTATTCATCATCAAGGTGGCTCCTCTTTCATCAATAAGATGGACGAACTAGAGAAACACCTGCAACATGGTGGCCCACAGAACTAGCTGATGAAAAACAACAGTTGATGCTGTTGGCCGTCCAGATGGATGGCCTAGACACCAAATACAGATGGACGACATTGACAAAACACATGCATCATCCCCAAGGCCCACCGTCCAGTCCCTGTTGGACGACGCTGGTACACACGAGCAAGGTGGGCCCTGCAGATAGACGGTGCGGATACATACATCATCATGAGGGGCCTCGCCTCTAAAGCTACTGGATGACTTGGATCTCACACAACAACAGTCTGCGGCGACTGTTGGCCCATCGTTCATGGGACGCTGGATCAGGTGGGTATCACCGTCCAGGGCATCTGGACAGTGTGGAATAACACATATATCATTGAGGGGCCCTTATCGAGCCAATGGACGGTGCAGGTGAAACGCACCAAATCAAGGCAGGCCCCACACGGACGGTGTGGATACAGAATGCATACAGCAAGGTGGGTCCCATCCCACACGTGCAACACGTGTGGGGTGGGCCCCACAATACTACCAAATGGACGGTATGGATCCACACGTACATCATGGTGGGCCACGAACGGTCTGGACTAAGTAGGCCACACGCCATCACACAAAAAGGAGAGAGAGATTGAGAGAGAGAAGGAGAGAGATCGAAATAGCGGAGAGACCCCGCCACTATGGGCCCCTCTATACAATGCATACACCAATGTGGGTCCCACCATCTGTGGGCCCTAAATCAAAAGAAGAGGTATAATGAACACCCACCTTTGATCTTCTTGGACTTTTTCTTCCATCAACGCATCCTAGAGCTCCAAGGGATGCATTTTAATGGTGGAGATGGTCTTTGGATCATGGGATTGAGTGGTAGGGAGGTGGGCCACACTAGCTTCTCCTCTCTCCCATGGAAATGTTGGACGTGAGTTGCTTGGAGAATGAGGGAGAGAGATGAGAGAGAGAGGGTTGTAAGAGAGAGAGATGGGTGAGTGATGAGTGATGGGGAGTGATGGGTGGAGAGAGAGAGAGAGAGAGAGAGAGAGAGAGAGAGAGAGAGAGAGAGAGAGAGAGAGAGAGAGAGAGAGAGAGAGAGAGAGAGAGAGAGTTGCCTTTGGGGTTGCTTGGGGATGGGGCAAGTACTTGACATGTGAGGTGATGTGATACTTGATTGATGGGATGTGATGTGATTGATTTGAAAGATTGTCTTGAGTTTGTAAATGCGCGGCGTTTTCCTCGAGCTGAACACGGGCCTACATTTCCTGACCTAGGTATCGTCTTGCCGCTTAATACGCGGCGTTGGAACCGCAGTGATGGCATGGTAGCTAGGGTATAAGTCTCGAGTTGAGCCGACTCTGGAATACGGGACATGACTCAAGGTTGCGCGCAATTGCTGATAATAGATCGCGGGTCGCCAGAATTCGATAGGGAGGACCGCAGAAGTTTACGGAACGGTACAGGCTAGGATACGGGTCTTACAGAACCTCTTTCAAAGGCATCAAGCAGGACACCTAGAGTGTCCAACAACCAACATGAGAAATTTCAAATTTTTCCGATGGCATCAAGTCGCTCCATGTCGTCAAACTGTCATCAACGGACATGTTGATTTACATATTTAAGACATCAATCAACAATCTTTAAGCTCAAGGTTAACTTGTTTGTTTTTTTTTCCTTTCTTATTTCTTGGATTTTGAATTTGATTTATTTCATATATATATATATATATATATATATTATATTATATATATTATATATTTATATATATGAGAAATGCTCACACACAACTAGTGGGACCATTCAAATTGGTCCAACTAACTGTGTATTAAATAGCAAAATTATTCTCTTTAATCATGTATAATTCCTTCGGTAAAAGGCTATGTGACATCAAATTTGATATAGGTACAATAGGAATAAGTATCATCAATCCAGACCGTTCATCAAATCGGGCTTAGTTATTAAATTTTGCTGGCAAAAAATTAGTAAATGATTCTCACCACTGGAACCACACATTTGAGTTAAATCGGAACAATTGAAATGGATTTCTAATAGCCTAGTTTTCTTATAAAAAAATATCCTACTATTAATCATAGGAAAATAAGATTTCATGTTCTTCACATGCTTACAAGGAAACTCACTTAGATTAATGGATTGGATTTTTTACTTACATGGTGCATCATAAGAATAAATCACAAGTGCACGGTTTCTTTAATTATCCATTTTCTTTGAAAACAAGTCTTTTATTCTTCCTCTTCTTCACTTAATGCTATCTCTCCTCATATAATATTGCTCTCCGTGCGATTTGAAATCGAGGTGCATTGCGTGAGAAAGCCTTCTTATCAGGACGAGGATTAGCTAGTTCAGTAGCCATACGGGCTGTGAAGTGACGTCACTAAGTAATGTGGGCCCACGTGATGTTTGTTTTGTATCCAAACCGTCCATACATTTGGAGATATCACCCCACCATAGAAAACAGTGGGTAGTGTGATGCCCACCGTTGAAACCTTACTAAGGTCCATCATGCTGTTTATTTGAGATCCAACTTGTTCATAAGTTACCGCAGACATGAAAGAAGGGAAAACAGAAATATCAACTTGATCTAAAACATTTGTAGCCCTTAGGAAGGTTTCAACGGTGGACGTTCAATGTCCACTGTTTCCTGTGGTGTGGTCCACTTGAGATTCGGATCTACCTCATTTTTTTGCAATTTGTACTAAAATGATCCGTAAAATCTGATGGACAGCGTGGATATACAACACTTATATCATGATGAGCACATGGTTAGGGAAACACCACGGTGTTACTCGGGTAATACTAAATCCACTTCATGTTGTTATGGAAATTTAACAATTTTCTCGTAACTAACAATAGTTTGAACGAACGCCCAGCTTCATTTTTTTAAGGAGCCCACCTTGATGTGTTCAGAGATCCACTCTGATCATTAGATGTATAATCCCTTATTGGACTCGAAAGTAAAAAAAATTATGCTAATCTATGATTTAAGTGAGCCATATCAATTGAAACATTTGAGAAAGATGTTTGCCCTTGATTTTTATTGGGCCCATCATGATGAGAATATAAAATCCAATCCAACCATTAGCTGCCACACCAAATATTAGGCCTTGATCAAAAACAAAAGGCCCACAAGTGATTCGAGTGGGCCACACCAAAGGAAAGAGTTTGAAGGGTAAGCTTTCTATCTACACCTTTTCCAATTATGTGGTTCATGTGAGCCAGGGATGGAGCTGGTATTTTTGCACTGGGTCTAACATAAGGTGATTCACCTAATGGTTGGTTGGATTTCATATTAACATTATAGTGGGGCCCACCCAAGTAAATTCATTTTGTTATTCGAAATAACTTTTACGTGTGAAAAGGTTTGCTAGCACGAATGAAGAGGAAATAAATAATAATAAGGAAGAATATTTCTAAAGAAAATGGGATTACTAAAGAAGTTGTGCACATGTGATATGTGATATATTTGAGTGATGTGCCACATATCTTGGAAATCCAGTTCATTAATTATGTAGGGTCCATTGTAAGCATGTGAAGGAAAAAAAAAAAAATAAAAATAAATAAATATATAATATATATATATATATATATATATATATATATATATATATATATATATTACGACCAATAATATGATATCATCTACAAGAAAAGTGAAGTGTTAGAAATTTATTCCAACATTTCAGATTCAAGTTACATATATGATTCTAGTGATGATGACAATTTACTAATTTTTAGTACATAAAATTTCATTGGTGGGTCCTATTTAATGAACGGATTCGATCTATGACACATAATTCCCATCATACTTATGTAAGACTCAATGTCGTGCATCCTCACATACTGTGTATTTCGTGTGGATGAAAAGAAGAATCTTTGACATTTAATGCACAGCTAGTTAGACCAATTTAAATGGTCCAACTAGTTGTGTGTGAGCATATATATATATATATATATAGGAACGCTCAGCTACGCACCGGTTCTCATGTCATTATGTGCGAACCTTCCTATCAACCGTCGGATAAGGTAGACGGTCTGGATAAAGGCGCTCATAGCGCGAGCTTAAAAAAGCGAGTTTCCTTCTCTTGCACGTCTCTTCACCTACTATTCGTTAGGATGCGGCGAAAGCCTTTTTACATAAATTCTTTCGCTGGGATACTAGTGGGTCCCACCAATATGTTAATGATAAATCCACGTCATCCATAAATTTTTAAAATAATTTTATGGTATGAACCCAAACTAAGGTAGATCAAATTCTCAAGTGGGTCACACAGTGTTGATTGAACTCTCACCATTAAAAACTTCCTGGGGCTACCAAAATTTTGGATCAAGCTGATATTTGCTTTTTTTCCATCATCCAGGTCTACAGACCCAATCTATAGGTTGGATGTCA